>CM032887.1:16999206-17476706 GCA_019176425.1 Megalops atlanticus | reverse complement strand
ACAAACACATGCATGCACACACACACACACACACACACACACATACACACACACACACGCACGCACACACACACTCACACACAGAAACACACACACACACAAACACATGCATGCACACACATGCACACGCACACACACACACACAAACACATGCATGCACACATGAACACACACACACACACACCATGCAAACACACAGACAGACACACACACACACACACACACACAAACACACACACACACACAAACACATGCATGCACACATGAACACACTCACACACACACCATGCAAACACACAGACAGACAGATACACACACACACACACACACACACACATACAAACTCCTGTTGTTTCTGAACCTACTCCTACACCATACTAACACCACAACTTATACTGTACCATTTTCATGTCAATTTTACTACTAATACTGTAATAGAACTGTAGTAGTATTACCTTATTCCCTGCTGCTGATATTGGTAACACTAGGGTAAGGTCAGCAAAGAGCCTGAGAACTACAAATAGTCTAAGTGATCTTACACATTACTGACTCCTGTTCAGCATGTTGGCTACAACTGCCATACTCACGGTTTATACTTCTAACACCATAAAGAGGATCACAGTGTGACTGTAAGAATATCTGTCACTTTCTTCAGATTCCAATGGAGAATCATGAGGGAGTATCATCCCTGCAAAAACCCCAAAGCTGTATCTTCATTCAAATATGGGTGCTGATAACTACAAGGAGAATAAAGTCACAGAGAAAAGATACGACTGCTACATGTTCAGTATGCATGTAAGGACATTCTATTTATTCATAATTCTTACAGTTGTCACAAAAAACAACATCACATAAAAACTGTTGATCATAGTAGATTTACTTCTAACCACATTTCTTATAAGAAAATGCAAACCGTTGTGCTTTTTTTAATGGTTGTATCAGATCCTGACACTGTTGTATTGCTCTTTGTAAGGGTTTCTTGTTTCTTGTAATGCTAGAAAGTTCTTGGTAAATAACAAAAAACAGGACCACAGAAGGCAATCGACGAAACAAACGATGTGCTAAAAACACTTTGATATGAGGGTACTTCCATTTGTACCTTGTCAGAGGGGAAAAAAGGGACTTAAAGAGGATTCTGATTTGGTCATAGTGACAAATGACCCGCTGCGCCACGCGACTGAGAGAGATCCTGCATCTGAGGTGAGCCGTGCGCTGTGACCGCGATGCCGCCGGATGGAGATGCTGCATGTGAAGGTCTTTCACAGGGAGGGTATATTACAGTACGCGTCAGCCGTGTCCTCTGAAAGCGTCAAGCTCAACCTTTTTTTCTCTTTACGGAGCTCTGAGGCCGTTTGGGCAGTCCTTTCTCTCCAGCTGGAGAGACATCAGCCTTGGTTAGCAGAAATGCGCCGAGTAACAAGGGAGAGGAAGAATGCAAGCTGTGAGACAGGCACCCCCTGCGAGCCGGGGGCTGAGAGCGCCGTCCCAACAATGTTCTGGTTTGAAGCGCGTGAGTGATGGTCGAACCTCCCGCCGAACCGCATGTTTTTCCTGCATCTCGTTTAAACGCTGGCAGACTGTGCGGAAAGACTCCTCGCCTGATACGTGCTAGCGTGACGAACGACGCATTGAGTCGGATTCAAGACACTGAGCTGCAAGAGCGAGATGAGATCTATAAACATTAGAAAAGTAAGGCACCGTGTGTGTCTCACTCCGGGGTAACTCAATGTCTCGAGTCTGCTCAATGATGCTGCGTGGTGGTCAGACTGATACATGCTAATACGAGCCTTAGACCCACCTGGGCTTTTCACTTCCATAGTTTACCATGTGGAACACCCACTGTGATTGTTGAAGGGATGAACTGTAGGAGCTTACCGCTGCAGTGAAAGCAGATTCCCAAGGAATTAAGAAGAAATTAAGGGCCTGACTCAAAGAAAAAAAAAAACACCAAACATGAAAACTGACCCACCCGCTAATCACATATGAAAAAACAGCATTAACAGCAGGCAGACGTTTGGGGAAAAACAAACTGCCCTTTGACAAGTTAAAGAACTGTGATTAGCACCAGGCTAGCAATTTCTGATGGGTGGGTGGGTGGACGTTTTGTGATTTAATTACAGGCCTGGTGGAGGGGTCCAGCAATTCGCATGACACCGCTGTCTTCCCCGGCACGTTGACGTTATCCTTCTCAGCCCGTTTCCTTGGCAACTGCTTTCTCACAGTTTCCTGCCCATCTGGGCCCAGCTGGCGGGCTCCTGCCCTGGCTCCTCGGTGTCCGAGCTCCAGCACGAGTGACCCGCCGACTCGCCCCTCTCCTGCCTGTCCGCCCCCTTCCTTTGCCCGTGTTCCCCTTCCCAGGAGGTGCTTCTGTCTCGCTGCCGGGGGCGTTCTTTGGCCCCCGTTGCTGCTGCCAGTCTCCCCACCTCTGGCAGGTCCAGGCCAGGGTAAATAGAGTCCAGTCGGCTTTCCCTGCCCTCCACTGGGAGTAGCTGAGGGAAGGAGGAAGAGGAGGAGGAGGAGGAGGAGGAGGAGGAGGAGGAGGAAGGAGAGGATGAGGCTTCCTCCTCGTAGATGGAGATGGGCAGGCGCAGGTAGCGGCCTCCGTAGAAGCAGCAGCAGGCCTGCAGGCACTCGGGGGCCTCGCCGCGGATCAGCCGGAAGCGCTTGCGGTACGGCCCCTGCGGGGTGAAGCAGGGGTGGGGCGGCTGCTGGACCTCCCAGGGGCACACGGGGGCGGGGGCCGGGACGGGGGCAGGCCCCGGCGGGAAGCACCACTCGCTCTGCAGCAGGATCTCCGCGCGCAGCCGACGCAGCAGGTTGTTGACGAGGACGGAGCGCCGCAGGAAGGCCTCGGGGTCGTCGATGAAGCGCATCTTCTCCAGGGACAGGCGCAGCACGTGGGCGCGTTCCTCCAGCACTGGCGCCACCTGCAGGGAGCACACAAGACATACAGACCACACACCTCATACTCAGCGTCCTGCAAGTCACATGACCAGGTGTGACATTCATTCAATAGGATGATGATTTCACAGATATATTAGCATATTGCAAGTGGGTTTCTTTTTAATAAAATATTATCCTGTTCCACAACTTTCCATCCAAATGTTCCTGGCGTCCAGTCTAATTTAATTGTAAAGGGCACCCTGATGTGATCATTGCTTTGAATCTTTTTATCTGTCTTGAGTTTGAATAGCCTCATCTTTCCCTCTTCTAAATCACCAGCGGTGCTATTCTCTCTCTGGCAGTATTTACTGGAGCTGAGTGGTGTGTGTGGTACTCACTGTCTGGCAATAGTTCCTGAAGCACAGGTGGGGGTCCTCGTCCTCCACATACTTCCTTTTAAAGTAGGCGATCCTTGATGTGGTCACATGATCAGGCAGCCTTCTGCAGTGGGGCTCTGTGGAAAATTAAATATGTGAACACAAGTGAAAAAACAGACACTGAAACGAACGGCACGCTAAGCTTTTTTTTCTTTTTAAGTGGTCTGGAAGGCACAGAACGTTTCTAGCTTCCGTTTCCCTCAGGGCCCTTACTTATCTAATTGAATGAACGTGTTGTTTGATTGAGCAGGACGGAGCTTGTCGTTCCTCGTGGGAGGTCGAAGGATATGCACAGACCTAAATAACCTGTTGACCTGAGGCCCTTGGACACACATGTTGCACCCTGCAAGAGCAGGCTGTGGGATGATAGGGAAAAGGAATACTGCTTTAGACCAGGCCTCTTTAATTCCTGGTGAACACTGGAGTTTTTTACTCTTCTTTCAACGCATCAGCTGAACTGTACTAGTGCAACTACTCCTCTCAGCCTTGGACACCCTTTGGCCTACTTGAGCTAAATGTGTCCACTAGAGACTATGGGCTTTTTGGTTCTGGTTCAACTCAGGGCTTGATTGCTCCCGATAAACCATTGATTGGATAGGGAAATTAAATCAGTTGTACCAGGCACTAATCAGCTGATGGGTGAAAGACATTTATAAAGCCCTCAGGACAGTGCATCTCCAGGAGCAGGAGTGGACACCACTGATGTAGCCCCTGCTGAAGGCTTAGCCAGCACACGGCGAGTTGCCCTACCCTTAGCCAGCTGCTCCACGGCGCACTCTAATGGCGAGGGGCTGGAGACGCAGCTCTTGCTGCACCGCTCAGACTCCCAGATGGGCTGGTACTGCGGGAGCGCGGGGTCCCCTTCGGAGGCGGCGTGGTTGCAGAACGGATTCATCGACAGGACCAGGGTCATCTCTCACTCACTCCGGTCTGCATACGGAGAGAGAGAAGAGCTGAGGCAAAGTTCCCAGACAGCTCCTTCGGGAGTTGAACACTCCCTTTTTTTTTCCTGCCAGCTCTACAGTTCATTCAGGTTATTTTAAATACACAGATAAAAAGGCGTGCCCTTCTCATTCAAATACGTGGAGCGATATAGTATGACACTAGCCACAGAGCCAATTAATGACCTGGGGGTGCTGGGTTTGAACAGTTGCATTTAAAGCATTTAAAGGTTATACCAACAAGACATTCAAATACGTATTCCGGCTCAACAGAAGATGTTATCTGAATCAACACATTTGGATACTATCAAAGCTGCAAAAGGGTAACTTCAACCTTTTCAGTCGAAACAATAAAATATTATCTTTACAATATGACACCATTTACACTTAAGCCTGACATTTTGTTGCTCAATACTCTCTTTAAAGTAACATAAAGGCACCCTGTGACATTTTAGTACTATAACAGAAAGAGTCTTTTTTGTCAGGGAATAAAAGCTGTCCAAAAGGGACATACACCTAACAGCTTTAACCAATCAGAACCTGTCTCCATTCACTACTGAAAGGAAACACATATGCCTACTGTGCTGTGACCATTTTTAATGACCCTGTGAACCAAAATTTGGACCCTTTAGGAAGCGACACAGATTCACTGTCACCTCAGACATTGAAACGGGCAGTGGCCCAAGGTCACACGAACACCGAGCTTCTTGTGCTCGTTAACTGAATCAGGCAAAACATAATCCGGCTTTAGAACTGAACTGCTCTCTGTCATCAAGATGGCTTTCTGTGCCTCCTTTCACACAGACAGGCAAGCCCAGCTGTTTTTCGTGCCTGTTCCCACACCTCCCCACTCCCCCCTTCCCTCCCACCTCCTCTGAACCTGATGAGGCCGTGAGGCCCCAGGCACACTCTGACGATGTCACACTCTCGCTACGCCGACCGCCGACAGGCAGCCCGTCTGTCTCAGACCTCTGGCTGATTAAAATGCCAGTCGCAATGAGGCTGCCTGCCTCAGTCAGCCTTCAGCGCGTTGCCACAATCGCTGAACTTCGTCTGGGGGACGGTTCCGATGGCCCGTGACCACAATGTCCACTCTTTCCGTACAACACCACCCACATCACCTCTGGACACTGTATTTGCAGGAACATCACATTAACCAGCCCTCTGACTGGGACTGCAAGAACCAGGCACACTGGGTCTTGGGAGGGGAACAGAATGACAAAGAGGTTAGGATGTCAAACTGCCAGGGGGGGTGATGGCAATGGGAGGGAGGAGGAGGAGAGAGATTGGTGTTCAGATGATTTCCCTGGACGGCACACTGTCCAGATTGGTTGGTGAAAAATAACACCCCCCACTGCCACTCTGTAGCCCCCCGACCACCAGCACTGCCTCAGTTTAATTAACTCGCATCTTACTGAATTGCGGAAGTGTCAGAGATAATTAACAAGCCCACTTCCTCCTGTAGCCGCCTTTTACCTTGAGCTACTCTCCTCCGCGACTCACTTGAAAACAACCGTGCCATCCTTTCCTCCTGTCCCAGAGGAGTCTTCTCCCAGCGTTTGCCTCCTCGGTTCAGCTTTCATCTAGCTCTCCCAGAGTCGCTGACATCCTTCCAACGCTATTAAATGTGAAGCGATGGCAGACAGCTTGCAATAAAAAAAAAAAAAAAAAAACGAAATTCTGAAATTCTGGTTGCTTTCCCACATGTACAGCAAAACTTCTTGTTCTTCAGAGAGAAAAAGAGAGAGGGGGAGAGGGTGAGAGAGAGAGAAATAAAAGGAGGAGAGGAAAAAATCTCCCTCAGGGCATCTCTCTCTCCCTCTTTCTCTCTCTCTCTGTGTCTGTCTCTGTCTCTGTGGAATGCGAGACTGAAAACACACGCTCGCCCCAAAGAGTGGCGTTCCCGTTCAAATAGTCCCAACTCCACTGGCGAAAAGCGCTCGTTCGCTCCTCTTATCTCTCTGGCTCCCTTGCTGGCTGTCTGTCTCCCCTCTTCATTATTCTCTTTGATGATGAGAAGTTAATTGCAGTGTGAAGGCGCAAGGCAGGGCCGCGAGAGGGAGAGTGGGAGGGAGGGAGGGAGGGAGGGAGTTGACTGCCGGAGAGCCTCAACAGGACTCGAGTTCAGACGCAGGGGTGAAGACGTGAGATTGGCTCTGATTTCGGTTTGTGTGATTGACTTTGCCCCCAGGACACAGACTGCATACACACACACCCACACACCAACAGTCGCTCCCACACATGCACACAGAAACACATGCGCGAGTGCGCGCTCACACACACACACGCACACACAGGCAGGCGCAGCAAGACATACACACATCACTGCAGCCAATGGAATATTAAACGGCAGCTGCCGAACAAGAGGAGCAGAAGAGCAAGGGGACTGGGGACGCTCAATCAAAGGTCATCTCTGAGGATGCGCCTGCGCTCTCTCCTGTAGGTGCAGACAGGGACACTGCCACTCCAGTTGACCCCCCCTTGCGTCAGTCTCCAGGGTGGTCCCAGCTTGAACCGTTTATATCCGAGAGAGATGCTGCATCGGCCACGGCCAACTAAGTGAATTCAGGCATGCAACAAATGTGTAAAAGGACACATGCTGACCAGAGCTGCAGACGCTATAACTTCATTTGGCAGCACGCACCTCCTTCAATGACATGTTCACGGTCACCCAGCCTGTCTCCTTTTAAAAACAAATATTTTGAGGAGACCAGAACTATTTCTCAATGTATGTCATCTGTCATTTGTGTGTACGTGTGAGAGCTTGGAAATGGTACTGCCTCTTGCCAAAAGTAAGAAAATTTAACTTGGGAAAAACATATCTGGAGCTGCATAAAACGATACTGTAAT
The DNA here is from genome assembly GCA_019176425.1 of Megalops atlanticus. Classification (NCBI taxonomy): domain Eukaryota; kingdom Metazoa; phylum Chordata; class Actinopteri; order Elopiformes; family Megalopidae; genus Megalops; species Megalops atlanticus. The sequence continues at coordinate 17,469,595 of CM032887.1, read as the reverse complement.
AAACGCACTTTCTAAATCATGTTCTCCAAAGCCACGGATAGCAGTTAAACCAACATGCTTTCAATAAAAGGGAAATCAATCTTGCTATTTGTGATGGGTGTGTGAATGTTTATTCCACCCTGAGCTCCAGTAACTGCATGGCCCTGTCCTTGGCCCCCACCTCATTATGCTTCCATTACAAATGCCCCCTCAGCCCCAAACCCCCTTCCCCCCCGCCACCCCCCCAGCGCTACCGCAATCTGCAGCACCGTCGTGTCTCTGTGTCTGCTGCTGCATCTGGGACTGACGGCTGTGCTCTGAGTGTATCTGCTACCTCAGGGACAGGGCTGTCTTAAGATCTGACTCTGTGTTCCGGGCTGTCTCAGTATGAAAATAAATGGCTGAACCTTAGTGTGATGGAATACAGGCTTCCTCCCTGGAGGATGTACTCGCAAACAGACAGGCACACTCGTTCACACCCACCCACACGCAGGCACACACACACACACCCACCCACACACACACACGCACGCACACGCGCGTACACACACGCATGCACACACACACACACACACACACACACACAAACATCACGCGTAAATATCTACACAAATATGCATGCTGTACATACTGACACACATTTACATCATCCACCCACATACACACGCTGTGCACACATGCTTCTACCCATCTACCTACATACACACATACACACATTTGCATGTGTGTACCTGCACACATTTTCATGCGTACATTTTCATATGTACACATACATGCATGTACATACACACACATGCACAAACTGTCATTTGGGAAGTATTCAACAAATATGTCCCACCCAAAGTTCTCTGGTACTCTGGTAGGTGGCATATGGGCTGAAAATAAGAAGTCTGAGTTTGCTGGCTGTGTATTACAGTGCAGGACAATAAACACTCTCGGTGGTGTCAATGCTTTTTAAACTAAAGACAGAAATAGAGGGATTGTTTTATATGACAGAGGGTCAAATTTATTCCAAAAAGATCCCAAAAATAAGCTTTAGTTCACTCTTCACAGGAAAAAAATTATATTACTGCTTAATAACCTGGAATATGACAACAGAGTATTAATGGTGTATCATTAGTTACAGGTTATTATATATTAATGAACTATGCGTTCAGCTGTCCTAAATGACACGTCTTCTCTGCAATGTATCAAAAGGGCAGCATTTACATTATGCAAATTAGACTAACATTAACACTTGATCGAGTGACAGATAGTGTGGGTGGCCAGGCCCCCGAGGCTATTGTATAAAGCAAGAAACACTCAACTCTTCAAAAACAATACCACTTCCCCCTTTCGTCTGTCTCCACACCTCACTTCACATCAGTCAGGGAGAGCCACGGCAGGGCTTTGAGGAAGACGTTTATCGTCAGAAAAAAGTGGGCGTAGCGCTGTCACCGGCGCCTTTGGCTTGACTGACAGGAGTGACGACACCGCCTCGCAGCGGACTGTGATCCAACGCAGGGCTCTTCTTTGAATTCCTTGGAAGTGCCGCGCCGAGGCTGGCAAGCGCTTTCTCTCCCTCTCTCTCTCTCTCTCTCTCTCTCTCTGCCATTCAGCCCACATCCACTCCGGCAGACACATGAAAGTGCGTTCAATTCATCAATGTCCTGGAGTCTGCGGGGGGACGGCGAGCGTCTGCCTCCCAGCGCTTCGCACGCTCCCCTTCCAGCGCAGCGCTGAGGGTTCCTGCAACAGCCCCCGTCTAATGCAGGAAATCTTGTTAGCGAGACCGCAGGCCTGACAATGGAGGCGAAATAGGCAACCGCGATGCTTCATTATGTCGGAGCTGTTCTGAGGAGGCGCAACTACGATTTGTTGATGAGTGGTGATCCATTTATCTTGCGAGTTGACATCACACAATGTTATTTCATCCTCTTCATATTTACACACACACACAAACACACACACACGCACATATATATACAGATGGATAGACTTCACAAGCAAAAAACACAATTTATGGAGGACCCCTTCTTCAGCTTATTTTCATGAACACTGTACAGACTGCACTTCCACCTCACATCATCGACACTGTGTCCTTGCCTTGACACAACATTCTGAGAACACCGCAGGTTAGCTGGGGAACCTATAAATAACACCTGACCTCAGACGCTCCACTTGAGCCCGGCAGCATGCTTCCAACAGCCACTCTGGAGCACCACTTGCACCTGGTCGACAAAAAGGCCCTTAGACGACAGGCTTTAAATTTCCGTGAGAGAAATGAAAGGTCTGTTACTGTATCCAAGAGTTCTGTGAGAGTAGCTGTTGAGCACAACCTCTGCCAAGAGTCAAAAGGAGGCAATAAAACAGCAAACAATTAGTCCCCTGCTTGTAATTCCTGCTCCAAGCCAAGAAGGAGCAAGCTCCTCGCATCCGCAACAACAAACACATTTTCAAACGGGTTCCTTAGCACCCCAAAGGGCCGGAGAAAAAGGCAAGAGGTACATTTTTTTTCCCCTTTGCTTCAAACGTCTAACTATCAGTGCCTTGCAGAGCATTAATGTCTCCCAACCCCGCTAATAAAAGCCCTAATGAGCCTTCTCCTAATGGCTGTGCTTCGGTTGGGGTTCAGGTCTCCACTTGTTTTAGCTTGTGAAGCAATGTTAATTTGGTTGCACAAAAGGCATTCCAGTCCAGTCCTAATCTGACAACTGTACATGGAAAATATGTTTTGCTGAGTTGCGACCTGTTTGAGTGTTTTAGTGAAGATTTGCATTGTGGCTGAAGATCTCAAAACAGAGCTTGGCTGTGGGCTGGCCATTCCCTGCCAGCGTGGCTCTGTGGAGTTGAGCTCAGGGCACCAGCAATGCCTCCTACCAGGAAGCTGTTGGTTCAGAACCCTGAGGGCAACCCCTCTGTTGAACCCTTGAGAAAGGAATCAAGGCCAATGGAAACGGTCTTGTAAAGGCTGGCCTCTGTTGTGACTCCCAAATCGCATTTGCTATGGCTATGTAAAAAGAGAAAGCTGCCCTTGATAAGTAAAATAATGTCATGAATTGGCTTGAGCTGCACATGTCTTGCATAGCAGAGGTTGATGATTGATGATTAATGATGATTTAACCACACTAAGGCACAAACACTAGACAACACAGCATGGTTTGACAATATTTGGATTACCTTGCCCTGGCAACAGTTCAATAATATCCATGCTGTATCTCCAATGTTTTAAAAGGATTGTTGGCAGTTTTCTAGCCCCGTAGTTTACAGACATGACTGTGCTTAAGGCCAAGCCGTAACAAACACTTGTGAGTACATTCTACAAACATGACAGCAAACATCACTTGCTGTTTTTTTGCCAAATTGTAACACAATGGGATTCAAAAGGTGACAGATGACTTAGTACAATAATTATGCATGAGATATGTCTGGATATATTAGAATAACAGGATGACATTGAGGAGAGAGCCTTACAAAATGCTGATACGCAAGTAGCAATGTGCAATTTTTATAATTAGAAAGTACAATGTTTTTAATCTGGCAGACTTGTGAGAGTTGGAAGATCATGAAAGCTTCTCAAATGCTGTGTATTTAGACCTCAGAAAACAACATCATCTCAAGGAGCACAGCTTTGAATGGAGTTAGCGCCTATGAGTGATTCGTCATTAATGAACAAAGGGCCAGATTCTGAGGATGATTCACAAATGGGCCTTAATGAACATCTACACAGCGCAACGCAGTTGCCTTTCAAAAAAAAAAAAAAACAACTTCTGAAACAAAGCACTTTGGGAGATCCAAAGCCAGACGCACGTTCAGAGGCGCACAGTGTGTCGCGTTGCTATTTTCAGATGGTTTTTTGGGCTTCACAGTTTTATCTGAACATGAATGAGCAATGCCTTTCCACACAGGCACACCAATTAGGCAGCTTCCAGCTAAAGGCGCAGTGTGGAGGAGTCGAGTGCCTCCAGAAAACACTGGGTGCTGGAGAGGAGTCCTGAGCTGTACAGATAAGAGCAGTCTGAGGCACAGAGACACTTCAGATCAGCAAAAGCCTTACACATCCAGCCCTTCACCCATAAGTCTTCTGGGTCCAAAGTGTATGTTAACTCCAATATATTTCACATCCATTGTTGTTAATGCAATCAGTCAAGGTCATTTTGTTCTCTGTGTGTGTCTATCATTTCCATTGTGCTTCTGTTCTATTTCAAGCTGCATATGTTGTGATTTTTCATTGTTTGAAATGCCCGCTGTGAAGCATTCTGTAATATTTTTTTTCTCAATAGTGCTAACGTATATAAAGCCAGATTTGATTTATTGAATAATATTAACCTTACATTTCTGGTCTCAGCAAGGTGCAAGCCATCAACATATATTGTTAACCCTGTAGCACAAACATCAGTGGTTTAGCATTGTCTTGATTAAGGTATTTCATCATGAATTTCGTCAGTTGACTCTCATCCAGAGTGACTCAGAAACAGCACTGCTCTTTTTAACAGCTGGAGTTTACCCAGATGTATTCAGGGCAAGCACAACACTCACTAACAATCTCAGAATAATCACCATGAATAATTCATCTTAGCCAACAGTAAAGAAACAAAAACCTAACCTTTGACCATGAAATCCTGTTGTGCCACACTGGTTGTGGTTATCCATAGACACCTACCCCTCTTTAGCCAATCAGACAACTTCCACCTGCACCCGATTACTAACATTTGCCTGATGCTGATGTGGTGCTGTAGTGAGATGGCCATGCTACTCCAATGCAGCATGTAAAACACTTGGTGTCTCTGCATATCTATTACTGCAGCAGGGCAAGGAGTGCGTCACACAGACACTGCGGTTTTGCAATTGCCCCGTCACCCTGCAACCATTTCAAGCAATGTTATGAGGGCATTATGCACATCTCGAGTGACTTATTTGTAAAACTCCTCTGTGAGATTTATTCATGAATGTTGCATCCTTTCCAAACCCTCCCAAAAACAGCAAGCTGAAACTCAGAGCTCTGGTTTAGCGCATGTGAAACCTCAGATGCAGGAGGGTAACATGGTCACGATTTTAATCTAGCTGAGAAACACCTCAGTGATAAAAGCAAGGAGCACTGGGACACTACCAGGGGTATGCAGAGAGTCTGCCAATAAGAAATGTGTCCTTAATAAAAAAGAAGGCCTATTCATGGTAAGATGACTGATTGTGTAATGACAAACCTCGGGGACAGCTCTGTGTGGGCACTTGGATGGGATGTTACGTGGGGTGGGTGTTTGGTGGTTTCGCTGAGGATTCTTGCACTGAAGACTAGGAAGTTTACCCCCCTGTCACCCTCAGCCAATGCAGGCTCTGCCCCCTCAGGGGGCCCAACACTTTCCAAACAATAGCTCACTCCCACAAATATGAAATCAGATCACCGCAATCTCCTGCGCACCCGGTGCCTGAGAGACTATCGTAATTCCATCTTTAACAGTTTTCCTTCTAAGGGAAACAAACAGCAAAGGTTGGATTCCTGGCAAGTGACTCCAGATGTTGTTGGCAGAGAGCACTGTGAACCGCGTCCAACCTCAATACCAGTCCGCAGGGCTTGTGTAGATTATTCTTCATACAGAAGGGAGAGGGCGTGTTTGTGTGTGTGTGTGTGTGTGTGTGTGAGAGAGAGAGAGAGAGAGAGAGAGAGAGAGAGAGAGAGAGAGAGAGGGTGTGTGAGAGAGAGAGAGAGAGAGAAAGAGTGAGAGAGAGAGAGGGTGTGTGTGTGTGTGTGTGTGTGTGAGAGAGAGAGAGAGAGAGAGAGAGAGAGAGAGAGAGAGAGAGGAAGGCTTTTTTCCCTTTGCATGTCTCACTGAAAGGCTGCCAGCATTTTAAAAAAGAGCCTTCTGTGCTCTGTATGAACATGCTGCAGGTCCTGGTGCTGACAGTTTGCCAGGCCACCACTTGTAGGTGCATCTCTCCCTCTCTTCTCTCCAAACCTCTACCCACTGACTGATTTACTCGTTTTGAAGCCAGGGGGGGCGTGACCCCATCCCAGCCATACGATAAACCTAATGGTAAGGTTTCATGTAATAGTGGGATCTCCTAAGTGTGTGAGGCTCTTCAGATGTGGGCGCCACTTCAAAAACCTCCTCTTATAAACTCCTGCGCAGACAGGGCCTGCCTGAAGAAAGCGAGAGTGCTCTAACAGATTACGGGCGGGATAAAGTGTGATACAATCTTAAACAAAGTGATTAACAGCGATTATACACTGACACGTGACAAAGGAATGTGATAAAAAAGGGTTTAGTTCTTATCACTCCAGACGCATTGTTATCACTAGAGAGGAACGCCACCGCTTATTGGAGGTTAAAGCAGCTTTCCGTCTCTGCTTCCAACCACATCACGGTGCACTAAGCGAGGGAACAATGAAAATGTATCCTTTCTGTGTTTTCACCGATGCGCAAGACTGAAAGCAGCGCTGTCACCGCAAGCGTCCATTTCGGCGATTGCATGGGAGTCAGGAAAAAGTCGGAGTGAACCTGCCTGTACGTGCCAGGGGTTGACGCTTATTGAGCAACAAAAAAGATAACAGTAAGAATATTTTGATGCTGGTTCTTCACCAAATGTCTTTCATCTACAAGTGGGAACATCGTCGTGCAATTTGCAAACTGATTTCCTTTATATAAAATTATTCTTCGAACTGCATGCGGGACAGCATAAAATAATCTTTGTATTGCAGTGTTTAATTATAATGCATTTTAATTGTTCAAAATAATGTTGGAAATAACTTTATTTTGACTTTTTGAATTATATTTTACCATATTAATTGATATATCTAATTTTGACGCGTATTAAGTTGAAACATATTTGATTTGGGTTACATATGACGATCTTGCTAGAGATAACCGTAATAAAACACAAATTATATCTTCGCCCAAATTAAACACGTATTGTACATTACCGCAAACTGATGCGGAATGGTGTGATGTCACATTCGACCACCACAACCGGAGTACTTAAGACTCAAAATCCCCTGTCTTCAGCGAGGAATTTGAATCAGGGAGTATTTTAATTAAGTGTTAAACTAAAATATGCTGCTATCAAGTCCACAGGTAGGATGCTAATCGGTTAGCGTCGCACATGCACGTTTACTCCCCATTCATGCACATAATGACCTACCTTGAATTGAGTTGATGTACTTGCGTCCACTTGTTTTCTTTTAGCAAATATTGTCTTGGTTCCGTTCGAAGAGAACACTTTGTATTTTTGTTTTAGCTATCACCGTATGCTCTTAACTATCTCAACAGTGTTTTTCAGGTCGAAGCGATGTTGTATCGCTATCGAAATATGCAGTTCACGAAATACAAATATGCACAAATATAAATAAAACAAAACGAATCACTTCTATGCTACATACAACCGCGCTTCTCTGTCACCGGGGTCATGCGACCGCTGTGTCCGCGCTTCCTTCAGCAACGGAATGTGGTGGGTACCATCACTTTCTTGGCCATGTCAGAAATTGAACAAAGCCCTTGAAATTACACGGTATGTTGGTTTCGTCCATTTAGCCTTGTTTTCCTCGAGACAGAAAGACTCCACTGGCAATCCGCAAAGGTGTAATGATGTTTGAGCTCCTTCGGTCGGAATGATAGTTGTGTACGTCTGGAGAAAACACGAACGTCGCCCCATCCCTCTCAGTCTTAGTAGTTTTCAAATCAGCTCTGTTCCGTTCCAGCGGTAGTCCCTAGCTGGAGCGCTTTCAGGCTGGAGATGGATTTTACGTGTGACCGACAAAGGGAGGAGGGGAAGGAGCGAGCCCAGGCATCTGTTCTGCATTTCCCCTTTGATCCAGCGTCGAGTCGTATTTTCCAGCGTTTCTCCAGAATGCATTCTGTTCTGCGCTTCCTATTTAGAGTAGCTTTGGGAGGTATGCCAATCCGTGCTCCCAGGCTCCACTCATTACTACCTTTTTTCTGTCTTACTCGCTGCAAGTTCCAAAAAACACACCCTGCTACGAGTCAGGGATAGACATTCGCACATCTGGGCCAAAACCATATATATATTTTTTTCTTTTTGAAAGCGATCCCCTCATCAAGTTAAAAAAGAAAGAAAGAAAGAAAGAAAGAAAAACCTTATTAGTTTCCCAGATGACGAAGAATAGTGACCATTGGCAGAGGGGGATCTGCTTGGCTTTGGAAAGTTTGAGGTCCACCAGCAAATTTATATATCTATGAGAACATCATCAAGCACACTCTCAAAGTGGTGACGTCATCTGGGCATAACAAAATGAAGATCAGCTTCAAAAGGAACCATCACCTTCAGGAACATTACTAAAAGAAAGCAAGAAAGTAACAGCGTATTTTAAAAGATGCATTGTCACTATATCTGTTGTATTATCTGTCTCTCTCTCTCTCTCTCTCTCTCTCTCTCTATATATATATATATATATGTGTGTGTGTGTGTGTACACACACGCACACAAATATTCTACTGGATGTATTATATTTGGATTACTCAAAGTTCAAAATTCAACTACACCCATGCTACACTGACAAAGATGCACAAATAAAGATGCAAATATATAAATATAGACAGCTTGGATAAACAGACAGACAGCCAGACAGATAGATAGATAGATAGATAGATAGATAGATAGATAGATAGATAGATAGATAGATAGATAGATAGATAGATAGATAGATAGATAGATAGGATCAGCAAGGGCACTTCTCTGCAGCAAGATGTAACTCTGGCTCCATCTGTTGATTAAATGGTGTTGGTACACATTGAATTGACTATCATTCTGCAGTCTGCCCTATCTCTGTGTGTTATTTTTGGGAGCATAATCATTAGTATGCATACATCATGTAAATTGAATTGTGCATGATCATTTAATTATTAAGACAAAATAGCATCCAACAAAGTTAAAGTCAAAATAATATGAAAATATATAAAATAATATATTATACTTTGCACAGTGTACTTCATACACAGTAGCAAGGCAAAGCTTAGCCCATCTTTTACTTTCTAGTTTTCCCTTTATTCTGTATGAATGCAATATGTTAAAACGGGAACGAAGCCCGTCGCGTATTTTTGATGGATTACCACCATAGCACCACCTCCACCAAAGTGTATTTCTGTGCAGCATGTATGGGCGGCCGCACGTGCGAGAGAGCTTGAAAAGTGAGCGTGCCTGTGTTTGCCTGGTCTGGCTCCGGATCCTCACTGAGATGGTCCTAGCACTTAGACCACACTCTCTTGACGGGTGGCCAGACTCGCACTCATTTTGCATAACCACTCCGCGGTCAGAATGCCAGAGATGCGGGCCGCACCAGTCGCAGACCTATAAAGTTACCCACCGTATAAATTAGGCACAGATACTCCTCTGTCTCAGATCTTTGTTTTATTGTTCCTCAGAAAGCAAGGAAAATAATTCATCTACCCTCCACCCTGGCATTCACATCTGCTATTGAGTGGTTGCATGACTGCGGTGGTAGCTGGGGTTAGATGTTGCTGACTTGAATAGATTTCTTTACATCATCAAAGTAACGTACCGCACTGATACTCAGAGTGTTGATGGGTTGCAGTTATACAGTACAGCTGCTGGTAGCAGCTGCAGGCGACTTACAGGGTATTGGCATGCCGGTCAAATGGTTATTATTTTCATGCAGTTTATTTTTAATGCAGTGTGGAATTATATTCTAACAAGCTGCATTCCATCACAAAGAAGGACCGTTTGTCCCACATGACTCCTGCATCATGCAGTAATGGGTCTCAAACAGGGGCGTAACATATTGTGGTGAGTCTTTGTCTGAACTCTGTATGAGGGATCTCATTGCAGTGACATCACAGACAAGAGGGGCATCAGGCCAACAGGGAATTCGCCTTGACTGGTGATGCTAGTGCTTCATGAAGGTAGTAAGGGTAAGGGTCACTGGACATACTTGCACACAGGCTACGGGCGTTTTGACACCTTCTGGATCTTACATTCAAGACAAAAGGAAAGTGGTGATGGAAATACTGGCCTTTTTAACTTGGTCTGAATTGGGGATTGGAGCAGCTTCACGTGGCATCTTTTTAAAGCTCGAATTTTTTCATTTCTGGCACCAATTGTTCAGATCTTCCCTGAACTGCCACAGTCTGCATACTGGGTTTCATGGAGAGTGAAACACCCAAACTACAAGTGAGCCCCTTAAAACTTGTGCAATTCAGAGGGGCTTTGGGAACAAACGTGCTGTCACCAGGTACCTCACAGGCAACCACATTTTGGTGTGTTTTGTTGGGTTGCTGATAACGATCTCATGGCTTGTTCTCCCCCCCCAATCTCTGGATTGCAATGAGAGGAGCTTGCCAGCTCAGCGGTGGCAGAGAATAGCCAATTATCCACAGACAAACCAGATGGCATTCCAGTGAGCCAGTCCTGGCTATCACAGGAGAGAAAGAGGTATTACAGTATTGCAAGCGAGTAGGAAAACGCAGAGGGGGAAAAAAAGGCCCCGGCAATGTGTGGCATTCTCGTGAGTTCAGCTATTCCTCTCCTCTAATTTGCCATTCTCCATCTTTCTCCATCTTTCTCCAGGGAAGGTGTTAAAGTTTAATGTGTTCCTCGGGCTCCTCTGCAGGAGCTCTCCTCTGCACCTCCCATTCAATCCTGCCCTGCCCACCCTGGCAAGAGGCAAGCACAGTGTGTCTCAGCATAGATGCGTGTAAAAGACTGCCGTCCCTCATAGTGTTTGTGCACCTGTGTGTGTGTGTAGGTAGGAAAGAGATGGGAACATTCTGATGTTTACTGTCAAAAAATGCGGATGGTGCATGCACTCCCCCTAGTAGCAAGCTGATTTGCTGCTGCATTGAAATAAGGGGCAGAAGAAGCAGGAGTTTTTCCAGTATCGTGTTTTGAGGGAGGCAAAGCAGGAGCTTCATTTTGTAAATAACGGGGGAGAAACTTGCCTTTGCACTTGGAAATGATGCTTTGGAAAGGCGTTGTGAGGAAAAAGGCCAACTGGAAAAGGGAACGCCAATTAGCCCAGACCTCAACTGTGACACGCTGGTCCTCAGGAGCGCATTTCCCCGCTCGCCGTGACAAGCTGGCCTCCTAGACTTCAAAGGACGTCGCTGGCTCTGATGTTGCGCAGTGGTCACTCTCCGATGCACTCGGCGTCATCGGGGAGGGCGAGAGCGGCCCGACGTGGCGCAGATCCAAACGTGGATACAGATTAGACTGCAGGGCTGGCTCCAGTGATAAAGGGCTTAACCCTGGGCTTGTGTGTCACAGCTGAATCAGTGTCCTAGTGCTGAGGGTGTAAGCTGGAGTGTGTGTTCCAGCCTCAACAGCTTCCTGCCAGACATTAAAAATGATATTCTTTCCTTGCTTCATGCTGCATAAATGGGGTAAACCCATGATGTGCCCGGGCTAAATGGTTCTCTCTCTGTGCCAAAGACTGGTGGAATTAGAGGAGGCATGATAAATAATGAACATAATGCCTTAACTGCTATCTGTGCTGGGACCGAGACCAAGGTTGGAAAGAATTCAAGTCCCTCCAACAAATAAGCTTGAACTACTACTAAAATTGTATTTGGTCCGAGCCTAAACAGAACATAAAGAATATGTATTTGTGTCAAAATCCTTATCTAATCCTTAACTTCTGTTCTATTGCAGTACAGTACATGGCTAAGTTGGTCATCAGTGTGGGAGTGCATATAAACTATTTGAAATATGATTGTAATGCTGTGCATGTAACAATTCTCATAAATGGGAAGTATACCGTGTTTCATGACTTTACAAAATTATGCGACAATACATTGTTGGTTCATATCCTACAGTTGGTTTATATCCTACTGGAGTACATAAATGTGGGCAGTGGGAGTGTAACATATAGTTACAATGAAATTATGAAATGTGTTCATAAACATTTCAGAAAACATTCAGCTCCTGTCATGCAGAAAGAAGATACCCTTGACACACAAGGCCATGGTAGAAGTGTTCTCTTTTAAAACAATGATATCACATACAAATTCTCTTTTTCATAAACCATCATGTTAGACATTGTTACAAATTAATTCACATCCGAAGAGATACATTTACACACAGTGACACAACGTCATCTTAATAATAATGCTCTCAACAAACAAAATGAGAAAGTAAGTAAGGCACCGAAAAAAATCGGTGTTTGTAGGCAGTTTTTTTAAAAGGAAGAAGAAAAGATAAGAAAAAAAAAAGTTTTATTAACCCAGGTAATCAATAAACCAGGAAATAACAAATTAGCAAAGCATAATAACACACGTAGAAAATGTTACTTGTTCTATACCACAGTAGTAAGAACACACCTTGTGAAAGTTAAAAAAGGGTGCCAGTCCTGAAAATTCACGGTGACACAAAAAATACACACGGAACGTCATTTCTGTGTGCTGTGTCGCTTGTGCTAGCAACTGTGGGCTTGTTCAAACGTTTCTCAGGTAATGCTGGTGTAGTTCTTGGGCTGCACAGTTCCCCTGATAACCTTCTTTAATGCATCAATCCTTGCTGATGTTACCTGCACTATCTCCCCTGTGGTGATGTTATGTAGTTTTTGCATTATTAGTACAAGCATTTTCATATCAGACTGCCATTCTAACTTTTTAACCTCTGTAACTTTGTACCCTCTACATGACCTCTGTATAAAAGATTTGTTACCTAAAATCAAGCTGAGATTCCATCATCGCTGTAGTTTCAGAATTAACCTATTTTTGTCTGTTTTTTAACAGAGTTGTTAAGTGCTTCATGGGACTGCAATGCTGGTAAAAACTAACTTTTGACTAAATGCCTTTACTTCTATATCACCAGCTGATGGGAATGCCACTTGTATGTCTGTCCTTTCATATGACAAAAAGCAGACAATGGCATACATTACTGATGCAAATATATAGGAAACACAACAAGAATCTGCCAGCTTGAATCAGTAGTAAATTTATCATCATTATCAATGCAACCAGTTTGAATTTCATCAAAATTTGCCCATAACTTTTTTCAAGTGTCACTTTTATCACAGACAGTCTAATGAGTTCATCGATCACCTGAACGAATGACAAAAAATAATGTGTATAGAAAAAGGAACACTTCAAATAAATTTGTAATTCTAATTTAAGGACAAGTGTCAATTAAATCCAGTGGTGAGTATAATGTAGTGCCATTCAAGAAATCAAATCAGGCATTTTTTAAAGATATTTTTAGCAGTCCTTTAAGCATGCATCCCCAATATTCTGCAACCTCAATAATCTATCCCCATAGAGAAACACTGATAAATATGCCCTGCCCTAAACAATCTGGCAATGTAATAGGATCTGGTTAATATAAAGATCGCACATTTGGGCAAGTTTATTGGCTGAATGTGTGTAATAGTCCAAAATGAGTATTAATCAGTGGCTGTGAAAGATTCCCCTCTCATGTTCTTTTAACAAAAGAAGAGCCCTAATCCCCTACTCCTGAGAGCAGAGGGAAAATGCAGTGTCTGTCTCATCTTTGATCAGAGCTAGACGTGTCACGTCACCATTCCTCTGCCACCCTCAGCGGTGCCAAAGACAGAAGCGGGCGCCTGAACACATCTGTGTGGGGGGTTTCCTAGGTTTACCGTCTGTCTTTCACAAGGTGCGTTTCACTGTTGTGCTGTAAATATGTGCTTTTGTCATTACAAAGCGTACCAGTTCACAAGACTGGGTGACTTCATGTGGTTTTCTTTTTTTTTTTACTACATCAATGGGGATAGAGAACGAGACCAGAGACATTTCATTAGCAATATCACCGCTGACATCAGCACAACCGAGAAACAATATCACATTTAGGAACAATGTTTGTCCATACATTTTTCCCCCTTTTTATATATAGATTGTTAGTTATTCCCCATTAGATCATAACAGAAAAACATCACCAGAGAAGATAATTGTGTTCAAAATGAAAGCTTTCTGTAAGTTTGTTGGGTTTTTTTCTGTACCAAATGTGGAAATGACATAATTAATAAAATGAACAAACAAAAGAAGAAACCCAACTGAATGAACATACTAATCTCCAAACTCCTATTGCTCACAGAGCTTTTTAAACCTATACCAGATACCATCTTGATTCAGTGTTCTCATTGTTAATATAAAAATAGATAGGAAAAAATCTCTATAAAGTATACAGTATGCAACAATCGATAGGTTAGAAGTATCTTGATCAAAACACAATAGTAGAATTGAAGGAGATCGCACAGAGGCTGTGAAACTTGCATGATGGAGGAACAGTTATCGTCAGCACGCTGGCAAAAGACAGCTATGTCCAGAAAGCAGATAACAAACAAGGTACCACCCCGGCCATCACTCAGCTTTCAGTAGCTTTAAAGACTGAGCTAGCAACCTACAGAAGTCATGTACCACACCTCTACACTTATAGTTGGTCTGCTTAAGTGATGGACATGGCCAGGAGGAAACTCTTTGCTAACCTCACGGCGACAGTCTCAGCCAGTGTACTGCTTTACTTTATCTTGCTTGTGCCTGTTTTGGTACATTGGCTCTGTTACTGCTGGAGGAGAGTGTCCACCACTTGACTTAGCGCAGTCTGTAAATATCACTGGCAAGTCAACAAAACAAGTAAAGCATGCTGACCAGCCACAACTCGAACAACAGGAGGAATTGTACTGCGCAACACTGAGCCTATGTCCACTCACACACTAGGACTGAATTCCCAACTTTCCTGTGCCGTCCCCTGAACATGAACAGCTGGGTAACTGTCTTGTTAAAAGAGGCTGGCTACATGGCACGCTTGCTCTCCTGCCACACTCCTCCATGCATCATCTCAACAGCAGTGTGCTTTTCTCCTGGTAGTCGGGATGCCAGTGTGCATGTGTGCATGTGTGCAGGGGTGGGGGGAGGTAGGGGGGCCACGCCTCTCCCCCAGAGAAAAAGGATCATGGAATCCCCCCATGACTCAGGGTGGGATTCTCCCCCGTCAGACTCTGCGCCCGCCTACTGCGGGCAAACGACCCCTTGGGTGCACTGGCCACACCCCGATCTAAGGCAAGTGGGAGGGGCTCAGGCCGTGCTGCCACAGCCTACAGCACCAGCGCTGGAATAACCCTCCGAGCTGAAACAGTGCCTGCCAGATCATTCACCGTAACATCACATATTAAAGGCTGTGACTAGATACAGAAACCTCAGCTTCTGCTGTAACAGCACTGAGCTGTGCTCTACAGATCAGCAAGTCAAAGCTCACTATCTAGGTAGCTCAGCCCAAAGGAGCTGAGCTCAACACCTGGCTGTGGCTCTTACGAGCAGTTGCTGACTGTAGGATGTTGGGCGTTAACCTTTTCACATCCAGCGGCTTATTTTGAGTGTCAGCAATAGTGACACACAGCTGGATTGGAATGGTTTGGGTTAAGCCCACGTGCATCTGCAAGTCTCATAAGCCTTTGCTGTCAACTGGAGGTTTCATTAGGCATTGCTGTGATTTAAAAGACAAAACTCCTTGACCTTACCTACCCATGCCAGCTAATTTGTTGGTCTTGAGAGTATGAATTGTGATGATCTGCTTCCACACATCCATAGTGCTGTTGTACAGACCTCTGTTATTTTAGTGTCAACTAACAATGGATTCCACAAAGGAACAGTTGAAAACATTACAGTTACTAAAGGTGCTTGTCATGCACATAATCAGTCTCTAAAGAATGGGATTCTACCACATTCAGCAGTTTCCTTAAAGTCCCAGCTACACAGCTTGCATAACTTTAGGTCAGACAGATATTGACATGATTTGAGGACCTAAATGTAATGTGACATTCACATTCACATTCATTGCCTACACAGCCAATACACCCATACAGTGTTGTTCCCCTTCATTTATCAGACAGTTTTACAACATCTTCATACCAAGTCAATTTATATAAAACTAATAATAATAATAATAATCATAATCATAATAATAATGAAGAAGAAGAATGCAGTCTGAAAAAGCATGTGTTATAAAGTTTTCATTAATGAGTTAAATTATGGTATAATCAGCAGTGCAGTGAAGACTGTAAATATTTGTTTAGTAGACACCCTTACCCAGGGCAGCTTAAAAGGTTGCTATGCTCAGAATGATCTACCCTCCACCTGTAATTCATTCACTACTGAAGGTTTTACTGGATCAATTCCTGTGAGCAACCTTGCAGTGAAAGGTTTTTAGTGAGGGCCGAACAACATTTTACTGCACACCACTGAATTGAAATAATAATGTCCTTTGAAAATATATAAAAGAAATCAAGAAATATCAAATTAACAAGTAAATAACATTGAGGAAAAAATGTGTAAAGAACATATCATGATTTATCAAGTATAAACACCACTAAAGCTGTTTATTAACTTAAAATTTACAAAATCTAATTTTTATGTTTCCTTTGGAGAGGGCTGCTTTTAAGCCAGGCATGACTAATGTTGTCGCTAATCCTAATAGAACCGCATTCTCTCAGACTCCCTTGAAGTTTGTGTCCTGTATCTTACCTCATGTTTGCATTCTGTCTGAGACTGAAGGCCAACCACAACCACTGCAAATGTGTGGCTGTAGATGGCTTGAAGTTAAATGTGCTGAATAGTTACTATATATTTTCAAGACCTCTGGAGCTTCCTAATTAAAACAGGACACATAACCTCATAATAAGAAATTAAGGATTTACTTGCCATATTTAAGACTTAACTTCCAAGCCAGATATTTCTTTCCTCTATTTCAGATGACATTATCAATAGCTGTTGATGCAGAATGCAATTGATGTGCACACTGTAACTGTATTCAATTCAGTGAAAGACTGTTTAACTACACACAATCCTGAAAGTAGAGACAGATGGTAACCATATAGAGTACGTTTTCAGTCATGATGATTGGTGGTTTTCCCGGTAAATCCTTTAAAAATACTCCAATTTACACCAAGCCTTTAAAAAGTTTTAAGTAGTTATAGAATGATAACTCTTGTTCTTTTCCCTTTCATTTGAAGTCTGTGGTTGAGAGATGGGGTGTACATGAGTATTTTTGAAACAAATATTTATTGGTAACGACACTAATGTTTTTTTTCACTTTTATCAAAAACATTGCTATTTGCCATGAAAGTAAACAAAAAATTCCATGATTACAACAAATTCTTTGTGAATTCTTCCAGCAGCCAAAGAAAAAAAAAAGACTGTATTTGTACTCACTAATTGTCACTGTATAATTGAGAAATCCTGTGAATTTTGGTTTCTAAAAGCTCATGCTAACAGAAGCTGGGAAAACAATGTTAGCACCGAAAGGTTGCAGATGAAGGTGCACTGTGTATGTGTTAATTGTTTTCCTCCGGGAGCAAATTTAATTTCCTATTCTAGTGGCTATGTACATACGGCTGGCATTCGTAATGAGCGATACTTGTTCAGAGTAAACCAGATTATTGGCCAGGAAGGTCCCATGATCATCTCAGCACACGGTCATTGCTCCAGTAGAGGTTTGCCATACAGATTTAAATTTGTTAAGAAATTTAGGAATTGTCTAAGCCCTCTGCATGTGTCTCTGTATGCTCCCTCCCATTAAATTGTGGACTTATTATCTGAGTTAATCTGAGTTAACGTTACAGTGATGACTTACACATATTAACCAATTTACCCTGCTATTTCAAAGGACACTTTTAGGCCAGAGGC
Source organism: Megalops atlanticus (assembly GCA_019176425.1). NCBI lineage: Eukaryota > Metazoa > Chordata > Actinopteri > Elopiformes > Megalopidae > Megalops > Megalops atlanticus. The sequence goes on along the minus strand of CM032887.1, from coordinate 17,452,031 downwards.
TTAGTATTAGGTGGACAGCCCTCCAAGTGTGCACACCTGTTTGCATTTAACAGTGATGTGTAAGGTGGAAATGGGTAACTACCAGGAAACTCAATTGTTCTGAATCAAAAAGCAAAACAAACTAAGAGAATAAAAACAAATTTGGAGTGGATACTTCAATAGGCACTGGCACTGCTGACAAGGCCTAATCATTACATGTACAACCGCCATAGCAAGCCCGGGATTTTCAGAGGGATTGAATTCTTTCACCTTCATGGGCAGAACTTCTCAATCACTTCACTTCTCAAATACTTCTCTGAGGCTGAAGGTTATTTTTGGGCTGATACAGTATGCTCAGAGAGCCACCCCCTCCATGTCATTTAAAGGGCTGTAAAAACATCAGGCTCCACTACTTGTCTTGTACTATCTGTTCCTTTTAAGTCTCCACACAGAGGATGGAACTGGGGAACTGGGTGAAACAGTGACTGTTTTATCAGGCAAAACGTACCTATCTTCCTGTACTACACGCTTGTATGCTCAATCCTGGACACTGGGCTGCTTCAGTGTTTTAAGGACACAGGCAGCCAACAAGTAGACCTGAAAGCCTGCTGGTCCTGCTTGGATTTCCTACAGCACTCATCTCCCACCAGGTCAATTCCTCCCACCCTGCAAGCCCAATTGGTCACCAGGAGTAAGCAGGAGGTGCTCTCTTCAGCCCTGCCCAAGCCATACATTTAATCTGAACCTTTTCTGTGTTTGATTTGACAAAGAATCTTTGACTCTCAGTCTCTCCTTATTTTCCAGGGCTGCCGTACCAACCTCCAGGTCACTCCGCCTTTCAACGTTCTGAGGGACAGTTTGGCCTCTTCTAGAAGCTTCTGCCCCATCCCTCTTCCTTCTTTTTCCTCCTCTCCTCTGCCGCCATCCCCCTAGGACTCTAGCAAAGTGTGCCAGCGACACACCTGTTGTCCCTTGGACTCCTTCATCTGGGTCCAGTGTGTGAGCTCTTCCTCACCGGAGCTGTTGAGGCCCAGCGAGATCCAGCCAATCATCTCTTTGCGCTTCATGCTGCGCTTGTTGTAGACAGAGAGGATGAGGGTCACGTCTGATAGCTGGAAAAGCGCCACTTGGAAAACAAAGGTCTCCTTGTAGGTGGGGTTGGGCTGCCCCCGACATATGGACGTCTTGCACTTGGACATCTCCTGGCCCATTGAGTTCAACAAGGTCAGCTTAACATAGGTATCTGACACAGGGGTGGGAGGGGGAGGAGAGAAGGGAGGACTAGTTAATGATTTACAATAAATATAGTTTCACAATTACCCACCACCCTGCCATTGAACTGAATAAACATGGCCTTGTGGGACACCACAGGCCGAAATGAATCTAATCATGACTTTGTAATAATGTAATGTAACATATGACATTTTGACCATTACAGAAGGTCCACTCACAGGGCTCTTGTGACTATGTGGCAAGAGGAACATATCAGAGGCCACAAATTCCCCTTTTACTTCAAGAATTTGTGGTCACTTCATCATTCGTCCTTTTTCTCGCAGCAATACACCCAGACAAAGGCCTTCCTCACTGTCATAATTGATCTGAGATGTCTTTAAGTTTAAAGCTGGTACAGACCTGCTGGTAATTACCAGTCATAAATATATTTTTAAATGCTTGGGATTGTTTTTCAATTGATTTTGTGAAATGAATTTAGTACCACTAGACATGCGATTCACAAGCAAAATGATACACATGGATACAAAGCGTATGAATATTATGTAGCACTTGTTGAAAATGTAACTACTTGCTGTTTAAACAGAAACCAGGACAGCATGTTGTCTGAGACCGCATTTTTCAAAGAACTGTTTTTATATTTTTCTTTGTATAGTAACCTTTGTCTACATGAAGTCATGTATCTAATTCTACCACAAATAAGGACACCCATGCAAATATTAATTAGAAGAGATATTAAATACTTTGTCAGCAAGTACATTATTTTTAAACAGGAATATCACACTCCAATGATGCGGCTAAATCACTCATGACTAAATTTTCGGCTTGGAAATACAATTAAGCCTTAACATTGGATCCACCTTTTTTTAAACAATCATGCATCACAACTCTGATATAAATGACAGTTAGATTTAGTTTCATTTTTCAAGTTGAGCCTGTAGGACCATACCAGACTGTGAAAGATAGAAGGATCTGACTCAGCCCCACGAGGGTATTGGATTTCCTGTTAGGATAAGCCCAACCTTCGTGTGCCTCTCTATCTGTGTATTTTTTTTTCTCTGACTTTCTTTTCAGTGACGTACGTCTGAGGGTTCGGATAAAGCACTTGATGATTTATTCATACAAACAAAAAGGATATTCTAACTAATTTCCCAGGAAGCAATGGGAAATCAGTTTGTACCTCTATTCATATGAATTATTTATTTTTTACAATCATGTGTATTTTGTTTTGTTTCGTTTTTTTTTTTCAATTTCATGCCAAAACCCAGATCCAATGGTTGACACAAACTGATGCATTAAAGTGAAGAGGCTGAAACTACAGTGGGTGCCACGATCACAAAAGCCTGAGCAAACATAGCACACATCTTTTCATGTTGTCTATGGCTTCATTTACAACCGTACTTAATAATAATGAGGATAATAATAATAATAATAATGTATTCTGTCAGAAAAAAAAGCTTGCCATAATTTTTGTTCTGTGTGTTAGGAACGTGCTGTATGACTGAGCTTTTATGAGTGCCAGCTGCAATTGAAGTTGTATCTCACTACTCTGCCTGAAGAGGCTCTCCGGCTTTCAGCGATATAAAAGCGCAGTTGAAACAGCCTTGATTTCCATTCCGCTGGCATTGAGACGGATCCGCTGCCGAGCTGTCAATGCTTTAAGTGGCCGGCACCAGTGGAAGGCGTCGCCTGCCATTGTTGCTAAATGAGTCGGGTTGTGACTGGCAATTAATGTGACTGACAGCCACAATCCAGCTGTGGATCTCGATGGATTTTTAATGGCCCCGGCCCCATTTTTTTTTAAACTCTGCACTCATTGCAATTTTTGAGGGCAAATCCAGAGTATATGGCTCAAAAAGCGTTTCTCCTTTGTTCCAGAATGTCTAATGACTTCTGGGAAATAGGTATTCAAAGGCAAGAAATGCAGTTTTCCCAATGTAGAAATGTTGGTTGTGTACTGGCTTTATGTATAACTGGAATATACAACAATGTGAAACCAATCAGCCTATTAGCATAAAATTGTATTGAGACACAAATGCTTTTTTAACAGCTTTGACCATTCCTGACTCCTTGTAATATGTTCATGTCCTATGACCCCCATATTATTGTCATTGCTATGGTAATTAAACTCAAGCTTCTATGTGTACAAGCTTAGCCTCCAAAACACTACTCCTCTCTGTTGCTGAAGCTGTATGAAAAATCCATATGCTACTTGGGTAATACACGTTCTCTCAAAGTTTTAGATACTCAATATGGTTGTAGTTTTCCTCTTGTCTGTTTTGACTCAAAATCGACCATTTATTTGTTTAAGGCCACTTCAAAAAGTCTGCTGGTGAGTCTTGTTTAGTGAACTCAGCCTGAACTCTTGTATGCAGAAAGGCAATGGATGAGATAAAAATTCAGAGATATGCTTCTAATTGACTAATCTGCTTAGTTCAGTAACATAACAAGAACAAGATAGTGTTGGATTGATTGAGATGGATTCACCTTGACTGACAAAAGGTGTCTACAATGTGCTCACACATTGATTTAAGTGTCAGATCATGCAAATTCAATTCCTACAGCTATCTAAAATAATGATGAAACATGTTAGCTGGCTGTAGGAACAGCAAGTAAGAGGCAACAGCGCCCGTCTTCTGATTTGTCTGATTCTCTGAATTTTAATTACCTCTTCTAAATGGTTGTCACACAGCCTTGAATCTTGCCTTGCCTCTGAGCTTGTCCCGCTCTCTGTCACACACTAGTGTTGCATAGCAGGTGGTCACATTGAATTGGATTAGAAGAAATGTTATGTATGCGTGCAGTTTAAGCTCGACGGCTGCGACCGACCAGTGTAAGTGCTTCCACTGTGACGGAGCCGCCAAACACGGAGCAGGTCTCAAAACTGAGTGCGGCACAGCGCTGAGTGGAAGCTTCGCCAGCGACTTAAGCGCAGTCAGGACAGGTGTTAGAGAGGCAAGCAGGCATGACTTTCAAGACAGCGGGGATTGCAATGGCGGGAAGCCGGGAGCAAGCCAGAGGGGTTATGGGGAATGTGGAAAGAATGAGGGTGGGACACACACAGTTCATGGTTAGCAGTTTTCTTCATGGATGCGGTCTGTGTTGCAGCATGGATTAGGTGCTTTGGATATAACCACTACTGGGGGTTATTTGCTGCCCGTGCTCCTAGCAAGGTGATTCAAGTTAAGTACAGACAAAGCTTTATTGTTGACTTTCCTCTTGAGAATCATCATATCATGTGGTTGATATCCATTAAATATGTCAGCTAAAGGAAAAATGTTTTTGATTCTTCAGCTCACAATAATATTAGATTCAAATGTTTCCAATTCCAAAATTGAAATCTATATGTTTCAGAGATTTTATGTGTCTAAAATTGATAAACATGTGCTGACATGTTCACATTTGGCCAACAAGCCCTGGCTATTGTAGCAGTCATACCTGTAGTTGTAACCATAAGGTACAGTCAATGTATTGTAGTGGTTAATAATTACAGTGCTTGTTTATCAAGAATGTCTGGATGTCCCTGAGTTTTGAGGGAGCCAGCACCCATGAGGAAACATTGCCAATGTCTAGTCTACTGGCACTTGCGTTAAGAGAGAGAGATAAAGAGAGAAAAGAAAAGTAAGAATGACAGTGTCCAACATTGATAGTGGGGAGAACAAGTGGCAGACACTTTGGTCTGTCGGCAGAGACTCACCTCTGATTATATAAACCTGTCCACCTATCAAGTGTTTTAGACAACAGAACAGCCCGTCTGACAACAGGGGTTGGGAAGCAGTAAGAAAAACAATGACCAAGATGTCAATAGTTGGGTGAGAGATAAGGAAAAGGAGAGAGAGACAGGGTCAAAAGGTCAAACTTATCACAAAGGTCAACAAGAGGTCATTCTTGGAGAAAACTGACTGGAGTTCAGATGTTCTCAGGTAAAGACAGAAGGGACAGATTGCAGCAGGTGTGCTCAGGAGAGAGGATGGCTCCAGCTGACCATGGCCTGAACGGTTTACCTGATCCAGGGTCAGCTTCATTCTACCTCAATGACCTCACATACAGGGCAAAATGTGATGGTTTGTGAATAATATGAGCACCCCAAGACAGCAACCTAAGGTGGAGATTGCTGTGACATCACGCCAAAGCTGTAAACAACCCAGCATCCTTTGCACCTTTAACACTGGCCCTTGCATGCTATTGTTCTTTGTCAAAGCAGAATAACTATTAAAATTCAATTCTGACAATATAATTGCCTAAGATTAAGATCTTATGAAGAATACTAAAAGATATTTAACTTCTATGTATGAAAACTTTAGCCATTAGTACAGATAAATTGTTATAAACTGACTTCAACATGTGAAGAAATGTGTAACACTATTCTTAACCTCTGCCTCTATTTTCCTACATGGCTGTAAGAAAAATAGAAACCCGAATACTATCTGTAATTAATTTAACAGAAACCAAGCATTGCAAAACATTATTGAAGAAATGCTCGTATATTATCAGCTATGTGTGAGTGTCAAGGCCCTTCCATATCCTGGTTCTCTAAGGAGCTTTGATACTGTCATACACTAATTAAGCACAAACACATTTCTGTTGTTCATTAAACAGTGGTTAGCTACAGTATGCCATCATTCTGTAAATCAATCCAAGGGCAGTCCAACAGTTTCGTGACACTGGTTGTATTGTAATAGGACGGAATACATTGGAAAAAATGAAAACGGAACAATCTCACTCTCACAAATGATGCCTAATGTGGTCACTGGCTGGCAGTCTTTATTTTTTGACTTCTTTTTCTAAATGGACAAATATGAGGAACAAAGAGGTAGATTGTTCTGGCCTCGAGTACAGGCTCCTGCCACAAGCCTGTCAGAGACTGCTGGATGTTGTAGCGTACTTACTGGGTGGCTTGTTGGCAGCCAGGTTTTTGAAGTGGCTGCCCTTGATGACCTCGACAGAGAGGCGGCCTGTGGTGGCGTTGTAGACCAGCCCCACCAGGATCTCTGGCGTCGAGCCCTGGCCCGCCGACTGGAAGGACGAGGCGCTCTCGCTGCATGACATTTCCGAGATACTGACCTGGGAATCGCAGCCCTGCTGGCAGACACACAGAGGGACACATGGGTTCCCTGCATTTAGTTACCATCGGGCCACAAATAAATTCAGAGAGAAATGCGTAAAACACGAACTTGCCACTCTGCCCACTGATGGCTGCAGTCGACAAATATAACCCCACATACCCAAGCTGTCCCTTCATCTGTCTCTTCACCCCCATTAACTGTGGCTGTCCTTCATCATATCAGTACAAAGAAAAATGGACAGAATGAGTGGACTGCCTTTACTCATTAACAGCCATCAATGACTAACATGCATTACAGCCATATGTGAATATGCAGTGTGCATGTGTTCTGTTATGCTAACATGGATTACATTATGTTGGCAACATATAAGTTTTCAGTGTGAAAGTTAGGAAATGCCTTGCTCTAGCAAATTTAAAATCTGTAATATTACTACTCCATTGTACTTCAGGACATTTACATACAGACCACTATGATGGTGTTTAGTGCATTTTAATATAAGCATGAAGATTCTTTGTCCACATAATAGGCATATTTTGCACAGCGCATAAGCAAGTCAGTGTCATGCATACAGATAGTGATACACACGCCTGTACACACTCACAGTGTTACACATCTTATTTTTTATGACTTCAGCATTCCCACTTCAGTGCTCAAAAGGCACACTCACACACATACACACACACATACACACACACACACATAGACACGACCTAAATGAACACATGAACATCCAAACGTGCCCATACTCACACACCCAAATGTAGATACATACACACGGTAATCTAACACACACACACACACACACACACACACACACTCAAAAGCCTCTACATCCAAATGTGCATGTACAGACCCACACACACCCATACAACCAACCTCAGCCTCCCCACACACACGCACTCACCGGAAGTGTACAGCAGGGGTCCAGAGTGACAGGCACAGACATCTTGCCCTGCAGGTTGAGCTTGGTGAGGTAGAACACCTTCTCCCCCAGCACCTTCTCCTTCTTCATGCGCCGCACGCTGTAGAGGCGGAAGCGCACGGCGTAGTTGCCGATCATCTCCGACTCGATGTGGGTGAACTTGAAGGTCTCGGTGAACACCGGACTCGGGCCCTTCTGGATGCCTGTCTTGGCCCGCTGCTTCTTGGTGGGCAGCAGCACCAGGTGCACCTGCCAGGAGATGTTGCCCGTGCGCTTGAGGGCAGGTATGTCTGTCACGGCCGTCACCGTCACCATCAGCCGCTGCTCCTCCGAGTCGTAGTCGAACACCACGTCCAAAGTGCCGTACTTGGCGGCAGGCTCCGGCTCGTAGCCCTTGGGGAGCTGCGCTGCTGAACCGCGGGCCGACATGTCCTGGGGAAGGGGGCATCGCACACGGGTCACACATTGGATCTACCAGCGGGCCTCTGGGCCAATGGCGATACATGCCCAGTTACCCACACGAGGAACCTCATTATCTTAGGCCTACAATCTGTTGAGAAAATCCTCAGTCAACCAATCACAACAGTGACCAAATGAAAATAAAACAAGGCCATACAAGGGTCACACATTAATTCTTCTAATGGTTTGCATAGATATAGCATCTTTCATGGTTTTAAAAGTGGCTGAGAACCATCAGCTGAGCTGGAAAAAGGGACAGGTTTATATTAGAGGATAATTAGATAGCCAGGTATTATTATTGTGGATCCTACTGTATTACCATTTCCTAAAAGCATATTGGGACACTGACTCTTCACCACTGGGACAGTAAAGCTACTCAGCTAAGGTGTCTGTGTGTTTTTGTTCGTGCTTTGTGCATTACTTGGGGGAAAAAAGGAAGACATTTCCAGCGTGCTGCAATTTTAGTGTCGTAAAGTCTGCCAGTATATCATTGCTCCAGTTACCCGTGTCCCGTTCACATATGGTTTTCATTTTAATCATTCCCAATGTACTGTGCGAACCAGGAGCACCTCATCTCTGACTAAGCAGCTAACTACCAAGCTATTGATCATGGCTCTATTATATAAGTCATTTTCAGATCTCAGAATCATACGCATCCTGAATGAAATGGCTTTATAATAACTATTTTATTGCACCCTCCTGACTCCGCAAAGCATCCGTGAGATGAATGTACTGTCAGAGACGGTTCATAAAAAATAAATAAATTGATAAATATAAATAAAAAGCTCTGACTGTCTACAGTGCAAATGTACCACATAAATAAACTTTTTCCCTCCTGGTTTCCATGGCATTTGGCTCTGTTTCTCTGTGTCGTTGCCATGGTTTCCCCATTGTTGAATGTGCTCCTTGCAGCGCATACCGTTTGTTCTGTATGCCACTCATGTTTTCCAGACGACGTGTGATCTCCTTGGGAATGCCTGCATGGGTCCAGCATGGCTCCTTGACTGAAATACCTAACGATTGCGGTTATGCGTGGATGGCGAGTCTGTTTCATCCCATTAACGGAATTCCCATTATCTGCCCTGCAGGACAGTTGTAAGCCTGTCCACCCAACCATCAATATCCTCTCTCCTTTGGGCCTGCAAGCGTATCCTGACGCTAGTGCTAGAGTACACTTGTGGCTGTCAAACTGTGACTGTTTACAGATCGGTTCGCTAATCCTAGGCCTCTGCAACAGAGGAGCCAGAATATTTTAGTCTGTGAAACGCCTGCAGTGGAGAAAGGAGGAGGCAGGAGGCGAGTACAGACCTCGGGGCTGAGCACAGCTGTGCTGTCGCTGGGCACGTCCTCCTCGTAGCCCTTGTTGAGGTAGCTCTCGGTCTCCTGCCCCGCACTGCCCTCACTCGGACACTTGCTGTAGGAGTGGCGGGGGCTGTCGCTGCAGTGGGACAGCTCGCATTTGGCGTCGCCCATGTCCGAGGGCGTGCAGGACATGCGGGGGGACCCGTCCTCGTCCTGGTAGGGCGGCGGCTGCAGCTCGTCCAGCGGCGGGGTTCGCCTCATCCTCTGGATGCAGTTCACTGCGGGACGGCACAGACACCCTGCTGTTTCTGCATGTGATATAGGTTGCTTCAGAGCCTCACATTTAAGCCTTGACGTTCAGCTTTAATTCCAATGCACAATGCAGCCAAAATAAATGTTCAGCTATGCTGTGTTTAAAAAGTAAAGGAAAGCTTTTCATCTTTTACTTTTTTTTTCTTTCACCATTCTGAATGATTCAGGTGCCCCGGGGGCTTGCTAAAACAGAACTGCTGGCCCAAATGTAAATTCGGTGTTAGCGCAGACATCTTGGAGGTTAGGCGGATATTCATGAGCTGTGGCCCCCTCGAACAGACAGTGAGTCTCACAGACATGCTGCCTCCATGCTATCTCCATTAATGACTGCAGCGCGCCTTTCACAGTTATGTACCCTGCTCTGAAATGCTTGGGCAGCCACAGGAATCTTGCGCCAGGCATGAGAACACGTGTCTGAGTGACCTCATCCCGGGTGTCATCTGGCCCCTATTACAGGTCCAGTGGTGCTCATTACACAAGTCTTCATAAAAGGTTCAGCTGAACAGCTCAGAAAAAAACCCTTCTGGACCCAGGAGCGGAGGGAGTCTAGTTCTATGGAGCGATTGTCCTGCCAGTGAGTAACATCATCCTCTGTGCCTGATAAGTGTGATTTCTAAAACCGAACAGCCATTTGCCTGCCGAACTTTTCCAACAAGAGATAACTTTGCCACAGTCCGTATTTTGACAGTGTTTTAAGCAGATCTACTTTTAACACTTGAACGCAAGGGGATACAAAAAGTTTTGAAAGTTGTGTTTACATGCATTGAGATACTGGAATCAGATAAGGGCATATTCCTGCAGAAATGTGTATGATTTAGCACTGAAGATGACTTGTATCAAGATGTCTGTGCATGCACCCATCACCTGAGAAGGGGACTGCCCACTACAACAAGCTAAAGTCCAGTGCTGCTGTCTGATCCAAATGCAGCCTGATAATTACTCAACGCTTCTTCTAACTTCAGAGGAAGCTTGGTAGCACAAGTAATGACACGGTCATCACCAGCAAATGAAAATGAAATTCACGGTTGGGGGTAGGGGGGAGAGCAACATAAAAGAAGCTGAGTACACTTTATTTCGTGGGATGAATTTTAAGTGGTGACTCTGGATAATTCTGCTCTTTTTTTAATGCTGGGTGTTATTATTCAAGCCGGGGGCGAGTGCTTCAGTCCCTGCCTGAGTGCCAGGTTTCTGAGTCCTTAATTGGGCCGTCGGCTGTCCCTCGTTCCCCGTCACCTCGATTGCTCCATGCCTACGAGGGACAGCGGCCACGCAAATCCTCTCAAAATTGAGGCATAAATGTTTGACACCCTCCTTCAGGGACACATCTCTCACTTAACCTCCACGTGACACTTTGAGAGAGGGGAACACTTTTGCTTTTTGGACTATAAAGCTGCTGCTTTCAAGAGCTTCCAGAACATACTTTAATGTATCCCAGACATGTCATTTTTTATTTAGACACACACACACACATTATATACTACATGTGACTGTGCCAACCAAGGGCAATTCTCCAGTCCTTACTTAGTCAGTTCAGTCTCCTTTATGACTTACATAGCTGAAAAAAGAGAGAAAGTGTTGTGCAGTGGCTATGAGGCAGGCCTTGCAACAGACAGCTTGCAGGTTTGAGCGCCCAGGTATGCACTGCTACTGTACCCTTTAGCAGAGGGCTTATGTGGACCTGTTTCAGTAAATATCCAGCTGTATGAAAGGGATGATTTGTAAAATGCAGGCCAAGCAGGTCACCAAGATAAGAGCAACTATTTAGCTAATAAACAGTGTAATGCGAATTTAAACTTCATACTGTAAGCTGAACCTTTTCCTGATCAATGCTGGCCAAGCTCTGAGCTTGTTGCCTCTTAAAATTTCTTAAAAAATAGCCCAGAGATCAAAACCTGTCAGAAAAAAAAACTGAATTTGTCTTGAGGTGCATATGTGTGAAGCCAAACAGAAGAACAAATGACTTCAGAGTGTGAGGGGGGCCTAGACAAGCTTCACATCCCACTGGCAACAAAGAGATTCAACCCAGGCGTGAGTGATGAGCTGGAATGAGGCAACTTTTAACCACTTCAAAGAGATGACTGAAGGAAGAAGAAAGGAAACACACAAACAGAATATGAAGGTAATGCAACTTAAGTCATCTGTCTTCAAAAAAAAAAAAAAACAGAACAAAGAAAAAAACTGGCCTTTTTATTTACTGTTGAAATGGCTCTGGAGCTAAGAGTCCTTTTTCTGTTTTCTGCCTTCTGCCTCTGTGTCCTTGTTCTACACGGGCTTCAGTGTAAGCCAGTGTAACACACAGCCTGGTGTTCCACTGCTCCACACCAGAGTGTTCATGCATAATACAGATGTCTGAACACTCAACGCACAAGCTTAGACACAGCAGCCCCACCTGGGGAAACATGGCCGCCACCCTCGGCTTGAGCTGCACAGGAAGACAGCCAGGGGAAGATAGCTGTCCCCATGCAGTGAGATAACGTGGGGGAACATGGCCGCCATCATCACAGGAAGACAGCCTGGGGAACGTGGCCATCGCCCTCTCTCTCTTCTTCGCAGGAAGACAGCCTGGGGAACATGGCTCCCCACCTCTCAGGGAGACAGACAGCCTGGGGAAAATGGCCGCCCGCCCTCTCCCTCTGCCTCGCAGGGCTGGAGACTGGCTGTCACGCGGGCCGCTGGGCTAGGTGCCTAGACAGCGGCTCTCCAGGGCTCCTGCTGGCTGGGAAACCACCGCAGGATTGTGAAAGGAAAATGGAAACCAGCCCGTGCTGGTGTTTGCAGCGGGACGTGAGCGCCGGTCCACATTCATTCCGTGAGATGAAATAGCAGGACTTGGTGACTATTTAACATGAGGGGAAAATTAGGCAAGTCTCACAGTTCCGTGTAATGAGGAACATACCCCTCTCTGTCTGTACAGAGGCCATACATGTTGTGACCTTATCCTCTGTTTGTATGCCAAAGTGAGGCATGTTTTATCAGAACCATACTGAAACATTCAGCATGCCGAGGGATATTTTTCAGTTAATTTTAAGACGTTTTATCTATGGTGACCTTTTTTTTGCTATTTAACATTTTTGATTTGTAGTGTATTATGATAGGAGAAATGCTCACATCCACACAAAATCTAAACTAAAAATGAATATGATATATATAGTAAAATAATTACATAATTAGAGCACAGAGGAATAATTTAAACAGTGAGTGCCATGCAAAAAATGAATGCATAAATAAATAAAGTGAAACTTATCACTGCAATTGTTTAAATATGGAGAGCAAGGTGAGGGATAATGAACAGTCCTGATATCGCAAATGGTATGTTCAGAGAAAGAGAGAGGGATCCACCTAGTGGTCAAATAGGAGAATCACACAAACAATTCTCCCAAACATTGGAACTAAGACAAATTATCTGAACAGCCACAGTAAGAGCTTTACCCTTGACAAACAGGCATACTCGATTTGGATGAAGTAAGATTAGCTAAATTTTTTAAACAGAGATTCCTTGATATATACATGGCAACTGCCCTCAGAGCCTTTATTATACATAGATGAACTGATTTGGAAGGCAAAAAGAGGTTTGGCACCATCTCATATGAGGATATGACACGGGAACTTTAAAAATCAGAGCACTTTTAAAATGAGGAGTATAATTCATTTCACAGATGTCTGATGGTTCTGCTGATTTTTGCTGGGAGTGGAGAGAACATTGCTCCATGATATTGACTAAGTAATAGATCCCCTGTGATAGGAACATTACACAGCTATATTATTAAATCCAACTCTTATTATATTATTAAATCATTAACACCTTTTTATTCAAACACCCATTTATAGACAATATGAAGCTGCTATCTGCTTTGCATTCAACTCTACCCAGATGTCTTACACTGCTTACATCTCGAATGTTATCAATTCAAAGAACTGAATATTCACTGAAACAGCTCATATTAAGTAAATGGCTTAAAGGAATAACAGCGGAGCCTTAGAGTACATTCAAGCACATGATAATCGTTTTTTCCATCACTAGATGGCACTGATGGCTGTGACATAAGTTGGGGACCAGCAGCTGTTATATTTAAATACAAGCAATTGTGCTTTATTGTTACCCTGGAAACTCTTTGATTTCTTTTCAAAGACTGAATTCTCTAAGTTCTGTCTCACAGCCAGTAAACCCATATAAAGTACAAAGCTAAAAGCTAATATTTAAACCTGTCTCACTTATTCTATTTACTGCACATTCATCATGTTTTATTAGTCACTATGGAGATCCTATATAAATCATATATAAAGCAGTATATATGAGAATATTGTCATAAATTTGTATCTTAGACACAATTTCACAAAATTACCCCATGAGTGGAGCTCTGAGTTCAAGTCCTACTAATTCCCCTGTACATTTACAGTCTGATGACTTGCATGTTATTATGGCCCAGAATTTAGGGTATTATCTAGGAAGATATACATTGGCGATCAGGTTTACCTGTATACACTACTTTTATATGTTGGACTGGTCTGTTAACATATATTCATCTAGGGTGCTGCATGGCACTTAGGATTCCCATCCAGTGCAGTGATAGTCACTCCATAGGTGGCAGTGTAGCATAGTGGTTAAGGACTTTTAACCGAAAGGTTGCCAGTTCGATTCCCCACGGGGGGCACTGCTGCTGTACGCTTGGGCAAGGTACTTAACCCACAATTGCCTCAGTAAATATCCAGCTGGATAACATTGTAAAAACCTGTAATTGTGTAATTAACATTGTAAAAACCAGTAATAGTTGCTTTGGATAAGAGCATCTGCTAAAATGCCTGTAATAAACGAGTTGTTAAAAGTAGACTACATAGAACAGGGTGTGTGGATTAGGAGGAGTACACACTTACCCTCCTCAGTGGAGACTTCGCTGCTGTAGCCGTCGTACTCGGCCGACAGGGGGCTGTACTTCTGCCTCGTCTCCCAGCCGTAGCCCTTCTGGTGGCGGGGGTCGCCCCCCCGCAGGCCCTGTGAGCGCGACACGGCCTCCTGGTACTTCCCCATCACCTCATCCTCGCTGTCGGAGGACGAGCCCTGGAGGTCGCCATCCGGGTAGCTCTTGTCTGGGGGAGGAATGCGGGAGAGGTCATATTAGATCAAAACTCTGAGTCACCTGTACCTGCTCACACCACAAGAAACAGGTGGTCCACTTCTCACGTGGAGCCAGCAATCCTCTGACGAGAAACACAAGCTTTAACAGTACTAATCATAAAGGATGGGTCACAGATCTGGTTTAATTCCAGCAATTCTGTCTGAGGAAAAACTGATTGATTGAGGGGCAAGGTGTGTGCCACCACCACGTGGCGCCATCGGAAGCCGTGAGTTTCCCGCCAGAAAAGGATTGCTTTCTTGAATTACAGATAAGTAGGCAACCCAACACCAGCCAAAAAACAGCACTCATCTGGGACTGCATCATACCTAATAGTACTTCTGTTCTTTTCACTATATGATGTCCCTTCAAGTAATGTGCAGTTAAGAATTAGGAAGAATTTTGAAAAGATTTCAAAACCTCACATTAAATTTACTGAGTTGTTTACAGCCAATTGCTGCCTGTTAAATCGGAAAATGGACAGAGAGGGAAAAATAAAATACAAAGCATTTAAAACCACTGCAGGTGTGACTTGACGTCACCAGGGGGCAGCAGAGTTACTGTGTGGAACTGGACACCTGGTTTAGAGGGGAGGGGCCTGGGCTTCTTCAGGCTCCCCTCACCCAGTGTGGATACAGAGATGTCATTCAAGAATGCATAAAAAAGTGCCACCCCTTCTACTCAATTGTAACTGTTTATTAAAAACAGGACTCAAGCAACAGGTGTTAGGACAACAGATTATTGTCAGTTTTCAAAAGATCCAGGTCAGACATGTTGTTGTCAAAGAGTCTGTTTTCAGTTTCACTTCTTTATTTAACTGTGCAAAATAATGATGCAACTGCCAGAAATTATTTTGAAGTATATTAACTGTGAGTCTTTTTTCAACACTGCTTCTTCTATGGTTATTGAATGGTTGCATGTCAGATGTGCAGTCTTTCCGTGGTTATTTCTGGACACAGTCAAAGAGAACCACAATGATTCAAATGCTGGCAAATAATTTCCTGGAAATGTATACTGCATACTGATGGTTGTCTTGGGATAGCTGTCATAGACAAGTTGTGCAAATGTAACATATATGAAGGTGGTAATAAAAAATAATTCTTTTTAAATTAAAGGTGTGAGATATTTTTCATTGGTGCCTCTGACTGGTTTGAGCTGTTAAAAGCAACAGGCTCCGCTGAGAGAACGGGCAGGTTCATGAAACATTAACAATGCTTCACCACTCTTCGCCTCCTTGGGGCAGCTCCGCACAGCTACATCATTGTCCTCCTAAAAGTTAACCTCATGTCTTAATCTTCTGTGTGGGCAGAGCTTTGTAGTTCATTCTCAGGAGCAGAAAGGGAATTCTCCATTTTCCCTAGGATTCCCTATCAGAGGTTCCGTGACACTGCAGCTGTTGAACACATTTTAGCACTTTGGTCTTTTCCAGCTTGTCGATGTGTGTGTTAAAAAAGACAGAGAGTAGCATGGTGGAAATGAGGCTTAAATTGTTACATGTGATTCATGACATCAGTACTTAGAAACACAGAATGCATCAAAGTACCTGGAACTAAAAAAAAAAAACAGCTCCCTCCTTCAAGGCATGCAAAGACCACAAATTAAAATCACAGGCTGACATCAGTGTGGCTATGTTACATTAAAAGTCACAGCTTTACTCTTTGATACTGGATCAAAGCTGTGCTGAGATCTAATTAGCCTCTTAGCTAATTCAGTGTAAATAAATTCCCCTTCAATCTGGTGGCATCCAGAAGACTGGGGTTTGGGGAGAGCAAAGTGTTCTCAGATGCCATTGAGCGTGATGCGTCTTGGGGTCACCTTAATCCATGCATCTCTCAGTTCTTTTCAGCAGCACACTTCAGAAACGCAGACAGTCTTTCAAGAAGAAGGAGCAGAGAGATGAGAGAGGCAGACTGGAGCTCCAGAGGTGAGTTTCATGCTGGGGGGGAGGGGAGCCGTGGCTCCGGTCTGAGCAGAGAGAGAAGCAGAAGAGAGCAGCAGGGGTGGAGCCAGAAAGAGGAGGGGGCTCAGCACAACGTCTCACCTTTTCCAGACTTCCTCCTGTTCCTGGAGTCCTCTTTTGATGAGCCTCTTCTCAGACTGGCTGAACTCTTCCCCTTTCTCGCTGATCTGAGGTCAGTGTGAGACGTCATCTCGTTCATCTCCTTAATATTGGATACTGCTGTCTTCCTCTCTGTCATGCTTGCTTTGCCTGTTTCACTACTTGCATTACTTTTCCTAGCCTGATCCCTGTTTCTCCTGGTGACACTGTCGGCAGATGAGGAGCTGACCTCATTGCCATCAGCGCCCCGTGATTTCTGCCCATTAGCTCTAGGCTTTGTGGAAGAGGGTGCACTGTCTGTGTCCCTTTGTTTTTGGGGCTTGTCCCCTTCCCACAGATCACTACCCTGCGCTCCTTTCAGTGCGCTAGCTCCCTCAGTGGGCTGAGAGAGGTCACTGCAGGTGGAGAAGGTCTCGGTGGAGAGTGCAGATCCCGTGCTGTAGTCCGTTGTGTAGGCCTCCGGGTCCCGGGAGTGGTTGAAGGAAGCCTGCCTCGTAAGCTTGTGCCGGCCTGCCAGGGCGGCCTCCAGCTCAGCCTCTTGGGCTGCTTTCTCGGCTGCCTCCAGCCTCCGGAGCCTCTCCGCCTCCTCTGCCTGCACCTTGTGGATAATGCTGTTGACCTGTTCCGCCAACTGGTCGCTGACCGTGTAGGTGACATCACCCACCGCAAAGGCCAGGTCATCCACCGCGTTAGTGACTGAGTCCAGGATGGATGACACTGAGGGCAGGCTCTGCTGGAAGCTCTTGAAAAACGCCATACTGTTGGTGAGGCTCCGCCCCCCTGCTGTGCTCTCTCCTGCTCCTGCCTCCTCCCAAGGTTTTATTTAATTTTGGCCTGTGTCTGATTAAGGGCTAAGTCTTCCATGGGCAGGGTGCCAGGACCTAGCTGTCTGCTGTTGCTGCTGGCACACAAACAAGGAGGGGAGATGTACAGTTAACGGTGCAGGCAAGAGCTACAGCCTTGGTTTGTCAAAAGCCCAAAGGGTTGCACGTAATTGATGCCCACCCAGAAATTTGATCTTATTATACAATAATGACATTTTTCTCCTCCATTACAGTTATGCAAGATGAATTGCACCACTCCCAAAGAGAACAGAGGAGCTGAGATTTACCAGATTTTTTGGATGTTTTGCATGTGTTTCACAACCTTGGGTAACACAGAGACTGTAGCCCAACATATTTTCATTTTTATTTAATTTGATTTGTATCTATTTTGCTTGTCGAAATTTCTCACCAGCTAAGGAATGAGATTTAAGTCAATTAATTGTCAATTAATTAGCCAACGGCAGGCCAGAGGATATTCAAAAATATACAGACAATGGTTCATTGCATAAACAAAAACCTAACTGACTTTAGTTGTAGCCAAAGTCCAAATTATGACTACACATTATGCATAGCTGATTCCCATAGCTTTGCTTTACTATACTTGATGGCAGGTGTTTTGTTTTGAATCCTTTCCTCTGTCTCTCCAGGGTTTTCTCCCAATGCAGAGACGAGGTGTTCAGGACAGCATGAATGAAGGCATCTTTTCAGACGACATATGTGTTCAGAGATGACAAGCTACTGTTAGGCTCCCTGACTTTTGAGACTGTGTAAATGCTGAGATCAGGCAGTGACAAATGGCACAGTGTGCCTCATGTATCAAGGCAAAGCCTGTTCATATTGACCCATGGGGAAAACTGGAGGACCTCAGAGGTCAGAGGGACTGACTCTCTCTTCACTGAGGTCAAAGAGTTATAGTGGGTGCGCTTAACCTGTTCAACTACGTTGCGGCTGTAAAGGTCCCTGACACAATCTAGATGCATGCATAAAACGTGGATTGGATATGAGGACATATTACACGGGGGCATTGGGTAGGCAGCAAAATTAATAGTATATTTAAAAACATGACCTGAATTGGCAAATTATCTAAATCACGTATCAGATCTCAGAGATAGCCTCCTTTGATGTGTAGCTGAGATTTTACAGATGCAAGAAAGACAGGATCCAAAACAAGCAAAGCTCCTTCCCTTCTGTTTTCAGGGGGAGCCATCCTTTATGTATCCGGCTGTGTATATTGCATTATTTGCAGCAGCATCACTCTTAATTAGACCACACACTTGGAGCAGCACACTCGCAGTCTTCCATTTGCAGCAGGACACAACAGATGGCAAAAATGAAATAGATAAAAAGGCATGCGAGGCCGTTACAGTCGGTACACAAATGCCTTTTGTGAAAAGCAGAGGAGCAGAGCCTTAATCCCCCTCCTGACATCCCTCCCATCCCCGAGTGAGGGGACAGATGTAGAGCTCAGCCGAGCGGAAGCCGGCAGGAGAGGAGGCGCTGAGATGTGCTGTCCCTGGAGGATGGCAGGGCGCACCCGGTCGCAGAGCCTGATCCCACGCCAGACCGGAGACAGGCAAGTGACGCTCCGCTCGCACCCAAATATGGCGGCAATACCCACAGGCTTTGCATTCAGAGTGACACAGCCAATCCAATTTAAGCTCCAGCCAAGCCAGTTTGCAAATGTTATCCCTGCTGGAAAGACATATCGGGCCTTAGGAGACACAGACCAGAGCATACAACAGAAATTTCTATATAATCCAACACATTTACGGGTGTATCGCGTTGTACTCTGGTGAGGTTGGGAATACTCTTTGATGGAAAAACATTAAACAAATCCTGCCTCTCCATCTGTGTCAACAGTCAATACAATATGCTACAAGTGAAAATAAGTGCATTCAGTGGAACAGTATTGATTATGCCCTCCACTGACACCTACCACTGCCTTTGTTACACTCAACAGTCATTGTAAGGACTCACTCATACATAATGAAAAACCTCCACAGGGGAAAAGCAACAGGAAGCTCAGTCACACTATAGCTCCGTTTCCCATTCTACACACAATTAAAGCACAGTCACACTATAGCCCCGTTTTCCATTCTACACACGCATAAAACACAGTCACACTATAGCCTTGTTTCCCACTCTACACACACATAAAGCACAGTAACACTACAGCCCTTTTCCGCATTCTACACACAGAGCAAAGTTACATTACAGCCCTGTTTTTTTATTCTGCTGACACACTGCCAGCAGAAAGTCTCTGTGAGAGCTGAGAGATGCTAGACACATCTTCCTGCAGTGATTCATGAATGCGTCTATGTTTATGCGTGTATACGAGAATGGGTCTGCGTATGTATGTATGTGTATGTGTGTGTGTACTGTGTGTGCATGTATGTGCATATATGTAAAAGTGTGTGCACATGAGAATATGTACATGTGTGTATGTCTGTGTGAAAACACATATCTCCCACCTCTGTCCCACTTCTACCTCCTGACTTCCTTAAAGATGTGTAAGAGATCCTCAGAAATTCCAGTTTAGATGGTCTGACTATCATGACAGGCATCTGACCTCTCCAATCAACACTGAGTGACAGGAGGGAGTTCTCCACACTGCTTCTGAGAGATATGTGACAAGAAGCCCCACTTCCACCACCCATCTCTTGTGAACACAAATAACTACACATGACTGTATGAGAGACCTCAATTTTACTGCATCACGTATGCACCAGTACTGCTGGCCCTGAGACAAGAGCACACTGCACTTCAAGTAACTGCTCATAATCATCTGGACACTCAAATTAGGGAGTGTATTTGTCAACCTGACAGAAAACATGTATGAGAGTACTAGCATTTACAGCTCTAAAACTGCCACCTTTTATAATTTGAATACTTGTTTGGAAGGCTTACCACGTACTGCAGATACATTTAATTTTATTCTTCAATCTGGTTACAGTAAAAGTGCTCTCTGAAGATATTTGATAAAAGTGAGTGATAGTGTCAGGTTCAGTGCAGCTGCACAGAACACTGTAGAGTGTTTTTGACTGGCAGTGGTGCAGGCTGAGACGATCAATTTTAAAGCATGTCTGTGAATGAGATGATCTCATCATCTGTTAAACACTGGCGTATTTGATCTTAAATAGAGAAGGCTGATTACAAGTCAATTACAATGTCTCCGGTGTTGGCATGTTTCTGCTAACTTAATCCCACTGGGCGTGATATCCCCATCAGAGCAGATGGCTAACCTTTGGATGCTGTTCCGGAACCAGGGCAGACATGAACACAGAGCACTTTCTAGGAAAATCAAAGTGTGTGTGTGTCAGGGAAGGACTCATGGCAACAACGGGGAGCCACTCCTTCCTGAGATTTATCATGCTACGCTTTTCCTGTCCCACACACAAACACAAACATAAAAACACTAACACAGACACACACACACACACACACACACAAACATTCACTATGTGCATTCAATGTTGGCCGCTTTACCTTGCAGATCCTTGTTTTTCCTGTACTCATCTAGGCATGATAGGTCCCCAGCATTCTCGAAAGACAGCTTGTTGTTGAGGTATAAAAAAAGGAGGATCATCAAGACAATGAAGACTCCGATGGCAGTCAGGAACCCGAGCGCCTCTGGGGACACTGCAGAGAGAACAGGGAGAGAGGCGGTTGAGAGACAGGCCAGAGACAAGAGAAGGGCATGTGAGAGAAAGGGAAGAGATAGAGAGGTGTGAAAGAGACAGGGGACAGATAAGAAAGAAGTGTGAAAGAGATGGGAGAAACACCAGAAAGACGAGAGAAAACAGACAGAGACAGGGGGGAGAGGAAGATGATGGGCATGGGAATGAGACAGGCAAATCTGCTTCTCTGGCCATCACATCTCACTTCATTCCTTTGATGAAATGGAGTGTGGTCAGGCAAAGCCAAAAATGAGTTAATAAAATTCATAATCCCACAGAAATACACTGTATGTTGATTAATACAATGTGTGTCGGACACAGCAGATAGTATTAGTATCTGTAGATAGTAGATAATATTTTAAAGGTGAACAATGAAATAACTGGATGTAAGTATTCAGCTTTAAAAAGAGAGTGCAGCACTCTGCTAATCTGAAGTAAGAAAGTAAATAATTAGTAAACCAGCAGATAAACAAGAGACCATGAGACTGCTTGCTTCTCAAGAAAAGAATCAACACCCCCTTCCATTCTCTAGCTAACAACCAACTTCATTTTTCAGCTACTATAACAACCCCTTCAGCTAATACTATCCTCTACTCATCCATTTTTCTGCTCTTCAGCTAACAAACCCCTGCACTCCTGCCCAGGTGAAAGGGGTGACTGTCTAGCAGCAGCAATGGGTCCCAACATGCTTTGGGTCAGAGGCAGAGAGCACAAACCCCTGGTTTCCCCTGCAGCCCTGTCACTGTTCCTCCTCAGACAACTAGTCTCCTCCCAGCGGCCCAAAGGTGGGCCAGAAGGGCCCAGTGCCAGACTGACCCCAGTAAAAGGAGAAGAGTGCATTAAATATTCACAGGAACAGATAGAGGCACAGGCCCCGCACACTGTCTCTGTGTATGTGAGCAGCCCATAGCCCATCCTGCTACAAAAAAACTAAGTCTGAGGCGGAGAGAAAGGTCACCCTTGAGACTGACGTGGTGGTTGCCATGGAGGCTGCCTGCGTAGCGGTCGAGTGTCAAATTTCTTCGAACCAGTTTATTCACTCGTTTTGCTCCATTCATCTTTTTTTAAACATTCCACCACCTTAAGAAAAAAACGCGTCTGGAATATAAAAGGAAAACAGGGCAGCAGCGAAGGTGCTGGTGGCATTAAAACATAACGACTCAGCAGTAATAATTAGAACAGTCCTGGAGGCTAGCTCAGACTGCATGTTTTCACCCTCCATAGTATCTGCAGATAACCATCATGTCTGTTCAATGATATTCTACCATGGACTCTGTTTATTTGACTTGATAACTCCTTTGTTTCCATATCTATTGCATACTTTTTTTATTCCTCTGCAGATAAAGATGGACATAAAAAATACCCCAACAAATACTCCAACGCAATTTTTTTCCAACTCACAGCTGATGGCTATAGCAGCTTCAGGGCTTCATGTGTTTTCGTCCAGTGCAGCAATTTCACATCAACTCTCATTTTGACAGTTCATTCTACTTTCTCAACAAAACAATAACTGCGTTTCTGAATGCATTCAGCGTTCGCAAACAGAGCTCTGCTGTCACTCAAAGGCTGATCTGTTTTCCGGCTTGAGTGGCTCAGCTTGAAGAAGTAAGGAGCCAATGTAATGTGACTGACAAAAAACACAGATTTGAAATTATTAAACCATTAAAACTATTAAGAGGATTAGATAGAGCACTAACACTGTAATCAAGAATTATTGATGAATCCACAACATTACTGTATGGCAGTAGATCTAATGGCCATCGGAAAGCTTGTGCACTGCAGTTCATTAAAAGGTAATAAAATCTCATAAAAAGGAAAACATTACTAACCTATAAAGAGGTACACGAAGATGACATCATTAATCTAATGTGTCCAAAGCCAAATAACTGCATGGGTCACTTTCCAGGTCAATGATTAAAAAAGACTTCCTTATGTACTCAGAATTCGTAGCAACAATGCACCCATTGTGTCTGGACATTCCTGTTTTAACAGGAAAATTTGCTCTAGGCTTTCCACCAAATGCAGCTCACAGATTACACCTCTAATGTAATTTGACGTGATTCTCTTTTCTACACCCGTATTCGTCATCAGAGAGACTTAATCTGTTGACACACTGAGAAATTCAATCAGGCCCGTTTCCATGTCCTGTACCTGAGCGATTTGTAGAACACAGCTAGTAGGCTGATTGATTACCACCAATGGGGGAACCTGCTGGCAGGATTTACCTGGAGCAACCATATGCCTTGGTACCCAGTGTACAGTGCCCAAGCTGATTTCAGACAGGGTGCAATAGGATTTGGAACAAAAAAGGGACTTTAGTTCCAAAAACTACATTCCTGCATGACACAAACTGCAAACTGTGCACTTTGTCCTCAAAATCCCAAAGGCAAACTTCAGATTCTCTGAAATTTGTAATGGCATTTAAGAAACACCACACAGGTGTGTTTATGTACTTGGTTGAAAGAAAATATACAGGAAACTCGTGTACTTCTTTAATAATTTTTCCTTAACAATTCCTTAATCATTTCCTGCCTCTTTCTTGAATCACAGCAGGACTGAGATCACTGAAGACCTCCTTTTAAAAGTGGAGATCTTACACATAAACCTTGTAACAACTTGATTTTTTTACTGTAGCAACATGGAACCACTTACAAGTCGCAGGCATGGATCCTCTACAGAGGACTCCTGTTCCCCAGCAACTTTGCCTGGGGCACCCTATGTGACAAATATCAGTGACTGCCACAAGCACAGATGACTACAAGGCCAGCCAGTTGAGTGCAAAAGGCACCTTATTATAACATTTTGTGAATACGTCCTCTAACTCATGGGGGTGTGCCTCCTTTAAACCTGGTTTCAAAGGAAATAATAAAAAAAACTCTAACAAATGTGCTGATATAACATCTGTGTTTATCATCATCATGGCAGCTCTCTTTCAAATGCACCTTTGGAAAATTGCATCAAAAATAAATACAAAACAAAATGAACAATGCGTCAGGAACCATTAACCCAAATGGCACATAGTCCACTGCTTTCTGATGCGTAGATGCTGGAGAGTGAGCACCACTTTCCCAGATTATACTGTATAGAATGAGAGTAATGGAGATGTCAGGGTTATCGGGCCGTTCCAGTCTCACGCCTGCTTAATGCTTCATTAAAAGATAGAAAGGGCGTTCATTATTTCAGGTTTCCTTTGAGAACGCCTTCTTAGGAAACAGAGCGTATCGCTCTATTGAAATATCTGAAGATTTCTTAAGTTCTTACCCTGAAATGCAATTCACTCCGTCAGAATACCGTACTGGCTCTTAAAGGATAGACATCACAGCAATGGATAATATATGTCGTGCTCCACTGCTACCCTGTTGAACTGATGAGTGATTCTGTTTTTTGTGCTCACTACAAAGTTCTCACCATCACTGCTGCTGCATAAGAAACTAAACAAAACAAATGCAAAGCATGCATCAGGTTAAAAGCTCTAGAGAAATGAAAGGACAGTGTGAAAAGCCGCCTGAGTAAGAGAAGGCAGAACTGGGAGGACAGATGACCCAAACGTACTCTGAATGCAACCCTAATCATGTTAAATTGCAGTTGTCCAGCAGCCACTGACCACAGAGGGCCAGTGTTGAACACAGTGCTTATGCGGCAGAGGAAAGCTCAATGCAGAGTGACATCGAATGGGAGTACCAGCCGAAAATAAAAAAAAAGTTCCTAAGGAATGCCTCTAGGAAAAAAGTAATTTAATTTAAAAAACAATAATCAAGGAAGAGATGACAGGAACACAACAGCTTACAATTCCTGCTTCAATACCCCTGTGGTCTGCATCTTCTCATACCATTTTCAACAATACTCCACATTTGGGAACCTGCTGAGATGCATGTCCATAATCCCTGCTTCCCTTGCTGAGATATATGCTCCCTCTCTCTTTGAGAACAGTTGGGCTCCACCTCCCACCTTCCCACGACTGTCCAAATGTGCAGGCTACCGCAGGGGCTGACTCCCGGCAGCCACCTCAGCTCATATGGCAAGCGGGAGATCGCATTGTTGTTTTTAATAACCAGCCTTATCTGCTCCTGCACTGGACGTGGCATGATCGAGGCATGTGCTATTGTGCAGCTCTGAATATGTCTATCCACTGTATGTCAGCACTGCCTGAATTATTTACAGAGCAAATGGAACATAATGCCATTCCATACCCAATCACGGACCTCCCATAGCCCAGCTCATATTAAGAGGAATAGTGTCCCCTGTGCCCGTGACAGCTTGTATTTGTAATTTACGTTCATGCAGGGCCTTACTACAGCATAGGCTCCTATCTGAGGGCACACTGTAATTGAAGTTCCAATCCAGGATTCTGGAGGAGAGTTTTCAAACAGCTCTACGAAATTAACCAGCCTAGAAAAACTGGTCCAAACCATGACAAAAAAATCCCACTTACTACTTCATTTCAGCAGTTCACAGCATCACCGCATCAATCACAGCCTTCATGCTTTGATTACATGAAAATTCATATCTACTGAATTATTTCTGCAGGATGTAGTAGGAAGTAGTACTAGTGCAATCAGACTTAAAAGTTAGACAATAAATAAGCAAAAAAGTAATAAGAGAAGAGAAGTAATAGATTGGATGCATTGGATTGGATGGAGTTTGGTTTTTATGGATGGATTTTATTACCAAGTTATAAGAATTTAATGCGTAGGTCGAACATGAGATTCTTCACTATGCCAGATTACTGTAGACCAAAATGTTCAGTCAGAAAACTCCCAATTCAGTCTTCACATCAATTAAATATGTTTGCAAAAGTATGTTTTGCAGTATTGAAAAAAAAATAATAAGAGAGGGATGATCCATCCGGGACAAAACATTTGAAAATAAATAATTTAAACATTTACTTAGTCTCTTAGAGGAGGTGAATAGGGGCACTGTTTTATACAGCTTTGTGCTCTACACTGGAGCAGACTACAGGAACAACAGCTGTGCCCCACCCTGAGGAGAGCACATAGCACTCTGTGATTCAGAAAGCCTATAAACAGCTCAGCTCAGCTATGCCACTGACACCAATACTGAACAAGGCTCTCTGATTCAGCCACAGGGGTTTGGCAGCTGCCATCATACCCTGAAGCCCCTCCTGCCTGATAGCTGCAGTTAATTGGGGCTGAACTTGGTTAGTAATTACGGTAGACATGGGAGACATCCTGGGAAAGCCAGGTTGCCAATGGAAATGGTGTTAGGGAAGGCCAGTAGGATAAAGTCTTCCCTCCAGACAGAACAGAGAGACCAACACCCCAATGTAGGGATAGAGACACTGTGCTGTAGGAAATGCTGTCTTTCGAGTCAGGTGAAAGGTTAAACAGAGGTCTGGACTTGATTATTAAAAATCACACGGACCTTATCAAATTTTAGGATGCTAACCTCAGTGTGATTGTAAAAGTCCCAAACTGGCTTTTATACCTGATCATCCCCCCTAAAGCAGATTGGCTATTAAACTCTTCCATTCCTTACCTGCCTCGTTCCCCCAGGTCATCAGTGCAATGACAAATGAGTTCTCAGCTCTCAGCTGACCTCCCTGCTTAAAAAATGTTAACAACCTTTGTTTGTCAGCCTAACATGGTATGATATGGTATTTTCCACCATAGCAAGTGCTGTATCCTAACAGTCATAAACTAGAATAGTCTGAATTAGCAGTTTTCATTGGAGATAGGACTCTGAAACACTCAGAAGTAGAGCAAGCTGGCAGAGTGACAACTCGATGTCCAACATAAAGACCTTTTGCAACAGCCCTTCCTTCCACAGTGAAACTCAACCCCTAGACTGGACAAAGAAATGCAGATGCTCCATCTATTCTTCAGAGCTTTCCACACATCTGAGTCATGAAAATGTGTCTGTGTGACTGTTTACTACTGCGACCAATGCCAACACCAGCTTTCCTTGTACTCATCATGAGCGATGTGCTCATATTTAGATTAGCAACATGATCAAGGCTCTGATTTAATAAGCAAGCAGCAAACCACAAAATGAAACATGGAGCGTGTTATACCCCAAACCAGTCCCATGTCATGGACAGCAGGGATGGTCAGGGTTGCATGATTCCATTGTTTTCTCTCTTCCAATTCATAGCTCAACATTGTGAGCATTTTGTGTTCTGATTTCTGTTTTTATGGGGGAAATTTATCCTGTGGTCTGGTGAAAACACAAACTGCATTCGTCATTTGCCTGACAAACTATGACTCTAAGAGAATCTAAGAGAACAATGATGAAATGAAACCATTCAGGTCTTAATAAATGATTGCTAGCAAATGCATAAATAAATAATCTTAACCATGAAATATTCATCAGAATGATATTCTCCCTCTGAATAAGCCTTCAATTAATTAATGCTCTGTATACAGTTTACAATTACGCTGTCAAAAGCCTTGAGAATACACAACATTTTCCTTTGTGCAATTACACTGACTAATCCATGGATTCAATGAAAACCTTCAAATCAACTTAAGAGAAAGTGTTATTCAATGATAAAAACAACAACAAAAACAGACTAACTTGGTTGAGTTGATCGAATTCAGGGGTCACAAATGTAATGTAATGTGCCACTGATTTTTTTGTGATTCATTTTTTTTTATTTCTTTTTTTATTAAGTACTGAATACCCCTAAATCAGCTTAGTGGTTTTGATCATATTCAGGTATTAGAGTAAGGCAGCTCTGATGCACTGGGCAGCTGATAGCACCCTCCACTGCATAGTACTAGCTCGGGGTTTACATGAATGGAAATGTCACTTCTCTGCAGCTAAGCTAAGCTGGATCATCTGTCCTAAGTTCCCCGGCAGCTTGTGACAGAGCTGTGGTATTATGTATTCTCTGTGTTGCATAACTTCCATTGATTTGCAGTGATCAATATACGCAGCTACCTCCATGCAGGGTGGGCTCAGTGCAGTCACTGCCAAGAGTAAACATCTGGAATCCACAGTCCAATTAGGTGTGCCTTGGTATGTACTTGTGCTATTCTGATTTTGTGTGAATATGCTGGACTGTATGGAGCATTATCGTGGCCAGAATTTACTGAGAGCAGACATTACATATGGGGCAATGGGCTGTTGATCACTCAGAGAAATTCCATCCATGACCCTGGCTACCAGAGGGCGCTTTGGTCTCCCTGATCAATCCCATAATGCTCAAATGCATTAAAGTGGGGCATTGTCTGCTTTTTCGTTAATAAGTTGTGAAAAGGTATAATCAATGGTGCTGGGATTAAACAAGCCTTTTAGCTTTGTTCACAGCAGTCAACTTCTAGACGATGTTACCGCACAGTCCTGTGCTCAGATGTGCCTGTCCAGTCAAGACCTTGAATTCAGCATGCAGCTGAATTAATAATACAGTTGTTCTTCTATCAGTGCTCTACAATAACTCGATCCTTCATTAATAATTCAGAGGGGGATGGGGGTGGGGAGTATTGGGTATTTCCAGGACTGAACCCAAATATTGTCACCATTTATTAAAATAGACCTCATCTACTTGAGTGAAGAGGAGATCGATTCCTCATTCCCCTTCCAGAACAGGAGTCTCCCAGCAAGGTTATAATAGTTCTAGATTTTCAGATTCGTTTTTATTTTGATAATATGTTTGTATTCAGTCTGAATTTCTGTTTAGTTTTAGTTAGTTTCACTGGTGGTTTCATTAGTTTCAGTTTAGTTTTTATTTCATGGACTCATTTCTATTTCGTTTATTATAGTTTCAGTTTTAGTTTTAGTCATTTTAGTTAAGGACAAAAAAAATGTCTAGGATTAGTGCAGCGTGAAAAATAATATGCTTGTCATTGAAGATATCAACATTTCAAGACTAAACTTAAATAACATATGCGATACATTTGTTTCAGACTACACAGAATTTTGGGAGTGTGACCAGTGGCGGCTCCTGCCAAATCTCTCTGGAGGGGCAATTGTTGCGATGATGGCTAAGGTTCAATGGGTAAATCAACAGCTAGCTAACTCAACATTGTCACATTGTATTGTGCAAATTAGTCAGCTAGCTAACTTGACATTGCCACACTGCATTGAGCATGGGTAGTAGAACAAAACGTTAGCTACTTTGCAGCCTGCTAGCCACGTTTTCCGCTCATACCAGCGAAAATCCCCGGTGATACGATTTCCCCCCCTTTGTAGATACTTGCTTGATGTTTAAATTTGGTCTGGGTGGTCCTAGTTCTTTAGTTGCCGAGTTAATCTGATTACTACGACGACTGAAAGGTATTTCTCTTAATAACACGATCAAGTTGCTCTGAGTTCAGGTAATATTAGCCATGTTGACCTTGAATGTGACAAGACCTCTGGCTGCCCTGGTGATCCCTACACCAGGTTACGTATGACGAAAGCACGTTAGTGCAAGCCCACCCGGAAACCATACAGATTGCATTGCAGCACCTGCAGTTTGAAAAAAATTGCCTTAACATGAGTCTATCAGAGCGATCTGGGCGATTTTCAACCAGAATGAAATCGCCCAAAAGGGGCGGTACTCCACGGAACACGACTTGATGCTGATTGGACTATGATATTCAGAGGCAGGACAAACTGTCTAGAACAGTCACAGCTAGCATAGCACTGTAGTAGAATGTGATTGCCCTAAGGAACAAACCGCCCCCGAGTGTGACACCCGCCGCCTTGAATGGATATGACGTCCGCCGTCTTGAAACAATAACGACAATTATTTTTGTTTTTTCTTATTTAATTTTTGTTAGTTTTTTAGCAATCATTATTAGTTTCGTTTAGTTTTAGTTTTACATAGTTTAGTTTTCTTCGGGTAAATTATTTTATTTTAGTTTACGAAAATGTCTCAAAACCATTAGTTTTTGTCTTAGTTTTAGTTTTAGTATATGATAATAACCCTGTCTTCCAGTTAACAAAACAGTGAACTGGGAACTCAGTATTGCTAAGCTTATTCCAACTTTGTTATATTCAGTCTTGTACTGCTCCAGCTCCATTTTTATTAAATCTTCTTTAAGTAGCTCTCAAATACACATTCAATGATTCTTTTAATAAACTGATGGTAACTCACCCACCTGTATTGTTATTTGGATTGTTCCACAAACTCTCAGGCTGACAGCTTGTAATATGTAAATAGTGTTGTGGCCTAAAAAAAGAGTAGAAACCACAGACCTCCACCTCGAAAGAAGCCTTTCATTCTCACACTGTTGTATTAAATATTGACCACCAGAGGATAAAAAGTCACATTTCTCAAAAGCCAAGTGGCTAGTACTATTAGGATGACCTGAAGAAACCCCAGTAATCCTATATCTAGCCACTGCAAAATAACATATGGAGAGAATCGACAGATCGCATTGACACAAAGACAGTCATTTACTGCTGTCAGCCATGCTGGCTGTGTGAATGATGTGACAAGCAGAAGAGGGACCATCCTAATTTATAATATGTTAGACAAACTTTTGCACTGACATGAGAGGTGATTATGAAGAGGGCCTCTGCTGAAATGGCATCTCCCTCTGGGGATTTGTACTGTAGGAGAACACTCTACGATAGCATCATGTCTGCCATTGATCCTGTTGGATCTGCTTTCAGTTTGCAGTCAAACCTTATCGTAAATATTTTGTCTGTCTTTTTGCTGAGCCTTCAGCAGAATCAGGCTGAATGAGAACCTATGAGGGACCAGCCCCAGGGTCTCCATGTGGGTCCTTCATGACATCATACATACATGTACAAAGGCCATACATCTGTCATAATGTACCCACCCTGACTCTTCAATCAAGGATTGGCCTAACAAGTTTACAGTGTTTGAAAATAATACAGTTTAACAAAACAAGTTATGGTCACATTCCCAAGATGTTTTGTTAAAACAAACTGTAGAAGCTGCAACCAGATAATAAGTCCCACAGTTTTAATGTGTTTACTGCTTCAACACAGGTGCATCATTTCAATTCAAAATGAAATTGCACTAGTTTACATGCCCCTGCACTTCATGCTTGGTGCTTTTATCAAATAGAGCAAATACAAATAATGCAAAAAAATAAAATGCACAACTAAATTAAAAATAATGTTTTGCCTACTAAGTAAACCAATGGCAGGTCATCATTCCATTTGATGAAATCATGTTTGACATTCTCACATCACAGCCATGAAGACACGATAAATGTCAACAGCATCCCAGAGACATCTTGGCTCATTACCTTGCATAAAACCCTGGCTGGTCAGGGAGGGTTTCCATCATAACACCATATCTGCATATGAAGTCAGCACATGGACAAAACTGACCTTTCTGACCATTCACAGCACAGAATAAACCAAAGAGCACAATCACTTGGAATCTTTTTTGAATGCCTGAAAAATGAACATTTCATTTTCTCAGACATGTCTGACATACCCACACAGACGCTTTATCACCAATTTGGTTGGGGCCTCTCAGTGAGAAAATTATTTTAATTCATCTTTTTTTTCTTGTTCTCTTATGGTTACTAAATCTGGTTAATTTTAATTTCAATTCACTGCTATGCCATTTGTTTTTTTCATGTTTCATTGGTATTTGCTGAAGAAATCCATGTTAAGCACCTTGCTAAAGAGTATGACCAGCAATTGAAGAGGCAACCTTTAGAGTACAAGCCTTGTAGCTTACCACTATATGGATCCTAGGGTCCTATGCCGTACACATTATAGAGGTCCTACTGGAAACCAGTGTCGTAACCAGGTGTTACTGGCATGCACTGTGCTGTGCTGATGTGTGACAGGTGCCAAACCCCTAGAGCTTCCAAGATTTGCACTCTGCCCACACAAAGAGGTGACACGCTTCTGGTCACTGCCAGAGAGCTGCCAAATGAGAAGCCCCCTCACCAGCTGGGCGAATTGGCCGGCTCTGAGAAAGTTGCCCTTTCGCTCAATCTGCCGTGCGAAGGGAGCGGAGAGAACCCTGGCTCAGCCCAGTTGCGCTCCCCACATTCGCAAAGCTACTGATGCGAATCCACCCCGGGCTTAGCTGAAGAGCATGGCGTTTTTAAACGACCTGTCACGCCGCTCACAGCAACGCTCCCCCATGAAACGCGCCGAATGCTCAAGAGAGCACACGGCGGCGGGCATTAAGCGATCAAATCTCCAAGTGCATCCGGCAAAACAAACAAAGCCTCGCTACAGTGCTGGGGGAAAGGCTGCAACACCGTGCTAAGTGATCGATTAGCGTGTGCAGAAATGTATACGGAAAAGATCGTTATTCATCATCGGCGAGACACTGTGTTCGAGTTACAGCATATCCTGGTGCGCTGTGCTATTGTGCGACTTTCAGACATACAGTAATTAAACATTTATTCAGCTAATGGGCTCTTAATTAGCAACAGTTTCTCCAGCCACAGAAATAGGATCAGCTCCATGTGTTATTTATTGTGTCTACAGACAGTGGTGATGCATGGATGAAAGTCGTGCTGGAACTAAACAGCTGCTTCTCCAACCTTAAAGGAGAGGGCAGGTCATTAAACCCTCTAAAGCAACTACAATCAGGTGTTTGTTGTGTTCTGACATTAAAAACGGGATATTGAATTCTCGTCTTGGTGGACTGTTTTACTCACCATTTCACTACGTCTGCATAAACTGCATAAGCTGAACTACATTAAAATATGTTGTTTGTGTTACAGAAAAGCCTCCAGTATTGTACTTATTAATTACAGTTGTACTATAATTCTGACACTCATAGATTAATCATTGCTGTAAAGTGTTTGTAGTTATAGATATGCATGCCCTAATCTGTCACCCTGCTTCTACTTAATTATTTATATTTTTGTTATTACTATTGAGAAGAATATTATGATTATAAAAGGAAATAGGGGAAAATATGGATTCTTAGAAGCACAAAAGCACATTTCAATGCAAAATCATCTATATTGTGTGCCTTAGCTGTTTTTCCTGTCCACATATGATGTGATAGATATGACAGATTATCCCTCTCTTTCATAGGACAGCTCAAAATTTGGAAAATGCTCTCAAAATAGGTCTATTCCACACCGCTGTTTACCAAAACACCACTTTCACTTACCCTGCTATTTTAAGTAGCCGTAATCAATTTAGGGCTTGTTATTTGGCGAATGTAACGTGATGAATGGGGCAGTAATGGAACCCTGCATGTCTGGTGTGCCATCTGTCTGTTTAACAGTCTCCTCTCTGTGTTTTAATGCGCCCAGCGTGCTTCCCATCAATCAAGGTGCTGTCAGAGCCAAACAGCACAATGAGGTGGGACTAAAATTACAATGAAGCCACAGTGCATCTTCCTGTAGCACAGGCATCTCGGTTTGTATGTGTGCTAGCTTTGTGTTCATGTGTTTCAGGAACACAGTTGTTGCCTTACGTTGTTCCTAATATCTGCCATTGTTGCAAAATCGTGGTACAAATTTATCTCTGCACAGAACGATACCACAGCTTGTTTTCAGAGAAACCGAACAGGACATTTTTTGAACCTGCCACCACACACCACCTCACTTCTTGGTGTTAAAAAAAAGAGGTGTTCTCTGTTACACAGCTTTGTCAAGCTTGCAAATTACAGAAGAAGATGAAAATATTCAAAAGCCATACTCAATGGAAAACTAAACATATAGATCAGCTTTTGCATGGGTTCGTTTTTCTTTTAGATCATCCTGGCATTTTGTGCTTGGTTTTGGCTGTACAGCCTGTGTAAGACTCAAGACTGAACTCTGGATCTAGGCAAACAAGCAGGTTTTCAAAGTCACTGAGACACTGCAACTCCATACCCAGAGGACCAACACCCCGTGTCTCAAAAATATCACAAAGGAGGCTAAGGGGACGTCTTCTGGACGCTCATCTGAGTTCAGCTAGTGTACTGAGCAAAAACAGCACAAGTCTGTTGTTTTTACTCCATGCAGAAAACATCTGTGCACTGCACAGCGTATCCTAGCAACAACCCAACTTCGGCAATAGATCTGTTGATTGGTGATTTCATTTGACTGTTATATCCTACTTGCCCCTACAGCAGGACTATTTTACCTCATTGAGGTATCATACAGACAGTACGAAGTAATAATAATAATAATAATAATAATAATAATAATAATGATAATAATTAACCACTAATTTGGCCTGGTGCTGGCGTGGTTCATAGAGTCTCTGGTGGACTAAGTGTTCATTGCTGTCACTTTATCATGGACTCTGTGCTGTGATCTGGTGTTGACTGCCTAGGGTTGCCCTCATGACTATGCCGGTCCCTTGCCTCCCGTCCCCTAGGTATGCTGCCATAATGTTAGCCTGCCGGGGTTTTTCCTTGTTGCACACTGGCACCTTTCAATGCCCCTCCTCTCCTGCCTCCCTGTTCTACATCCCTACCATTCTTATCACCCACTAATCACTGTTTTCTGTTTGCTTCCTATTCCTGCTCCGGGCTCCTGCCTGGAGCTGTAGTCCAAGCGTCTCATCCCGATGTCGAGTCCTACTACTTCGCTGCCCTGCCCATCAAGTAAGCTGCATTCCAAGAACTGGACAACCTAGAAGACATTTTTATAATCACTCTATTCTTATTAATTACTATCTTCTAATTTCAAATTACATTGTTCAAGTTTTGCCTTTTAATTCTGTCTGCCCAGTGCCGGCCAGAAGCAGATGGGCTCCCCCTCCGAGCCGGGTTCTGCTCACGGTTTCTTCCTATTAGGGAGTTTTTCCTTGCCACTGTTGCCTTAGGCTTGCTCACAGGGGGTCTCAGGCCTGGGATCATTGTAAAGCTGCTTTGTGACAACTTGTGTTGTAAAAAGCGCTATATAAATAAAAATGAATTGAATGAATTGAAATTAAATGCCTAATAAGCAGAATCTCCTGAAACATAACAAAAAAGAGCAAATAAATTCAATTAATGTATTAACAGATTTTTAACATTGCTGGTGCGTGCTGGCCATTTTCAGACTCAGGATGCAGAGACTGCTTAACCTCAGGCAGTGCAGGAATCAAGTGAATGAATGGTCATTTCACCACCTGGACTTGGATAAAAAAAATACAATAAAGTATAGAAATGACCAGGGATGCTTTTCAAAACCGAAGAACTAAAAGCTTTACTGTCAAATCCAGCATTTAGAATGTGAGGCAACAAATAACCAACAGAGTCCAGAAAAGTCTGGAAAAGTGACCACACACAGTTATAAAAGTTATAATCTGGAAAGCCAACAGTTATGAAAAGACATGTTCACATTTCCATGCACCACATTCCAATCCATATGTGTTGCTGCTAAATAACACAGGAATTGTGCTGTTCTCACAATTTTTAAGTGAGATGAACAGCAAGGTAACAAATTTGCATATCAATATGTGTCATAACTCCATTCATTTCCCAGTTACAAGTTTTAATTTTTTTCAGACTACATCTTAATATCTGTGGGCTATGTGCTTTCCTGTTTTAATGTATTTGTTGTTGTATAATTGATGAAGCTTTTTAAATTATGAAAAGATGCTGAATTTGGAGTAATCAAACAATTTATTTGACGTGTATCTTGATGAACTCCCACATCAGCAGCAATTTCTACATGTAAATATCTGCAGTAATTACAGTGAGTGGAAATCTGGGTCATGAAACACATAATTGATAGTATACTGAAAATAATTTGACACTCTTTACGATTACTGTTTGAAAAGTTTCATCATGTTTGATTTATCATTTTAAATATTCATTCGTGAGTCTCCAGTTTTTGTGAACTTCTAGTCTTCCTCCTGCCAATGACAGACAAAAAGAGACAGGCAAAGTGAAAATCTTCTGTGACCATATTCCAGTTTTTTAATGACACTTAAAAAGATGCGTTACAACACTGTTACTCCCAGGATGAGACCAACCCTGATGCAGAGCATCTCTATTACAGATGAAGTTACACAGTCACTCAAAGGCTGCTACACAGTTATTCTCATGCTAGCTGTGGGTGACCAATAAAAATGTAGTGTACATTATCACTGTTACACTGCTAATGCAGTGTTACATCCTTATGCTTAGACGATCCATCTAACATCATGCGCAGCTGGGCTGCATTTCTAATACCTCACTCCCTACTCACTGCAGCAGCAATGATCTCTGATTAGTGTACTCACACTTCAAGCGCTAATTCTTGGGGGGCTCCCATTGATCTGCCCCCATAAGCACACCTTTATGAGGGTGCCCCTTCACTTTTTAGATTTATGATTGTCAGAAAGTAACCAAATTCTTTCTACATCTAATAGCAGCACATATAACAGATTAAATTTAATATTTAATATGCTGCATGTGTATAGTAACATAAATGGAAGCAGAACTTTGCATGTAACAAGGTGTCAATACAAATAAAATCCAGGTGTGACAAATTATCTTGCAGATGCTAACTATAGCAGTGGATTCAGGGAGCCATTGACATGGTGTCAGGAGTATGTGAGATGATGTATTGCTGAAAGCAGCTTCCAGAGCATCACAGACAGCCAGTCAAACACAGATCCATTCTAAAGCCATCTATTAACCATGTTAGCGCGATCAATGGCCTGAAGACAAACCATTATCCAGAATGATCCATCAAGGGCAACATACACCACAACAACCCACAAAAACTGTTAAGTATTCCTGTTTGTCAAAGGGCTTCAGCTGCTGGTTCATACAGTTTGTTGCTAAAAGACGGATAATGTTTACCCTTGTGCTGTAGAGTCACTTTCTCTCCTGAATCAAGAGTTTTCTTTTTCCACACTTAAGGGAATGAGCAAGACCTTTTTACTTCCTGCCTCAGGAGACAACCAAATTATTTGTGTTTACTATAGCAGAAGCAGCTGAAAAGTGACCTTCAGGGAAGCATGCTGGCAGATAGGACACCGAGAAGGAGGTTTTCCATGTGACCAGGTTTTCCGAGTGTCAGCCCCTTTTAATATTCACTCCCTTTTTGCCTCAGTTTGATAGAGGCAGACCAGCAGGGAAGAGAGGACAGATGCTTTTGGCTGTTTAGGCCCTCAAACAATTTTACTTACTTTGTTTTTTTGCAAAATTACAAGACATTTATGTCAGGAACTTGATGGTACTGAAATCTTTTATGCTTTCATTAGATAGTTATGTACTCCATCATGTCAAAATGACAATTTTGCTGTTAACCAAAAAGAGCTATGAATTGTACAATCTTGAGAAAACACAGTTTAGTAAAATAGATAGATATTTCTTTTGAGACAATGAGTTAACCCCCAAAATATTATTTCACAATTGTCCTTGATAAGTCACTGTATTACTAGAAAGATATTAATCAATGCATGTAATGGATGCCACATGCTGTTGTTCACACAACACAGCACACAAGTTAACACATTTCTCCCTAATAAAAGACCAAATATATCCTATAATTGGTGTACGCTAAGTGTTAGGGGCACTGGAAGAACAAGACCAATGCAGTGTTATTATTTACACTCTTTGATTTAATCGTTTTAGCAGAGAAACCACAGAAGAATGTAAGGAGTCTGCTGTCTTATTGTTGCGCACTAATTTTCAGTCACCACCCTCATTTCTGGAAAGCTGATGGCAGAAAGAGAACGCCATTGTTATAACTGACAATAAGATTTGCTCCAGGACATGAAGCTCCAATTGCTCTCATCAAGATGTCCCCATTTCACAGGAAAACGAAATCAAATCAGGTTGCATTTTTTCGCCTTATTAAGTGATACAGAAGTTGTGCGTTGTTAAACTTCAGAGGTCAAAGATGACCTATGAAGTTTAACTGTGCACAACATTGAAAAACACTTTCTGGAAGGTGAGCTTCCTTTCTGTTTCACAGTGTTGTGTCTATCCTCCTCAGTTAAGTTAATTATCACTGTTCTTATACTTGCACATTTGTATTCACTGATTAAAACTTCTAACAATAAAATCAAAGTCACAGAATAAGGCTGGATATAATTCAATACAGGGTAGATACAAAGCTGGTTTTTATCCTCAGGCTTTTACCCTTGTTTATATATGTATATGTATATCTCCGACTGTCAGTGACATTCACACAGTACATTCACCATATCATAGAACGCGCTGGAGAGGAGCCTGCGGCAGAAATGCGGCATGTCATGACCTGTCACCATTCCATTGGTCCTTGAGGGCCTCTGTCCTCACTTAGGAACATTTATTCCTCCCCTGCCCTTGGAGAAAGGCCAGGAACATCGGCACGGTGGGTGCCAGGGGAGGTCACGGCCAGGGGGACGTCAAACTCAATTTAAACCGCCCTGTAATGGGATCTCCGATCCCATTGGCCTGCGAAGGAGGGGAGGCCCCTGCAGAGCAGGATGGAGTTGACGGAGCAGGCTGAGGCCCCCCGCGGCTTGCCTCAGACAGAGGGTTTGTGTGCCGAGGGTCAGCTCCCTCCTCCTTACCCTCTGACAGCTGTGGGCAGGCAGTGTAAGGAACGGAAGGCGGCCTCAATCCCTGTAGTAAGCAGAAGCAACTGAAGGCTCAGCATTATTTCCACAGCTGCCCATGTTGCTCTATTGGCTGTTTCCAAGGGGCAACCAATGAATGGAGCCACAACGGCAATGCAGAGCAGAAAGCTCCAAGGAGCTTACAGTCTACCCTTCACATTTTTCACTGTCTCCCCTGCGCACTAGTATGGGGTTCCATCTCAAACACAGCACAGACCCTACAGGGCCTACAGGGGGTGGACGCTCATATGGAGTTTCGGAACTACTAAGATTTGTTCTCATTCTCAGACCACAGTTGGCTAAAGCCATCTCTGCCAGGTAAAACAATCATAAGGTGATCAAGCATTCAGGTTGAAAAAGGCTGTGAACACAGTAGCTCTGAAATGACGACTGACGTCTTTCATCCCATCTTCCTGTTTCACTCCCATCTGTGTGTTTCTCTCATAAAGTATTTATATTCCTCTCAGGGCAGTGCCACTCTTAACCATAAAGAAATGTTCAGTCATTCAGCAGCATGTTTCAGCTCCTGCACAGTCTACGGATCCATCCTTTCTCCTTCTCTTTCTCCTTCTCCTTTTCCATCTCTTTCTCTTTCAGTCTTTCAGTTTGTTCAAATATTTCCTCAGAGTTAGCAGGGTACCCTCATATAAACAGACTGGGTCAAACTGGAATCCGTGACAATGTATGAAATCTTTTCTCTGTTTAAACAAGAATGAGTTAATATATGAAAAAGGTTGCAGCTCCCGTTTCAGACATGAGGCATGAAATTCTCTCTTCAAAGGCAGGGGCTGTGAGTGGCAGCCAGCCTGGAACTAGGTCCAGAACTGGGCCTGGATCAGATACTGGATCAGATACTGGATCTGGATCTTAGACTAGGAGTAGAACTAGGGCTAGATCAGAGACTGTATCTGGGTCTGGGTGAGAGGCAGAGTCTGGGCCTGAGATTAGGAGTGGACCCTGGTCTTGATCAGAGAGTGGATCTAGGTCTGAAACAAGATGAGAACTGGGCATGGGACCCAAGGCTAGGCATGAGATCGAGACTGACTCTCCCAGGCCTAGAGGCTCCTCACACCTGGGCCCTACTGCATTGTGCGGATGAATCCAGGTCGACAGATTCAAATGGCTTGCCAAGGTGAGGACTCAATCTGGGGCAGCAAGAGCCACCCAGAGAAAACTGTTTATAAGACCCAGAACACAGCTGGCAGAGAAGAGGGGAAGAGAAGAGAAAAGGGAACCGCTATGGTAGAAAACAAAAAAAAGTTGAAAAGAATGAATTTACACATAAACCTGTGTGCATAAACATCTGCATTGTTCAAATACATTAATATATTCATCAAATATTATTATCCTCATTATGTTCTATTATTATGATGTTGTCTTCTATAAGCATTGATTCTGCTATTTAGATTTGGTTGGCATGGAAACAGTCGCCAGCGTGTCAAAAAATCTCTAACCATCTCCAATCACACAATTATACAGAATTGCAGACACCCACACAAGTACCACAAAAGCACTCTTAGGGACCCACACACACCCACCTGCAATCGCGCGCACACATGCGCACACACAGATAAAGAGCTTTGGCCGTGTTGACTATTAGCTCTCTGCAAAATAAAGAGTGACTCATCAGAGTTCAAAGTGTGAAAGCAGCAAGCAGTGCATTGATTAACATGACAATAAAGAATCTCTCATTGACATAATTACCGCTTTACACAGGTCTGCACAAAAAAGCTAAACTCGGCTCACAGATTATGTAAGTCCAGTTTCCTGCAGAGTCACATAAAGAGCTCTACAGCGTGTTCAGATGATCGATCCATAATGATCAAATCGAATGTTCAAGTCAAGACCTGACTAGAAGAAGTCCCGGACTTAACCAGAGCCTAAAACCCCAAGAGAGAATCATATCTAATCTCTCTGAAGACTACAGGTTCACTGATGAATTTCAGACTGTTTTTGTGTTTACTATTGAGCCGTGGTCTGAGTCATTAATGACAAGATTATAAAAGCTTGTAAAGGTTGTAAAAGCAGCTAGGCTTTGCAACAGGCCTTTGAGTGTGTCACCACCAGGCTGAGCAGCGGCCAGGACTCTGCCGCCACGGGCCTCACGCCACATAGCAGGGCTCCTGCCAGTCAGGCAGAGGTGAGTGTGCGGGGGGAAGAGACGCGGGTAGACAGTGCCAGCCGTTTTCTGACATAAAGCATAGACGCTGGATGATTTAAAAGGTCCAGACAGCCAGCGTGTGGCAGTGTCAGTGTGACTTACGTCCGTTTTCCATTGGCACCGGGGGCAGTTTTTTTTTTTTTTTTGCAAGTGTGAGAGACTCAGTACTCACACACATTTCAAGCGCAGATGTGCTGACTGAAGACTGAAGACACCAATCACGTTGACGAAGGCAAAGTATGTCTTTCAAAATCACTGATCAGGATGTACCATAGAGGAACCCCACAAAATGAGTAAAAGTGCATGGACAGCATTTAAAAAGTTCAATCTCAGGGCATACTCTGTATGCCTACCACAAATGATAAATACTACAAAAAGTTTTTTTTTTTTCAGTCAAAACATAGCACTTTATATTTCTAGCTCAATTCTAAAGAGATACCAATTTTAGAAATTATACTTGAGGAATTCAGTAATGTGAAGTTACAGCTACATGGTGGTGTTTGAAGTGTCCATATCTCTATGGATTTTTTATTGCAGAGGGACAACTTCTAGGACAACCATTTCATATTTTTTGTGTGTTCTGAATTGAAACGTGTCTCAGTGAGATCTAGTGAAAAGCCTTTGACACGACCACCATCAAACACTTCAATACAGAAGTCCTCTGCTGTTAACCCTCAAGCTATCATCCCTCAGACATATGATTCAATCCTCAAGTGCAAGCTAAAGGCAAAATCTAAAAAGATAGAGAAGCCAATGCAGTGATCCCTGACCTTCTCGCGCCCTGTGTCCAGATTGGACCCGACTAGCAGAAAACAACCCATGATTTCACCCAGCCCTTCTCTTTCTCTCATTTCCTCAGTTCAGGCACTGTAGTGGAGTCCTACTGGTTTGCTGTCAATCATCCTTCTTTTGAAAATTAATATGCCAGTTTTATTTCTGCTGGATTCTGAAAAGAGCTTCATGTCTCAGGGAGCTGGAAAAGTCAGCAAGCTTACGGAAAAGGCTTCTGACAATCTGTGACCCCTAAACTCCTCTGAATGATCTGAGTATAAAACGACATCCCATAAGCAATGGTATCTGTACTGCCAGACAAAACATTTTTTAAAATATGCAATATTCTTTGTTCTGTTCAAACAGATTGCTAAACTTATTCCACGATAATATTCACACATTTTCATAAGATTGCAGATGAACCCTGTCTTCTTTTCTAACAGGATTCCATGGGTCTCTGAGAAAGAAAACTTTTCTTCATGTCTCTTCACAAGGTTTCCCTTCAGTCAATAAGCCTCCAGACACTTATTTCACAACATCTCAAGGACATCTCAGCTTTGCTAGCGGAGGGAACACAAGCCCTTGAAACACTGTGAACAGCATGTTAAAAATGGACAGCACGGATCAGTCCCTCAATGGCATGTTGCATGCACCCCTTTTATGGACATAATCCAAAGGCACCAGGCACAATATTTTGCGATGGCAGCAGCAAGCTGTCAAAAGCAATTGGTAAGTGAAAACCTAAAAAACATTCAAAAAGTTGTGTGAAGATCACCACTATAGCAGCATGTCAATTAGAAATGGTAAGATCGATGAAAAGCAGAGGCAACAAACAAGTCTCATGTCATAGTACCACACCAACACACTGTGAAACAACTGAGTGTGAATACACACTCCTTTAAGGAATAACGTTAATGTTACCTGTCTTGATGTACAGTCTAGTACTTTCAACTCAACGTAAAAAAAAAAAAAAAGTTTCTTTTTTCCATGCTGTGGTAAATACAGACACTGTAATCTTCTCTGAGGAACTTGATAGTGGATATCACGTACAGAACGGGTTTTCAACCAGTGTAACTGAATATTGTTTTAAGGGCCATTCCAGGATTAGGTTTGTTAGTTTAGCACATGTCCAGCACCCATCTCATGGTCCAGTTTGCACGAACAGCAGTTCATATATTCTCCTTGTAGTGGCAGAAGTTACCGTCTAAGAGAACAAAGGGCCTACATGTTTTAAATTGACACAAAGCTAAAGTAAAATGGCGAAGCAAATTCCTGCCCATCGTTTTCTCAATT
Organism: Megalops atlanticus; assembly: GCA_019176425.1. Classification (NCBI taxonomy): domain Eukaryota; kingdom Metazoa; phylum Chordata; class Actinopteri; order Elopiformes; family Megalopidae; genus Megalops; species Megalops atlanticus. Next base: position 17,409,504 of record CM032887.1, on the reverse strand, counting down.
TTCCTCCACGATTCTGCCGTCATACACAGGGCGCCATGTTCATGGGGTGGGCAGATTGGGTCTGGTAATTACCAGTAGCCCTGACTGTGGAGTCATTCCTGCTCTCATCACGCACCAATGACCTCTGACCTTCCGATACCTCGCTGACAATCCTACCCGCTGAGACTGATAGAGATTGCATAGCGCGTCACATGTTTCCGGCCCGTGGCTCTGCTTGCCATCAACAATGCATTTCTTTTTTTTTTCAATGAGCAGGCCACTGGTGTGGCAGACCCGGTGCTTGGACGGTAAACAGACTGTGGCAGGGGCAAATCGATAACTCACACAGGGAGTTAATGAGGTGAGCAGAGACCCATTACTGAGCCACTGCGATTCCCCCGGTGCGTCATCGCCCTCCCCACTTCCCTCTCTCTCACACGTCCCCAAGGAGACAAGCAGACAGGGAGGCCGTGAGACACAGAGACACAGACACAGAGCGCAAACACGGTGTGAGCACGGTGTAGCACACAGACAGCGTGGAGCAGGGTGCGTCCGGGGGAGGAGGGAGTGGGGAAAAGCAGCCCAGACCGGAAGCCAGCGGGGGGAGGGGCGGAAACTCTCAGACTCTTACCTTTTCTGACACAGATGAGCTCGTGTACTCCACAGTTGCGCTCGCCACCTGTAGAGAAAATGCACCTTTATTGACAAGGACACTGATGGCATGGGACAGACAACAGACAAAACAAAACAAATGATCAAAGACTCAGAGATTCGAAAAGGACAAGACTCGACTGGTCCTCCCTGGGTGAATGACCACAAACATGGAGAGAGGATAGACCGGACAGACCACAAACACATTGTCACTTCTACTGTCCTTAATCTGTGTAGGATAAGGGAAAACACAAGAAGATCATCCATTTAAAGTATCTTCATTAACAGAACTTTTTGTAGACCCCATCAAAACCACAACTCAAGCAGTCTGTATATATCAATATGGATCCTGCATGACTCCAGCACTGTAGGTGTCAATATTAATGGTGTCACCATGTGTTAAGATGAACAAATATCTGTTTCTCATCAAGGTCTTCAGAAGTTTTATGACAGAATTACATCAGAACAACTCTATTTTATATTAGATTATATAATATATTTTATTTTATGAAATAAAAAATAAATTTGTCATTCATATGTCCTTCTTTTATGCAAATACAACACATCTCTTTAAATTCCTTTGTCAGAAACAATACTGAAAAATTGATTCAAATTACTGTAAGAGACTTCTCTAATGGCCAATAGTCAGATGGATACACGAGATTCACTCAGGATGCATTTAAACACTGATGAGGCATGAAATTGTGTCTCTGACATGGCATCTGTCACTACTGTCACTTGCCAGATTCACCACCCTCTGCAGTGAGTGTGCAACTCAAGGATTTCCCTTACAGTTCTTACAGTGAGCAGTCATTGCCCTGCAACTTTATTAAGCATCTAAGATAATATAAGTCCTTCAGTTCAGCATAAACTCTCTTTATTACTGTTCTAGTAAACCTTAGGTACTATAGATTCCATAATATCACAAGTTGTAGCATGAAGAGAATAATAGTGTTCACAGTGTTATCCCTAACCCAGCAAACAAATTCAGTATGTTTTTCATACAAACACGAGTGCTGATTATATTTCTGACAAGCTGTATTGATTTCCTGAAACAAATATTCATTCAGTGTGCATCAGTGCTGGGCTGCTGGAGAAGGGTAAACCAACATGTAACTTCCATTGCCATTGGAGCACTGGCATCCCCTCTACTCGTTTACTGTTTTCAATGGGATGAGAACACAATATTGAGCTTGCAGTATTGGCTTTCAGGAAAAACAAAGTCACTGTTATGTCACAACGCAATTGTGTAACGCTTGAAGGCCAATCAAAAGCTGGACATGTTACACTACAGAAATCCATACTATGACGTCACAGGATCCCCTGCTGGTTGAACACTGCCCTGTTGGTTTCCCTGTGAGTACGCTCTCCAGTAATTACAACAGAATTGTTACTGATCAATTGACAGGAGTTGTGGATACTTTATGAAATGTCAGTATTGAGCAATGTACATTGATCATTTCTTCATTTCCTAAGCCAACATTTCAGGGAGATCTACAGAGATTTGAATATTTCCTAGAACCCACTGCTTTAGCCATGGACCTTTACCAGCCTTGAAAAAAAAACACTTTATTTTCCACACCCTACAGTCTGTTGTTAAATACTGACAAGAACAGCAATGTAGTGCACCCTCTTATCAGCCTGTAGAGGTAATCTAATAAAGCCTGAGAAGGGCTAATTACGCTGGTTCAGACAGTGCATTACTTCTGTGGCTCCAGTGTAAAGGGGGTCAGTGTGAGTGTTAAAAACATATATTTATACCCTTCCTCTGAGAAGAATGCTGTCACACCAGGATGTTATTACAGAACTCTCATTTAATTTAATTCAGATTTATCTACACCACCATTCTGTGCAACAAGATTACAGTGCTCCAGTGGACTTCTAAGAATGCCCTCAGATCCAAGGGATTTCTGCTGTGCACATTCTTATGTGCGGAAACAGCATTTTAAATATGCCTTTATGCAAACACACTCCTACTTAATGTTTTCATTGGTTTATAGGTGATTGTTGCTTTGTTTGAGAATTTTGTTGGGTACCACAGACACTGAAAAGGCACTGATGTAGTAAATCAATACATAAGGTGGCCCTGGCAAACCTCAAAAAGGCCACATGCTCACCACAAAGAAAACAGTAAATGACTCTGTCACCAGCTAGCAATGGCCACCAATGAAGACAAGTGAGGAAAATAATCATGTCTATATCATAACACTGTATGTCAGACAGCTTGAAGAAAGACTCGAAGTATTAATAGCACTGTATCAATGAAGGAGCCAAGTGCAGGAGCAATATGCAGTCAACTGATGTTTGCAGCAGGTTTCTCATTAACTTTTTCTTCTAAAATACACAGTGTTCTTATCTTTTTTGACCAAGAAATCTCTAACGGGATCTAAATTACATCCATTGTGTACTCATGTGGAATTGCAGTTTAACATTTAGGGAGGCTGAGGCAAAAATCTTAAACAGCCAACACTGTAAATCCCACTCACTTCAGAAAATTGACACACTCACTCATGCAATACTCAAACAATACTCAAGCATACTTTTCAAATATCAGCCTGAAAAAATGCACACTGCCACAACACCAGTAAAATGGAAGTGGTGTAAAAGAACAACAACAACCAAAATTTTTCACAAATTGCAAGCCTTGCTTGTCACTTGCCAACAGACTGGTAGTCCTGCCAAAACATGAAGAGTGTGGATGTGGTATTCAGACAAATACCAGCCTTGGCAGAGTCATTCCAGACGGCAGGGGAACAGGTGTGCCAGCCATCTCAGATGACAAGGACCGATGGAGTGCTCACATGTTACAGGACTTCACTGCTTCATTTAAAAACTCAAGAGAGAAAAAGTCTACCCCATGTCAGTGGATAGTCGCAGTAGAGTAAAAAAGCCGCTTGTTTCAAACCCTTCATGCAGAGTGGTGACCAAGCACAGGAAAATGCTGTCCTGATGAGTAAAATCCAGCTTATGGGGAGCCCTTGACAAAGTTCCATACTGCTACTCACTCCTCAGTAAGCACATGAAAGAGGTGGGAGGTGACAAGGCTGTGCTGCTGTGAAGAGTTTTCATCCTGGGCGGGAAGGCAGGTGCTCTGCCACAGTGGAGCAGACCCTAATGTAGGCAGAACAACTGCATTGCAAATGTGGAAACAGCTCAGTTTTGGGGCGTTTGTTGAGTGAGTGGAGGCAATGAGTTCCTCGTAAAACTTTGCGGGAAGCCCACGACAGGACGGAATAGCAGAGAGCGGAGTCTCATGTTCCACCCTCTCTTCCGATCATTTCCAAATTAATCCTGAGAGACGGGAGCGAGAAACAGGCTCATTCCTTTTACCAGCAAAGGGTTTTAAGGAAACAATCACAGCCTAGCAGAATGGAAGCCTCTGGTGTAGAATTTAGCTTTGATTATATAACGGCTTCAACACATCTCAGAAGACTGAGCGACAGATGCTGTCAGGTTTCATTAGAAAAGGTTTGCACAGATTCCATGCTGCATTTTCCACACTTTCCTTTGCTGCAGTGTACATTCAAAGGATTTACATACATTTTCCGTAGAAAAAAGCCTAATACTTGTGTTATTTTAATAGTTGAGGAACATCAAGTAATCACTGTGGACACTGTGACATTGTAATTCTATTGTTATATCGTCTGCAAATGGCAGCAACGGCTCATTACTGAAAGGCTGCTGGTTTGATTCCCTGCTGGGGCGCTGTTGCTGTACCCTTGGGCAAGGTACCCAACCCAGAACTGCCTCAGTAAATATCCAGCTGCATAAGTAAATAACATGTAAAAATTGTAACCTATACAAGTCACTCTGGTTAAACTTAGAAGGCCACATTGACAACAGTGGAAACATTTGTGTTCATTTCCATGCAGTACAGACTGCATATTTGTAATCTTTTCAGATGCAAGGTCTAAATTCCTTCCAGTATGAACAAGGAGGTAGGAGGTGAAAAAAGATTAAACCCAGCAATTAAAAAATCATGAGAAGTGTTACTTCCAAAGAAAACACTGTTAGATGCAAAGATGAAATAACTACACAATAGTAGCATATTAAACAGACTTAAGTATTAGACTTCTAAAGAAATCTAACTTTGAAAGAATGTTAGTTAGTTAGATAAAATAACTACATAATAATAACAGGCTGCACATTTCAAAGCAAGTATGAAAAGATGAATCTCAGACTTAAAATATTTAACTAACTCTCTGGGCAGCTCCTATGCCCTCAGGTAAGGCATTCCATAATCATGGAACCTGCATGGCAAAGTTTCATCACCATTTCTTTTCAATATATTAGTGGGGACGCAAAGACCATGACACGCCGACCCGGTGTCTTCTTGGCACATATGTGGTTAAAAACTCTGAGATAGGCATAATCTACAGGCGAATCATTACATCTAGAATTCCATATTCTCTAAAGCCCACTGCATTGGTATGTCTGTCTCTTGTCTCCTGGTGGTTGAACAATATTAGTTGCCTTTGTTCTGTTCTGTGCTTCAGCGTAATCTCAACAGTCACTTTTCAACCACTCCTCCTCATTCACTGTGCAGGGGCATTGTTCATTAGCCCTGCCACGCTGAAAGAGCAGAGGCAGCTATTTTAGGAGTGAGGGACTCTTAATAAATAATAATTTAGCAAACAGGAGTGTCTCATCTGCATGTGAAATCATCCTCAGTCCCAATGCTGCCATCCCACGTCTGTCTGAAAAAGAGGAACACTCTCTAAACTAGAGTTTCTAGTTTAACTGTTTTTAATTATGTAACGTATTGTTAAAGTTTTGGAGAAAACTGCATGAGGCCAACAGGCACTTGATCCTTTGTATTTATGTATGCTCCATTGCACACACTGTATAATATACCTCAATTTCCCCTTTGTCCACAAAGGACTGGGTCAGCTATTCCATTTGATCCCTGTGTTGACTAAAGGTTTCTTAAAGGCTGTTGCCCTGCCTCCACAAAAGCACTAGCAGTCTCAATTTACACTTAACATGTGAGTTAAAGTGTTAATCTGGCTGGTAACTGTAACTGCCTGTGATATCTTCAAACATGTAACAGATATCCCAGCATTTACAGGCACTGATAGGATTTTCCATTATGTCTCCGCAAGGGTTAGACACCTCTTTTCTCCAGAGCTTTATGGTGAACCCATTGTGTCTGGCGGAGTAAGAGGAGGAGAGCGGAGGCGCTGGATTGAGGACATGGCTGAATGAAAGGCACACCATCAGCACTTCTGTGACAATGACCCAGCCAGGTGGCAGGTAAACCACTTCCAGCAAAGGCACTTTTCAGCCTCTTTTGACAGACTATCATACATGACATGGTCACCACTCAGTCCTTTAGCCTGCTGAATGGGTGATTCAGATTTTACTGTTCGAAAGCATTAAAACAAACCCCTTCAATGCTGCTTTGATCCTCCTCCTGCACCTGCTGCAAACTGACCACTTCGATGTTGACCACAAACCATGACAACACGCCTGTTGACTTCACCTGACTCCAGACAGCTGATGTCATGGTAGATGGCAACACAAGACAGAAAACTGTGCCCCGGGTTTACATGACCGGCTGGATCATGTGATAATGTATAGTTAATGTCTACCTGTCAAAGCACAACTTGGGAGGGCTCACATGGATTTCATTTGAAAAACAACCCAGCAGGCCGTTCTGGAACTTAAGTCAAGAATCCATTGCAATCACACACTCAGCCCAGATTGTGTTCACAAAACCAATTGTGAGGTCCTTCACAGAGACCAGTGCAACCTGTCACTGATTGCCAAGTCACATATACATGTCTTATCACTGCCATATACAGTACATCTGCTTTGACAAACAGTCTATGGCTACACCGCAGCAAGGCCAGTATTTAAACACTGATGCCACATAAAGAATACAGGTTGCTGATTCATCTACTTAGCTGATTCAGTAGACACAACTGCATCTAGCTTACAATTTAGTTAATGGCTGAAATCATACAGTGAGGGTTTGAATAAACTGGCACACAGGACATTCCCTTCATAGTGAATTTTTATTTTCAAGTAGGGTTTATGTAATGTGTTTGTGTGTGTGTGTGTGTGTGTGTGTGTGTGTGTTATAAGCCAATGCTGTCTAGGAGTTGCATATCATGCACATTATTTTCTTTTACTTATGGCCACTCAAAAATTGCTTAAATGCATAAAATGATCTATCATTCTCATGTATCATGATGCAAGGCAATGAGTAATAGAAAAACTACATAAAATGACTAATAGTACAATGAAATTGTTTATAAGTGCAGTGTTAGTGCTGTAATCAGATGGTGCTTCCAATGAACCTTATTGATCATCAGAGGAATGCTAGAAGTCCTCTGAACTTTTTGACTGGGAACTGACTCCTATAGCCTTTGAAAAAAAAAAACCTTGAAGCAGACAAGATTAATACAGAAGTGGTAAATATGCATAAAAATATTCAGACACTACTGAAATTGAGATCATGCATTATTCTTACACTCAAGAATTCACAGTATGCACTCCGCAACATTCATGGGAAAAAAAAAATCATTGGTTTCATCCAGTTATTATGCAGGTGTATGAGAATTGCATCTGCAAATGTACTGAAATGGCATCTTTAATTGGCAACAACCTTCTTCCTTGGCTTTGGCAGCACTGTGGTGTAGTGGTAAAGAGCAGGGTTCATAACCGGCGTTTGCCAGTTCAGTTTCTATGTGGGCCACTGCTGTTGCACCATTGATTGAGGTACGTAATTTGAACTGCCTCAGTAAACATCCAGCCTTGTACACAGATAACATGTAAAAACCTTATGCTATCTAAGTCTGCTAAGCAAACATAATGTAATTTTTTGATTATTCTCTGTCTGCATCTCCTTTGACAGCGGCTAGTTCATTGAAACAAGTAGCTGTAAACAGCAGGATAATACATTTGCCTGAAATGCCAGGACACCGGAGAGAGGTTTACAATGACAGCCTATCCAATGCCATAGTTATTTTTGCTTTATCATTACTGTATGCATATTTTATGGAAGAAAAACATCCATCTATGACATCTATGACAGCAAACTGCTTGAATTAAATCAGCTCACTGCATGTTACTTTCACCATTCTCATACACATTGCATAGTCTTACAATAGGAACTGCTTCTTACTTCTCAATTTTTTGTATTAATCTGAAAACATTTCTATCATGCTAACAAGAAATAAAGACCACAAAAATCACTGAGCTTAAAAAGACAATGTACATGTCTTCTACTTGTCCTCTAAGAAAACTGCAAACATCATGTAGTCTGTACAACTGTAGGCAGACAGACAGAAGTGGGGACTAGCTGCAATATGACAACTTGCAGGGAAAGTTATCCTTCCTGTTCCCTTCAGGAGGTGGTTAGCTTGTATTTTTGGCCTGTCCCAATTTTGTTCTCAAGGAATCTCCACTACCTGCTGCGGGAGATGTGAAAATCAGGCCAGCGGTGTTCTTTCTGGTGCTGGGCTGCAGAGGAGGAAGCCTGAGCTGGCAAAAAGAGGAAAGTTTGAAAACTACTACAGTAACCTCTTTTCTTTGGTGCAGCTGCACACGGTGGCAAACAAACAAAGCCACAAAGTCCACAGAAATGACTCTCTCTCTGTCTCACTGGTTGCCAAAGAATTCACATGAGAAAACAATTACTGCCACCAGCTGAACAAATTTCTTGATCTTGGCAAGTGTGCAAATTCAAATTAAACTGTGTCTTTTAAAAAATAAACAACACCATGATCAATCATGTCTGGCATTAGTGAATGATCGTCTCTAGCAGGGTAAGTTGAGAAGGTAGCCATTCTAAGATCTTTAACAATGTTTGGTTAGCTATACATCAAGAATTTGCCACATAGCCTTCTATGGGGTGACCGTGACAGTTCAATATCTTTAATGGTCCAACCAACCAAATTTTCTGGGTTCTATTTTCAAATGTGGACAGACAGGGACTTTTTTTCCCAGACAACTGCATATTCAATAGTAACTTAGTAACAATTATATGTATATTTTCAAAAATAGAGGCAAGATTAGTTATTGGAAAAAGAAAACAACAACAAAAAACACTCAACACACACAGTGCCCTTTGGAAAGATCATATTTGAGATTGTAAACAGCTAGATACCCCAGTTATTGACCGTGCAGAGCACAGAAGAGAAGGTCTTGTAGGAGGAAAAGCCAGTCGGTTCACCTGTTCTTTGAAGCTGGGTGATTCATTAGCACTCAGTGCACCCAAAAGCTCCCTGAGACCCAATTAGTGGATGAAGCAACGTCTTTCAAGTCACGGCTTAATAACCTCCCCTGACAGGATACAGGCCACTCAATGACAAAGAAAAGTCTTCTGCTTCTCTAAAGCCAAACAGTCAACTTCCGGATCCATTTCTTTCTATTTTTCAATTTCCTGTTTGTTTGCTTTCTGTGTGTCTTAGAGCTATTTAAGCTCTCTGAAACTGAAAGCCAAAACTGAGCAGCACTATTTTTCTACCACGAATGTTAAAAACTGCAATGTGGCCGCTCCCATGCCTGGTAAACTGAATGACACACTCTCTGGTGCCATGCAGCTGTCTGGAAGAGGACAGACACTCAAGCCGACTGCCTCATCGTAGTACGTGCCAAAGAGTGAACACTCTCATCTGTGCTGGCTGGCAGGTTTTCTCCATCTCCAAACACAGCATCAGACGCCTGCAGAATCAGTGGTGACAGCAGTCTCCCCCTCAGCTTCTCAAGAGGGTAAACACATGAGCTGAGATCGGCGGGTGGCTTATGGGAGAGTGTGCGGACAGTGTGCTTTGTTGTGCATCAGTCACCAAACGACGATAATCCGATGACAGTCCGCTCTCTGGGCACCCGTGAGGCCTCTGGGAACAGACTAATTCAGCACGGTTTTGCATTCATTCTGTGTGCGCTAACAACAGAACAGTGCACAAATGGCAATCAGCAGATCAGCCGGAAATGAGATGCATCGACTATCTGAACCCAGGGCAAAATGTTTCATTATCGACTGGTTTGCACTGCGGATGTAATGAATGGTTTGCACTGCGGATGTACTAGTCCCCTGGGGAGCCAATCAGACCATCATGTGGCCTCATGGGTAAAGATTTATCTCAGGAGTCCACCCCCGTGTCCATGCGGACAGACATAGAGCGCCTGGTGGTCAGGTGACCCCGCTGGTTGGGTGCATGATGCCCCCACTGCAACGGATGCAGGAAGTAATGGCGGCCATGCGTGCATGAAAGCACGACTGCAGATAAACATGGTGCCAGCAAGGACTGCACTCGGTGCAGAAGCATTGCGAGCAGTCAGCTAGGCTTTTTATCATGCATTCTATTTGCTTTACACCTGTAAATAATTCATAGGACAGGGCACTCTGAGATTGAGCCCGTCGAGCAGGACTGTGCAGTGAGAAGAGAAACGAGCAATGCAAAGAGAGATGAGTCAGTTTTAGGGCCTACTATTTACTGCCATGGACGGCTGAGGTAACAGAGCAGGGAACTTCAGCAGGAAAACCATGTCAGGTTCAAATATTGAAGAAACAAATGCACTGCACTCTACTTGCGTGCACAGGTTCTGCATTTATAAAAAATATAGACATGATACAGACAATGGTTGTACACCACTGAAAAGGTGTAGTCAAGAAAAAAGCACAGGGTGGAACATTGTACTGGAACCATTTCTCCACAGCCACCAAGCAATGCAGTGTTCATCACCAGATTATTTCAAATGCTATGCCCCTCCTGTGAGCCGTGAGTCTGCTGACTGAATTATCACACTTTAAAAACAGTCTGCTTTCAACTGACTTCTGGATTGATATGTGCCCTCATTTCCCCATAAGGTCAGAAATGATTTAATTCTCAGAGGTGTGGGGGATGGTGGTAAAGGTTATCTGCTTCAGTCCAACAGAAGACTTCATTTCAATTTCACTTTTCTTTACCAGTACAAAGCATCTGCTTTTGATGGCTACAGTGTGTCTCTCAAAGAGAAGTGTGACTACTGTTTCCCTGCAATCAAAGCACAGCACTTTCTTCCCTCATGAGAGGAGATATCTGTGGTGGGTCAGGCCTCTGCCAGCACAGGATCTGTTTCTCAGGAAATCACATGACAGCTTTAATCCAATTCAGAGTCTGTCAGGACGGGAGTGGAACGGAAGGAGTGAGCTGCAGGTGGGTCTAGATTGCTGGAACAGTGGAAGCGGAAGTTCCCGGAAAAAAAAAAAAAAAGCAAAAAAAACCAGAAAGAATCAAAACAATGTGGAGAATCGCCGTGGTAAACATTGCCTCTGTTCTGGAACAAAGCAGTCTACACATCCAATGTTCTGATAAGGGTACCCTGACATGCTAAAGTCTGCTACACCATTGAGAAAAAACAATCCAACAGCAAAACAAGTACTGTCTCCCACCTCCCTAACACTTGAAAGACAACTTCTGCTACTCCCGGATGCAGGATGACAGCTCTGATATGGCGCATCATTCACGGATGAGAAACAACAAAAAAAAAAAACAAAACAAGAAAGCAGCTCTCTGTTGGTCTGTATTGACAAGACCACAGGAAACACCACAGAATACCACTGCAACATTAAGGTTTCCAGTTACACAAGCTGAAAGCCATGCTTAAAATCATATTAAACATATCGATGATGGAACTACATGAAATCCCTAAGTGCAGACCAGCTTTTAGCATTTAAGAAGGAAAAAAAAAACTAACACGTAATACGTGGGATTCTACAGTGCTTTTTGACCGAGGCGGGAAAATGAGCTAAAGCTTTACCATACACATAACAGTAAAAACAACATGGTTACCTAGGGAATGCATGTGAGCCTCTCTCCTGAGTTGGAAAAGTTGGTGCTTTATCTAGGGACATGCAGATGGTTTGGGCTAAAGAAGCAACAATTAAACAGAGAGGACAGATTTGTGTACCCTACTAATGCCCTTGTGTGCTTTCCCATCAACAACAGCAGGGCTTAAACACAGTTTAATGGAAGAGGATAAACAGCTATAATTACTGTTCCTCTTTCACTGGGTGAGAAAAGGGCCATCCTGTAACATTCTGAGGTTGTGTATCACACAAAGACAAACTTGTATGCACTAATCAAGAAAGGTCCTTGCTTTGTTTGAGGTTACAATAAACAGTAACATAACTACAATCATCCAAGCCTGTAATGTTGCTTAACCAGGATACCATATAAGTATGAATATAGCATGCATGACAGAGTGGAAGCTTGCATATGAATGTGTGTGTGCATGTGTGTGTAAGCACATGGTACGGTGGTTGAGTGGTTGAGGAGATTAATTCCAAAAGGTTGCAGGGTCTCATCTCTGTTAGAGCACTGCTGCAGGGTACTGCTGCGAGGCACTTTGCCTGAATTGCCTGTAAATACTCAGTGTGTCAGCACAATCCGGTGTGTGTGCGTATACCTGTGTATAAGTGTGCATGTGTGTAATTCTCACTTGTTTGACATGTCACACCTCACAGCCTAGTACAGCCTTTCCACCCCCTGCCCTCCAGCTTCCACAACGATCACAGTAAAAATAGTCTAATCAACACGTTATTATTAGAACAAATCTATACGTTACAGCAGTGAGCATGTGTGTGTGCCCCATTCCCCCATCAAAGTCTTTATTCTCAGTGCAAGGGCAGTCACAGTCACACCGATGTATAAATCAGTCTGGTGCTATTTTGGATTCTCCTGAACAGCCTTCCTTAAAAAAAAAATGCAAGCTGAGTTTTGTTTCTGCCTGCAGAACATCATAGGACCGACAGCCATATGTTAGGAACATGCCTCCACGGTCCTGTACGCGCATCTACTCACAGAGGCACATGCTTGCACAGTCCTGCACAGGCATCTACTCAAACATACAGGCAACAGTTTTGGCCATACTTGGCACAGACTAGCAGAGGAAATTACATCACACTAATTTGATGTAAACCATTATGATGTAAATCACAATGCTACCATCATCATGTCATCATTCTAAGACTGTATTAGTCAAATGTTTACATTTCTAATACAAATGAGACTACTAACTTAAACACTTCTATTGTTCTAATGTTAATAATAAACATGGCCAATGGCACAGAAAGTAAAGATGGAGCATTACACAATTACTAAAAATGCCTTGATGTGTGGTCAGTCCACTCATCTTGTCACTTTACCTGGGGTTAATATCGTCATTTGAATGAAATAACTATATAACTGTTTTTTATTTCAAAATTTCACTTCCCTGCTTAACATACTGCACATCCCATCAGACTAATAAATGCTCCTCCTAATTCAGATCAGTACCATTTAACATCTCTTTATGGCAAATTGTGCATTACATCGTCACGTTCCTAGTCCCATTATAAATGACCAACTCTCTTAAGTAGAACTCATGGCAGACTGTCCTTCAGAGTCAGCAAAGTCTGTGTAAGATTAATGCCAGACAATTCAGATCTTTCACAGATAATATTTTCCACAATCACTAAAATAATAAATAAACAGTCACACATTGCTCTATTCCAACACTGACAGGATACTTGTCTGAAGAAATCAGACGGGATGTGAAGTAACACCAGGCAGACTAATTCAAAATTAAGTGAGGCTACTTGTCACCACTTAAACCCCTTTAAGTAAGTGCTCCATTGATATTAACCAATTGGCAAGGCTGATTATTGCTACCAGCACAAGCCTACAAAGTCAACAGTATACAGAGAGACCCCAGCATTTATTTAAAAAAGAGTCATATCTGTCTTTCTCCATCTTTGCTTCCCTGGTCTGCGTGTGTGAAGAGAGGTTGCAGGACTGAAGTTTTCAGGTGCCTGTTGGCTCAGACTCATGTTCGGCACACCTTGCTTTTCCATTACAGGCCTCTCTGAGGGTTGCACAGTAATGGATACAGGACGGATGGGGATGTGCAGAACTTCACATTTAATCTTCTTCCAGAGGCCCGCAAAAGGCATGAGAGTAGCCCATATTTTACCACCCCGCTCTGCGGGATGCACACAGGGGCTGAGCAGCCCTCATGCACCCGTTCACCTCACCACTCAGCTTTATGCTCCCGGAAAGGGAGGGGGGACGTTGGCAGAGCGCTAACCAGCCACCACATCTGTGGCCTCTGAGTATGGAACTGGCAGTGACACTGTTATCATCTGGAGGAGACTTCACCCATTATGCATCTGATGCTCATACTAATATTACTGAAGTGCTGATGACAATAATGCTATCTCAGTTTAAAAAAATATACTGTATTACATTCTTTTAAGTATTATAAAATACAATTTCTGCAACATGCTAAACCAAAAAAAGACGGTGAACAAACAGCTGCAGTGTTTTGTACCACAAGCAGTAAAATTCACAGGAAATCATCATTTTCTCCTGCCTTTGGAGATGATGGTTCCATTTCATGAGTCTTTTTCTTTGTTTCCAGGAAGCACTGAAAAGCTTTCAGACAAAACACAGAGGAACAGAACTGCAAGCACAATTTTACAGAATTATAGACAGAGGCACTCTACAGGCAACAACAGACAAAGTGATTTCTCAAAGTTATGTTTGCTCTCAAGTGAGCTATTCTACACACACATAATGTCTCTGTACTGATTTTGTGAAGTCATTTTAATCTAAAATTTCTTCATTACCTGGGTGCAAGGAGAGAGTGAGGGCAAAATGGAGGATGGATTATATTATTTTACTTGTTAATTAATCCAAAAAGTACAAGAAGGCCCAGTTCTGCCAACTGTATCTCATGGCTTTTCAACTCATTTGAACAAAGCATAGACAACGAAGTATTGTTAGAGCATGAAATTGTGCAGAATCACAGCAAGAGGTCTCCTCACACAGAGACATACCATTAGCTGCCTGATACATGATACTATAATTAGCAATTTAGTCGTTTGTGGGGAGTCTCTCTTGCAGCAAGTGCAACTGATTAAACATTAAAAAGGCCTCATACCACGGCTGGTTGATGTACTTTTTTGGTAACTTGGCAAAGACTATGTTACAATCTTTTGTCTTGGCTCAATCTGACCAGATGAAATTTCAATAGCTGTATAATTTGTTCAGTTATGCCTGTGGATACACATTAACAAGCAGTTCAGTGTTACTCTCCGATGCGGATCCAAATGATCTCATTGCGACTGAGGATACTATGTGTGCAATAACAGATTTTTTTTCCACAGCCACAGTCCAAGTGATGTTCCAGTGTCTTGTTACCAAACCAGGCGAGAAACCATGTGTGTGTTTGAATTTCCTTCACCTGTGCCAATGCTCCTTCTCATTTTGTTCCTGAAGCTGTGATTCCACTGCTTCCTGTCCATCACTGGAAACAAAAAAAGACTTACAGTACTCTTCATCCTTACAAATATCATTAGCCACTAATCCCATGTGGGTTTGTAAAATGATGAAGTAGGACCAGAAACAATATCTTGGACTTTAAGTACAAGCCCAGGAATTCAGTGTTTTTCAACACTTCTTTAAGCAAGAACGTTTATCCCATGATTTCACACTAGATCCCACCCAAGACGATCCAGAATATGGAGGCTCTCTGTAATAACAATATGGCTGAACTGGAGCTAGCTGTTAGTTTGTTATTGCTTCTATACTGCTGGTGGTACATGCAACTTATTCTTACAAGTTTACTACACAGCTAATTTGCCATGAGGAAATCTGTATCAAAAGCAGTGAAATGCATGTAGCATTGCGTAGGCAAATAACTCTTAGCCCCGCTGTGCCCTCTTGGCCCAGAGGCATGAGGTAGGCATAAAGGCCAAAGTTAGGCACACTCGAGGCCTCACTATGCCATGAATAATACAGCTCAGGTTCCAACAGTGGACGAGGGGCTATTGAGGCTCTGCCAGGATCCTGATGACAGCACAGCAGCAATACGAATTAGGTGGGCCTGCACAGCTGGGGTCTCTCTACTACCACTTATCTCAAGACTCAAGAGCTCGGCACTCCGTATCAGCTGGAGCCATTGCAGAAGATCCTATTTGTGTGAAAGTGTGTGCTGTGCTCAGGAAGGACACTCTGAGTTTTGATCTCACAAGAAACTTTTTCCCCAGTTGTAGCATGAAATACTACTGAAGGCAACGAGAAATCAGTGCTGCCAACCCACCGTTATTGGTAAGCTAATTTGCATTATCCCTACACAATAATGCCTATACAAAAGCAAACAATCCTTAAATTCAAGGACAAAGGGTAAAGCCATTATGGGCAAAAGCATACTAAACACCAACCTCATCCCCCTGTATTTTCCAATAGTCTGACTATTCACAATCTTCTACAGTCTGAAAAGCAATGCTATACCCTTGGGTCTAAAGAGACATAAATCCACATAAGCAAACCACAGCAGAAAAACGTTTGGATGTACTGCAAGGGTAGACATATTTAAATGGATGTCTATGCCCAAACCTAGAAAATCGAGTGCTCCACCCTTCTGAATGCGTCTTGTGAATTCCCCTCTGTGAGCCAATTACTGTGAGTTTCTCAGGCTCCTTTAAACCAGCGATAAAGAGCTTTATCCTGAAAGGGACTCCTGTAGCAACAAGTGTGTTGTGAATGGGCAGGTGAGTGCATATAAATAGCTGTAAAAGCAGGCTTAATATGGCTCATCTCTTGCCCTGGTAGGACCGTGGCTCCCGTGCCAGCACTGTTGGTCACAGCCGGGGGATGGGAAAGGTGTGTGCACGTATGTGTCATGTAATGGAAAAGAAAATGGCAAAGGAGATGGGAGAGAAGTGTAGACTGTGTAGAAGCTGAGTCATGTTGCCGAATGCTTGAACATTATTTCACACTGATAATTACAAGCCTCCTCACCAATCCCAGCGCAGTGCCTAATAGTCTACTGTATATCCTGTAAAGTACAGACTCTTCTACCTTCTCTTCTCATTACGCTTAATCCCTGCTAATACCCCCTTCCTCCTGCTGTCCATTACACCCAGCAGGGTATTCCTCAGACACAGTCATGCTATCTCAACTCCTTGAGACGCAGACACACAAACACACACACACATGCCACTACACGTGTCATTGTCTCAAGGTCCTGATGTGCATAATGCCACGCACCCGGAACGTGAATTCTCGGACTGCGAAAGGGGGGTGTGCAGCCGTGGGGCTGGACCTCCAGAGCAAACCCATCAGCACCAGGGGCCACTGCATCAGCACCCCAGAACAGATAATTATGACAGACTGGGAGGGATCATAATCACGGTCATACGTACTGGGACAGGATGTTGGGAAAGGACTGATTCAACTGACTGACATGTGAAGGACTGATCAACTGTGTTGATTCAAGAAAAGACAAAACAGTGCCCCACACCATTGGCTAATTAAATTTTTTTGTTTTAAAAAGAACCTATTCTGATATAATGACCTCTGAGGCAAACACTGGATAAAGCAGCACTGTGGTGTAATGGTAAAAAAATGGCACATGAGAAAAAGGTTGCTAGTTTGATACTCAGGTAGAAATCCAGGACACTGTTTTACCCATGAACAAGGTACATAACTCAAATGGACTAAGTGAATACTCAGCTGTTTAAACGGATAACATTGTTTCAGCTATATTGCTCTGGATGAAAACATCTGCTGCACAAAAGTAATGTAGTAATGCACCTTGCAGCCCCCTGCTAAGCTGGCACATTGTACGTTGTGTCCGGCTGGATGTCTGAGGTTGCCAGTTTTAGAGGATTGTGCGATGTCGAGCAACAACACAGTAAGCCGACAGAAAAGGAGATCCACTAGGGGTGAAATGACATGTCCGTTCCGCTCGGATCCCCTGTTGATGCCTCCACACGACAGATGGAAACCATGATTGATTACTGCAATCGATGACTCAAGCATTTACGCCGTTTGGGATGAAACAGGATGAGGGCACATGGAGTCACTGTCTCCTTCACTACGGCATGGGAGCTAGCAGAGAGATTAGGCTGTAATGAGCAATGCCAAATTAGAAAGAGAGGAGTTAGGTGCAAAGAGAGAGGACAATATGGGTATATCACTCCCTTGAATACCATAGTAGGGCATTTCCCTCTGCCTCCATGTCTTCTACCATGCATGAGCTATGGCTTACAGAATTTGCGAATTCTGCATTGTGAAATGCCTGCATCTCTTTTTCAGAAGTTTTTTCATTGCTTTCTGCGTTTAAGACATAAAGGCCATTCGCTGGCCTTCCACGACAAAGAACCCAACAAAACAATGCAACAGTTCACATTTTTTATGCAGTGTTCTCATAAATGGTTCATTTATTTTTACAAGACCCATTATTTACAGTACGAGGCCCTCACCATTAAATAGCATACAACAGTGTAATGCTTGGGAGTGAAAGGGCTTTTTTTTTTTTTTTTTAATGTGTGCAATAAAAAGTATGTGTAATGGATTACCTTTGCTTGTCTTTACACCAGTGGCATATAAAATATTTATAACCTCTTGCAGACCTCCACAGCGGTTGCCAGATGACTTGCCCTGCAGCTCTCCATCATTCAAGCATTTTTGCCAGGTATGGGGAAAACATACAACAGCACCACAATATCACGCCGATATTAATACAGTGTAACAACACTGTGCTGAGGACATGGGCCAAGATGGGGCCGCTACCTCAAGCGTAATGAATCTCTGCTTCATAGACACCTAATTAGAGCACGGAATAGGAAATTCCTCGATTGAAAAAAAAAATCTAATTTCAACGTCAAGTTCAAATAAATGTATTAGGCAGACACTTCGCCTAAGGACTCAATTAGCACAGAGGGTATTGTCATAGTTAAAACAATTCTCTGCAGCTATATAAATGACAAGCCCATTCCTTCTGCCACTGGAGAAAATGCAGAGTCTAAAAACTCAGTTTCATTTCCTGTGTGACTGAACATTTCCTGCAGGGTCATGAAAAAGCCAGTCCTGCTCTGAACCTACATCAATTAAAACTCAATCAAAAGAAGAAAACTACCAAAAAAATGCACTCGACAATACATTTTTTTGTTTTACAATATTACAGGTTTGATGCCAATACATTCTCATATGCCTCTGTGTAAATCTATATCCTCGCCCCCGACCTCCCCCGCGCTTCCAGTCAGGTGTGGCCACAGCATTAGAAGCCCCGGCTCCAATGCAGCCGAAAATAACATTAACCCCTTCCCCCCTGCACCCCCTGCAGGTCACTGGGAGAAACATGTAGCATCTTGAAAGCCCCTGTCACTGTGCAGTAAACTATGTTGTGCAAAGTCCTTAAATCTTATCCAGGCAAACGCAAGTCGTGAGTCATGAGTGAAATACGGCAACCCGGCCTTTCAGAAAATGCCACCAGAATGGTGCATCTTGTAGGAGGAGGTCCATTAATAAGCCAGGCCTTTTCAGGCTGTTGATGTGTCCATTAGACATTGGTTGGGGGTTGGGGGGTAGGCACAAAAGGCAGACATGGGAAGGGTAATGCCACTCATATATACCTATATTGGGAGTACATTCCCTCACTGCGCTGTTCAGTTCTTTTGTCCACTTCTTGACGCTTACTGTAGATCACAGTCAAAATTACAGAAGTGAAAATTACACTTCATAAAAAAAAAAAAAAAAGTTTCAATGAACCAATGATTCAGCCACCTGCTCTACATGAAAAAAGCATTATTTGTATATTTGTATAAAATAAACAACTCAGATTCACTGTGACAGTAAGTAATTGGATACTCATTAAAATATTGCTAAACAAAACTATTGGAAGATACTGAGAAGATACAGAAATATGTTTATCAGTTATCCACACAACATTACCATTGTAACCCCTTTGCTCATTGATATATCTAAATCTCAACAGCAGTTACTAAATGTGTATAAGAGGATGATCCACATGACACTATTTGCTCCAAATAATATTTTTTTGTAAAATAGTCATGTAAATTATACAGTTACTTCTAATCTTCCATACTTTCCACATCTCCTAATTCCCTTTCTTATTTATTCTCATGTTTCTGGTGTATTTTCCTAGCATGAAATGCAGTTCTGGCTTTAAGCTCAAAAAAGAATAAATAAATCTGTAGGTATTAATATTTCATACAGCTTAGTGCACAACAGAGAATTTTGCTCTTTTCATGTGAACCCATCCATGTCTTATTCAGATATCACTTGGCATTTGAAAGCCTTTGGGTGATATCCATGTTTCAGCAGTGAAGCACAAGTTTTCCAATGACCCAAGAAGTCAAAACCGTCCTCCTTAAAAATGACTTTTTAATGTTTCCCATCTGATCAGATTAGAATAAAATGCAGTCTGAAATAATGAATAGCATAAAAAGAAAACAACCAAACAAACAGAAACAAACATCTCTGCCACAAATACAGCTTAAAATAAACAGGATATGCCAAACACCATGCTGTCTTATGTCACAGCAGCACAATGCAGTATAGCACTGTGTGTCTATCACCACTTTCACGCAGTAGTTCATTTTACCATTCCACAATGGTAATTAGCCTCCCTTTAAAAGCTGAGTAACACACAGAACAAAAGAAAGCTATAGACACACATAAGACAAATATTACTTGAGGAACTCAGAATTCTTTGTTTTGCATTTGCTTTGATATGATTACTGTTCAGCACTGTTTAACCACTCCAGGTAAGGTCATTGTGTGTAATAACGTATATACACACACCAAACTGGTGCCTTATTGCAACAATGCAGCTTTAAAAAGTTCTATGATATGAAAACACAAACTGTAAACTAACAGTGATACATAACATCTATTAAACTGCTCTCTGGTTTGCGTGAATTGGGGGAATATGTCACACTATAGGCTAATACTTCGACATGATTCGTGTCAATGCCGAATTCCACAACTGGTGTGGCATACACATTACTTGGTCTTATTAAAAGTGCATCATTCCTGTATGTCAATCAGTATATATAAACATTGGAACAAAACCTCCTTTCATTTCAAGTCCACCTGAAAACATCAGTGTAAATGCTATACATGCAAGCAGCTTTTCAGCGGTTGAGAAAATATAACTGTGCCACGTAAGCCATTTGCTCGGATCTGAAATATTGCTTGGCGGCTACGTTTTCGATTACAAAACTGTAACCTAATTGCACTTTGGATGACAGGCGAACGCTTCCCAGACTTGGACCTGGAAGGCCACATTTTCCATCGTTATTTTGCAGAATCTCTCGTGAGTGGGCTCCCTCGTGGGTGTTTGCGTGGGGGTCTGTGTGTAAAACATTGTCTAGGGCAGAAAATCCAAATCTGACCAGCCGGAATCGTGTTGACCTCCTGTACCACAGCTAAGTCTACAAAATATTCGGGTTTGGCTCGAAAAACTCAAATCACAGGGACATTGAGGAGCGGGTTCCAGTGTCTAAATTACAGACATGAGAGAATACTGGAACGCCAGTCAAGCTGGAACTAGAAGACAACAGCCTGCAACGTGGCGCTAAAACAACAATAGCTGTATTATTTACAGTGAAACAGACACACTGAAACCCCGATAATGCCCGAAAGGGTTTCTGTGAGGAAACAGCTGTTACGGGGCAAGTTAATTAAACGCGGCGGAAGCAGTCTATTACTAAACCTGACATACGCTGAAACACATGCCGTTATCTCGCAAGTAGGTGTTTTACTAATTTTTACCCACACAAAACCGCAAAACATTCCAATTTAAACTTTTTAAATATGTATTACCTTTGAAATGGATGCTCTATTGCATTTTGTGTAGCTGGATTTATTTTGAATGTGTTTTGCCATTCAGGGTTTTTTTAACGTTCCCTTTTCCTGACTTTTTCGCGCGTTCTAAGACCATTTTTTCCGGTATAAACGTTTTGAAGTATTACACTCTTCCTTCCGCACCCAGCAATTAGCACGCTGATATTTCACATGCAAGTACTCATAAAAACGAGTCTATATGCAGAGAGAAGTTGCATCAACGAGCACAAGCTAAGATTCACACGTCGCGTGTTTCTACTAGAAACACCATGAAGTTATCAGCAGCTTTCTGATGCATTCCGGGAGCTGTTCGTTCAGCACCACACGAATTGCTCGCCGAGCACATGAATCGGATAGCTTTGCAAGTCAGGCTCAGGGATTACGGTACACCCGCCGTCTCATCCCCAGCGCAACGGTACTACAATCGAATAAAACTTTTAGCTACAGAACTAAATTATAAAGCATAAATTATTCCCAGCCCTTGAACTAAATCTGTTTTTTACCGCGTTACTGCCCCTTAAACCTGCACCTTTCTTAAATTTCCAGTAGAAGTTATTAATGAGAAGAGGAGACCGTTATTGGCCTACTTACCATCAATCGCCATGATGTTCTGTTTTGGGCTCAACCAAGCCGAGTGGTAAAGACGGGGAGAGGAAGGGTGTTTCAATGTGTTCAGAGGGGTGTCTCAATATGGTACATCCTGTTATGAAACGTTCCACATTGAAACACTTTTTTGCTGTATTTTAAATGCACAACATATATTTAAAAAATGTAATTAATATAATCCGTTTTGGTAGCCATAATGGACACAGCATTGACAAAAAAATAAATAAATAAATAAACAGAATAGTCTGAAGAAATCCAGGAAAGTAAAGCAGGGTTAAGAAACGTCTAAATTTTCTTTATGTCATGTTCTCTGTCAATTATTTACATCTTCAATAACACGTGATGTATAGATGAATGTACATGCATTCATTACTAATGAGGATGTCACAGAGATAAGATGTGCACATCAGTCAAGAAACCATTAGGATCTTAATGAATGTAAGCCTTCAATTTAAAAAAAAAAAAAAACAAAAACTTCGCATCCAACATGCATTAATTTATCAACTACTAACCAGTCATATTATTAGAATGTCTCAATATTCAATAAATTGGTTAAAAAAAACTGACTTATGCTTTGTTGTAACACAATGGTGTAGGCCAGAGGACAGTTTTGTTCAACAATGTAAAATCAATGATACATCCACACTGCGACATCAACATCAACTGCTAAACAGAAGTCATTACAGTGTTTTGAAGGGTTAAGTACTTCAACAGCAAATTGTATGAATGCAACTGATGACAAGATGATACAGTTGAAAATGAAAAATATATTGTAATATGTATTATGAATGTTTGTTACCATACTAGGATTTAATATGCATTTTAAATCCTCATTACCATACTAGGATTCTCTGCTATAGCCTAAACCACATTTCAGTGAAAAGGAATACATAATAATGCAGTGTCCATTTTACCATTTCAAAGCTGCCTTTGTGTGTGTGTACCTTTATGTGTGTGTGTGTATGTACAAAATTCATTTATGCAATTTATGAAACACACAGAAGTAGTTCTATAGAGAGCAGTGACCACTGGTCTTGCATCAGTGTGCCCGTTAATTACAGCTTTACATCAACGGTAGGTGCAATGCCAGTTGTCCATAGCGTATAATTCTAAAATTATTCCATGTAATTCTCAAGTAAAATACTTGTTTTTTTGATACTGGCAAATCAAAATTATTTTTGTACAGACTCAAAATGCGTGTACACAGGTGCCTAATCTATCTCTGCACAGATTTGCTCTACCTCCCTTATCGTTCACACTCCTTTGGTGTCACCATGGATACTGCAGCTGCTGCACTTCCCGTCGATCCTTGTTAAAACACAGGCGCATGCCAAAGGCCTTGCAGGGGGAGGAGGAGGGGTGGGTTTGGGGACGTGCGGGTGCTCTCTCTCATCTGGTGAAATTGATTATGATACACTACGACTCGTCACAAGTCACACAATTATTCTCGATGTGCTTCTTGTTTTTCCCCACATGCTTGCCTAAATGATCGAAAGAGAAAAGCGACTGAGCAGATGCAAATGGGCTGATTATTTGTGATGGTTCAGAAACAATGGCAGAGACAGAGAGAGAGAGAGATAGAGAGAGATAGAGAGAGAGAGAGAGAGAGAGAGAGGGAGAGGGAGAGAGAGAGAGAGAGAGAGAGAGAGAGAGAGGGAGAGGGAGAGAGAGAGAGAGAGGGAAACAAAGCAGAAACTGGCAACCAAATATATGTGAAGTCGTTCAGTCAGGAGACTGTCACTGTTTCATATTTCTAAGCAAACTGAATGAAGTCACGGCAGCTCCTACAGGTGTTGTAATATTAAACTAAATCACTGTATATAAAAAAGAAAATATCAAATGTGTTCAGATGAAAATAGATATCCAACACATGTATATATTTTATTCCAGAGGCTACTATTATTTTGTTGCTAGTTTGCTGTCACTGTTTTTCTTTAATATGTCAGGGTCACTGTGAACAACAAGGAATGGGCTACTCCAGTCTTTGAAAGCACCACAACAGGTGGTTGTGACTTTTTTTTGGAAATCTAGCACAACATCATGCAGTGGCATCTGTGTGAGGTCAAATCAACGGTTGGAGGTAGTGGAGTATTTTTTCATTCTTTCTGGACTTCATTTCCCATCACAACATCTGCAAAATGTTGCATATGTAGTCTGTTGAACTCAAGCCACTGTAACTGTCTTTCTTCAACTGATGTTCTCATTAGAAGAGAAAGTCAGTTCAGGTGGTATTGTGAGTGGGAAATGTTCTTAAGCCAATTTATAGGACCTAACACTTACCTACCAATTCATTGGCCTTGTGATGTGCAAGTGTGATCTCATTCCATACCAAAGGCTTTAAAACAGTATCCACAACATTTCTACTTTAATTCTACATTATGTAGTATGGTTGACGCTACATACCTGTGATGAACTGGGGTGCTGTCAAGGAAACATATTGTACATAACTGATTCACAATACATGAACTGGGATATACTCCAAATAGAGATAAACTGCGATGAACTGACCCTAGGAGCCAATGTGAACTCCATGTCATCTGAGCAAAGAGGTAAGCATATTTGTGAATATAGGCTGAGTAAGTAAGTTATTGGAGTCTCTGTGAGGACCTTGTGCTATGGGAAGTTTACTTGCCTAATAAACATCAATAGTCTGGCAAGCTTTTAAGAAGTGGCAGATTAATGCATTTTCCACCTCAGCCCCATAACATCTAAAGAGCTTCATTCAGAACAATGAAGCCTAAAATAGCATTGCTTAATTCCTTGCCAGTTTCTAATTAAGTTAATCATTAATATTTATGTCTGAATTACACATACATAAATTACATATATTTTTTACAGATAATTTATATGCCTAAACATTATATATAAAACATATGTAGGGATTATGTAACAAATATTGTGAATGTGTAGCCATACTTGTCTGAAATTATTTTTACTTCATTGAAAGAATATTTTCATTTTCGAGAGAGTTGAGGAAGTTTTGCAAGAGAGTGAGTGAAAAATGCTGACCCAGTGAATCACGATAGTAGACAGTTGGTGTTAATTTCCTGTTGACATTAACTTTGTACCCATCCAGAGTTTTGAGTTGTTTTGTGCAATCAACCAGAAATCAGACACTGGCTTCTATGTGTGTTCTGTATGTTGGGCTTTTTGCACTTCCAGTTTCCAGTTTCATTGCTGCTGCAGACAAATAGTTTTGCACCACAAATATAAAAACACATGAATACACAAATGAAAAGGTTTGGTTCTCTTCTTGTGTGAGGCTGTGTTTGCTCTAAAAATATCAAGTGGTTGTTGTTCAGCTTATCTTTTCTGGTTTGACATGACCTTGGCACATTCCTCTTTTTCAATTTTAGAAGATTTCAAGTGAGATGGGCCTTCCCACTGGTAACAGTCTGGTAAGAGGCCAGCCTATAATGGTACACCAGCTTTGACTCTAGTCTTCCTATGTTAAGATCCCAGTGGTAGATGCTCTGATTGTCTTCTCCTCTTCCCCATCAGGAGGGAAATGAGTTGCCCATGGCACGCAAACTCAATTTGTCTCTTCTTTTGTGTTTTTTGTTTGGAGTTATTTTTGGCCCGCATATCTAGAGCCTTTCCGTGCGGCTCATCAAAGTGATCTCCGTTGTCATAGAAATGCATCGAGTTTCCATTAGTTGTCCACCGGTCGTCAGAGGGAAGTCGTTTTTAATCATCAGTGCTGGAGCAGGGAGCAGGAAAGAGCACCAAGGCTCAGACACCTGTTAATGAATAAAAAGAATGGGAATCACTGGTGAGCTAGGTTAAAAAAATGTAACACAGTCTGTAAAAAAATACCTACAAGTAAGGCATGTTAAACCCAATAGCCATGCAATCCCACCAAAATGGTCAAAGAAGAAATTAGTTTTTAATTCGAGAGCAATCTCTTTGAAGTTCAGATGCTTCTGTAGTCAGCCATCTGGTGTCCAATTCTATCTATTTATAATTCAAGTTTTGTTTTCATGCTCGGCTTCTTGAAATAGGCATCCAGCAAAGTCTTATGTCTGTAATTATTTCATGCAGAGAAATCAAAGTTCAGGATTATGCTAATTCAGTTCACAGATGCAAGCATAGTCATTTATGTCCGTTCACTCTGGGCCATATCTGCATGGTATTAGTGTTTCATTGAAGGTGACAGTCCGCATTGAGTGTTGTAAAACAACAGCTTAGCTCATAAGCATTCAAATTATGTTTTGATAATCACAGATAATTAGGGGTTTTATGGTTATTGGGTGCATGTTTACATTCTTAGGGGGGGCAAGCTCTTGAGCCCTGCCACACAGGAGATGTGAAATGTAAACCTCATTGTCTTACACAGGATGGTCTATATTAGTCCAAGGAAACACCAGAATCCTGGCAAGAAACGAAGGGGCTGTCTCCATCATAATACAGGACAGCTGTGTGCCGTTCTAGAGAGACAGTTGATGAGTAGAAATTCCTTCAGTATTCAAACATGATTTTGGAACATGACCCACATGCCCACGTATATACACACACTGGCACATACACACTAACAAAACCAAACAACACTCTTGAATAATGTGTTGGTCTCCCCTGCAGGTGACCTGAGTAAATGCATCAATAGTATCTTGTTCCCTACAGACCAGAACAAACGGGGCTACAGCTGCTTCCAGCATCTGCACTCCTCTCTTACAAACAGCACCAATAAGCAGCGCAGTGACATTGGGCATCCACTCGGTCTAAACAGAAACCCATGGGGATGCATCCTTCCTGTTCCACAGTGCAATCACGTTCCATCAGCTGATGGTGAAGTCCTCACAGTCCGGACTCAAAGCCATCACGGTGCACATCCCGTGGGGGACAATGTTCAGTCCACTATAATTGTGACCCAGGGCTATGAAGAGGGCTGTGACTACTTTTAATAATCACAAGATGCGATGATGTCACAGTAACAGCCTAATAATAGGGGAGCCATGCCCTGTTTACACCTCTTTGTCCAACCTCTTCCTCCTCTACTCCCCTCTGACATCTGACCCTCCTACCCTGTTGGGGGGCTTATGATAGGCAGTGATTAAATGGAGCTGAGGTCGTCAATGCACCTCACTGCATTAACATTTCATGCCCTTTACAGTGCTGTCTCCTGCCCTTCAAAGCCCCTGAGTAGCCCAGACAATTACTGAGTGGTTCACAACAGATGCATCCACTTAATTGCTCCACAAGAATTGATGGTTCCCTTTGCAAAATCCCAAAGAGAGATCGTGTTGCAGACCTGCAAATGGACCGATTTTGGATCTCCAGTCATCTTTCCATGCCAACTGTAATGCGACTCTGTCTAGCCAGCTGTCATTTCCCACCACTTTCCCGACAGCGTTTGGCTGTCTGGACCCACAGGATCCTGACCCTCTTCTCATTAGTCACCTGGCCGATAAATTTAACTTACAGTGTCGGGAAGTGATGAATGCACTAAATGATCACCACTGACAACATAAATTATGATTACTTGATTACTGTGTACAGCTTGCTCTGCAGACTAAATGGACAGCCTGGGTAAACTGAGAATTTATCTATTAGTGCCAATGTGATTCTATTGACAAGTGAACTGTTTTGTGAAAGGGGTCATTACTACGACTTAACACGTGATTTCAGCGACAGTGTGGCACTGTGGATGAGTTTGGAGATACATGTTGTCTACTGCATGACTGAGGAGGGTTCGCCAGTGGAAGTCACAAATTACATTATACCAATGACAGACAGAACATAAATCCCTACTATCTTCATCAGTTCAGTTGTTATGTGAGACAAAACTGATTTACAGACGACTGATGACAGGCTTGGATTGAACGTACAATTGTTCAAATGGCGCATTTCATTTTTGCAAATAATCTTGCTGCATTAAACATCGTGAACTGTTACCTAATTTCAAGCAATCAGTGGAACATGTCACGGGTCAACAGAACAATGGTTTTGAACACTGGGAAGGACCAATCCGCGGGCTGCGTGGAGCTGCTGCAGGCAGAATTAGAATCACTCCACACCTCTCCAGCCACCATTCGATGCCAGTGTGTGGGCATTAGAGAGGGTTGTCAAGGCAACAGATTCCTACACAGTGGTAAACCATGAGGGCCACTCTTGAGAACACAGACACAAGGTAGCGATTTCAGTTACTTAGCTCTTGGCATTTGGAAAACACTTCGCTTTTAATGGTGTTATATTTGAGGATGACAGGTTGCTGTTGTTGAAATTGCATATCTTTTGCAAGGACTTCTTCCACCTAATCAGTCTTGAATGGTGAAAACAGACTTGTGCTAAGCTTTTATGTTTGAATTTTGACTTTTCATTTCTCTTGCACGTAATCCAATGCCTGTCCTTTCACATAACTATCCATGTCATGTCACTGATATCAATCAGACCTCAAGTGCTCATTTTATCTTCTAAACAACAGCCTCATACAGTCTAGAGACCTCTATAGCTTGACCCAGGGATGGAGGCTTTATATTAGAGCATGAATGAACTTGTCATTATATCAGGACAGAACTGGGGTCAGGACAGGTTGACTCCAGCCATAGCTGCTATCATTCTGTGAGACACAGACTCCCTTGGTAAGACGGTGAGCTCTGTGAAGAGTTCCTGGGAGTTTTAGATTTGTTGTGATCTAGATTTATTGTGTGCACTGTTTAAGCTCAGTTGGTTGTGACCTAAACAGTTATCAGCCAGTAACTGGAAAGGCTATTTCTATGAGCAAAGAGATGCGATGTGCCAAGACCGTAATTGTAAGTCTGTCCGTACTACCTCCCGTGAAGAGCCTGGTAAGACATTAATTAGTCTGTGTTAATTATTACATGGACAGTCATGGAGATAAGTACCATCATTAACTCTGATTAGTGGGGAACTGTTTTTTCTTCCTGTCACAATTTAAGCGACAAGTTTGCTCTCTTGAGTTCGCAACAGGGGATGGCTCAATGAGTCACTCCTTCTGCTCTTGTGTAATTTATCCTCTCTTGGGAACATATTTTAGCAACCGATGCACTATCAACAGAGTGGCTACAGGATTTCCCAGAATTCCGCATGTGCCCCAGGCCATTGTCTCAGACTGCTCCATGGGGAGGATATTTGTGGAGGAACCCAGGTGCCTTCTGACGAAACAATCAGATGCACTGTACCTCACGGTTCAAGTCCTCCCTCATCAGTGCTCTCGTAGCATCTAGATTTCTGTCAGCAGCAAAAGTTTGTTTTCAACAAATGAAGCAGTACATGGAAGTGGCACTGGATAACAATAGTAAATTTTACACAGCAGGGACAAGGTCTCTGATGGGGTACACATGTCTGAGACAGTTGTTAAGTGTCACTGCACAGAGACATTTACACTCTATTGGGTCAAAGTGTGCCTGTAACCCAATACCAGAGGTACTCTGAAGTGTTTGGATTGAGACTTGCTTGTCTTGAAACAAGCTTGTATTTGGTCAAAAGCACAAGTTCTAAGTTACCAATAAAATGTACTAACAGCTTTCACAACTCTTTTACCATTCTGTAAGATATGGAAATATCCATTTCATATAGGTTGAATTTCATAAATTTCATATAGTTGTTTTCATAGTGAAATGGAGAGCATATATTTGTAAGTGAAATTCATATACAGATATACGAGAACTGATATCCTGAGAAGTATGGTGTTGGAGATGGGTAGCTGTAAGCTTTAAAACAAAATTCATAATCAAGTCAGAAAAGCATATTTCTTGATTTTAAGCCACACCCCTTACACTCTTCACATTTTTATCAGCAAATTAAAACAGAAAAAAGAAAACATCAGCAAATTAAAACAGAAAAAGAAAAGGCTAGAGAGAGACAAAGAGGAAGAATTCCACTCAATTTATGTAATTTAATCATTCATATAATTGAATAGGCCACAACTTTACTACAATCTGGAGTCCCTGGTCTCACTCTGCCTTTTAGGCCATTAATGGACACTAAACCTTGGCAAATCAACATCCCTGGCTGCCACAGCCAGACAGACCATGAGTTACACAGAAACAGTGTAAAATAAAATAATAATAATAATAATAATAATAATAATTATTATTATTATTATTATTATTCCTTTGTTTGTTGTTCATGGGAAAAAGAGAGAGAGAGGCACAGATGAGACAGCAGGAAAGCTGCCCTCTCTCTGAAAGGTCACTCCTGTAACTCACCAGGGAGTGGGCTGAGCAAAGCTCTTCCCAGCATGCACAGGGAGCAACAGGAAGCCATGCTTCCATTTTAATTGGCAAATTGTTTCCTGTCCTTGCCGCAATCGTCTGCTGGGTCCTGCATGTGTGAGAGCTTGATGAGATTGCGTAACACAGGGAAAAGTGTAGGATTAAGGGAGAGGGAAAAAATGTAACCCAGTGCCATGCATTGTTTGAATGAATTCTAATTCTAATCCAATCTCATTCCACAACACAGAGAGGGTTTTTTTTTCCAATGACAAAACTTTAAAAACTATCCATTAAGATTTATTATGGCACGCTAACTCTGACATGCTCCTGGATTAATTGATAAGGTAACAAAAGCCATCGACCTGATAGCTTTCATTCAGACTATTTCTACTGGCTGAATTTGTTCATCAGTTGGTGTACACTTACACAGATTTTCCAAAAATTACAATGTGTAAACTGAGAGCAGAGGCTGCCATAAGACTCATGCAATATCCCCACGTATTTAGTGTGACATCCATGGTCTAAATGAGGCAACTGCATATGTGTGTAACACCAGACCTCTTAACATGACTAAAAGGTCCCCTGCTCATCTGATGCGAGCACTGACAGAATTCCCACCTCCACATGTCAGATTCAGTTGTGTGACAGTATTGTGGATCACTCTGCCACATCGGTAAGGGTGTTTCGGGAGGTTCACTTTAAGAACCACTGCCGCGTTTGCCCCCGGCTCCTGCGGTAGACTCATCCCTGCGACAGCTTTGGGAGCAGATGGCAAAAGTCTGCGTTTCCTCTCCATCCCGGAGCCCAGCTGCGCCTGCTCTCGTGGGGCCAGCCGTGCCTCACTGGGACACCTCAGCCTGGAGGAGCTGGGACCCGTGCCCCTGACGGCACTGATCTGAGCGAGGCTCCCTACCTGACCCAGGAGAGCGGGAGGTCCACAATGTACTCGTTTGTGTCCCAGCTCTGGCAGCTGGACTGCGAGTGAACTGCCGCCGTCACACAGAAGTGCGTATCTGATAAACAGCCTCTGAGAAAGGCCACAGTAGTACCTGATGCCTCAGGGAGCTGCTGGCGATCGCTAAATGGATTCTCGCCAGAGCCCCACATTGTGAGCACCTGGTTTGTGCAACTGTGTCTAAAAGTCAGACAACAACACAGCGATGATGGACCCTGTGCTATGACATTAACCAGAGGGGGCTTGCTAAAACTGCTGCTTCAGCCATTTATTGAAAAGGCTTCTGTGATTCTTTATGAAACCTGATCTAATGCAGGCCCATTCCACTGTGTGACATAGTGCTCCTTGCATTCCTTTTAGGGAGGTTTCAATAAAACAGAAACCATTTGGAGAGCATTTTGCCAAAATGCTGTTTGCATCAGAACAGTTCTCATGAGGTAAAAGGTATTTAATATCCAACTTGTCCTATTTGGGGGATAAAAACTCAAATATAATATTGTATAACACACACACATATACAACACAAAAGAAGTTGTCAGCTTATAGTGAGCATAATAAACAAGCCCTTTCCAGTAGGGAAAGGTGGGCCTTTTGATCCCATCCCAGCTGTAATTGAATCTAGAGTAACAGAAACTCTCCGGATTGATTTCTACTGGCTTTTAGCAATTTTGGATGATACTCAGACAGGCAGAGTAGTGTGGAAATCCAAATGGCTTCCACAGATTCATCACGGAGACTGTATTAAATGACTACATTAAACTGAAATCGGGACATTGATTTAGTTACTACAATGGGCTCAGGGGTTTTTTGGCCACCGATTGGGAGGCAAGCAAGGCCAGCGCATGTTATCCTGATGAATTCAGATGAACATTACCCATTCATTTCACTCACTGCAGTTTTTTTTTCTTTTCATTCTAATACCTTGACCCCCTCCATTCCCGGTGGTGCAGCGAACAGCATTAAATTAAATCCTACCAGAGTACACAGTTCAGAGAAAGGAAGAGATCAATGAAAAGAGAATTACATAACAACAAAAGGGGCATCTAATGTCCTGACATATGGTTTTAGGGTAAACCTTTGTAATAACAGTGAAGTGGGGATGTGGAAATTAAGAGTGAACAGCACATGATTTGATTTGGAGCTACGTGCAATGAGTTTGTACATAGGCTTGCAACCATTGACATATCTTTAAAACAAATTATCATCACACATGCGTGTGCTCCTGTGCGTATACACACCATTTTATCACTCTTTCACAAGTTGTTAAGTACTTCAGCACTGTCTCTAATCGGAGAGGGTGTGCTTTCACAAACTCATTTTGCCCTGACATATTCAGAGGGGTTGAAGATGGTGCTTGAGCTGTTGTAGATGGCAGGTTATAAGTGGACTTGGTGCATGTGGAGATGTTGAAGGAATTAGAGAGGGTGGAGGTGCAGAATTTGTGTTTTGAATGCTGAAAAAAGATATGATGAAGGGACAGCAGGTAAAGCTAGATGTCTCAGAGATGGAATTTGTGCTGAGGATGGAGGTGCTCAGTATGAAAGTGCTGATCACAGAGTTGGAGAGGCTACAAATGGAGTAACTGAATATGAACCTGAAGGCCTCTCTCTGTCTTTTCAATATTGGGCAAAGATACTGCTTCTCCAGCATTATCAATACACTATACCGCTTGCACCTGCTGGCCCATACCACCAGCATCAAGGATCTCCCAAACAGCTTTGCTGAAGTGGTCATGTTGGCTCATTCTGCTGGGAACGGCAAGATCCATTTCATTCCACATCTCACACTCAATCGGGACACTTCAGCACCTCCGTGAGAGAGGGCCCCTTGATTGTCTCCCTGGGATAATATCTCTGAGAGGTGCGGTGCTGATGATGGGGATTTAGTGGTGTACCAATGGTTTTGAGCCTCGGCCAATCTCCTCATCAACACTCCACCGTCCCCCAAATCGCCTCCCCACTGCTGATGAACGGAGCTGCTCTCATGTGGAGATGACGAACGGATGAGCCAGCTCCCCTCAGCAACTGCGCACCTCCACCTCCCACACCTCAACACCAACGATTGAATAAAACAGGAAACTCATGCGCAAAAATGTAAAGGAAAAATGGAACAATGGAGCACAGGGACTCTGGGGCGTGCTGTATCAGATTACAACACGAAACAAACACAACCCACTGTGCTGCGAACAGGTCTGTCACCATACCAGAACCTTTCCCCTTTTCTATAATCTCATACAGTAGATGCAGTATATGACTAACATGCTAACCCCTCCCCATAGAAAAATGCAATAAAAGCTAGTAGTTCTAAAACAGGTTGCTATTTAGGGACAAAACATCAAGCTTGGTGGCACTTCAAGTTTTTTCAGTAGCATAAGCCCAGTGGTATTGCGGCCATACAAACTTGTGATCCATACAAACCACGTGGCTGGAAATTTGAGGTAAGTTTCAGGCTGTTGTGCCCTCAGACAGCACTTACTCCCACTGTGGCAATGCTTCTCCCATAATACCACTGCATTTCAAAGATGGCTCAAAGATTCTTTGATTGATGACTGCATGGGAGGGTTAACCTGATGTGGCGGTTTGGCAATAATGTATTACTATGAAGCCTGCTCCACTGGCAGCAGCTGCTATAGGAAATTCAATGTTCCCTCAGTTATATGGATTAGGCTGGCTAGTATGCTATATCAAGCTGCAATTGCTTAATGTGTATTGGTGGCTGAGGAATTTTTAAAACATTGCTTCAGCTCTGTGACTGGCAAAGCTGACCAGTATTTGTGATGTATCATTATATAGCAGCTATTTACCAGCTCTGTTCACATTGTGCAATCATTGGCTCAGAGCTGGCAATAAACCATCTGTGAGGCAATATGAAAGCTGGCTCCAAAAAGCCAGCTAAGTGCCGAAGAGAAGGCTCCAACATATTAATGACAAACACCCTGCCATTACTGCCTGCCCTTTAACCCACAATGATCTCAATCACAAACCTTGAACCAACAAACTACTCCAAAGGCAGATTTTATCAGAGAGTTTAAGTACTTAAATTATGTGCCCTCAATGAGGTCACCTCTGAAATAAAACCCTGAAATATATCAAACAATCTACTGCTTTAAATGAATAATAAAGGGGCAGCAGTGTAGTATAGTGGTAAGGAGAACTTGTAACCGAAAAGTTGCCGGTTCAATTTCCCGCTGATGCACTGCTGCTGTGCCCTTGGGCAAGGTACTTATCCCACAATTGCCTCAGTAAATATCCAGCTGTATAAATGGGTAACATGTAAAAAATTATAACCGATGTAGGTCACTCTGGATAAGAGTGTCTAAATGCCAATGCCAATAATGTAATACTGAACTGCCCTTGTCATAACAAAAAAATAACAATAATTGCATAGTTGTACAAAATATTGCCATGGAAAATATGCCTTGATAAACAACAATGCATTAAAGTATCACTACATTAAATGAAAGTAAAAAGGATCTTTAATGTCACATGGTAGTTATCAATCACTTCAATTAAGTAGTTTCAATGTGTTTTAAACAAAATCTAATGGATGAAAATGGACAACTGACAGCGCAGTCCCAGACTTCTAGTTTTTGTGGCAGATATAACTGGGTGGCTTCATAACACCCAAAGAGGAACAAAAACAAGGTGATCATCAGTTCTGCATTCTGTTTCACTGGCCACATCCAGACAAAAGCCTACCACTGTCCTTCCTTCACTCTCTTAGCAGGAACACAGTTCAGTCCTCCACAGTCATAATGGGTTCAGGTTTACAGGAATAAACAATAAATATGGACCAAAAACCACAGGCAATCTACCTGTCACTCCTACTGACTTGTTGTGACTTTGTCATGTGGTCCGGCTCAGTTCCAGAGCTTCCCACTCATCCGTCCTACTTCCAGCCAAGTTTGAGAGATGGTCGGTAACAGCCACAGGCCCTTACGCCCTCTGTCCTAACCCGCCACTCACTGCGCCTTGTCCTCCCCCGTGATGAACAGGTGGACGGACTTCTTGGACTGCAGCATCTGGGCGGCCCTCTCGGCCCCAGTCACGGCTGCCAGCCTCTGCATGTCGTAGCGGGAGTAGAGCACCGTGCAGGTCCAGCTGGCCTCCTCCCCGCTGCTGCCCGCCTTCAGCATGTTACACACCTCACTGTAGAAGTGCGCGTAGGTGGGCAGCGTGTAGAAGATCAGGTTCCGGATGCCCTTGATCGTGTACCTGGGAGGACAGAGAGAGAGAGAGGGTGAGGGAGGGTGAGAGAGAGAGTGTGTGTGTGAGAGAGACGCGTGTTTCCATGTAAACGAGGTTTCTCGATCCTGGTCTGAAAGAACTGCAACCCAGCAGGTTTTCCAGCTGCTGTGAGACCTCTAAAGCTCTCGAAACAGAACGTCGGGGAGCTAAGTTGGCTCAGACTAGACAAGGATTAGTTGAATGAGGATGATAAGGGCTGCAGTGGAAATGAAGAGTGCAGACACTGCAACCCTCTAGAAATGGCTCTAAGTTGCCCTGGGTGAGAGCGAGTGGTCAGGGGTGTGACTGGTGTGTCAAAAGACTGCAGGGATGGGCAGCAGTTAGGGGAGGGGGACTGCAAAGCAGCAGGGAGGACCCTGAAATCCCAGACAATGCTGTCCTCTGAAAAAAAAAAAAAAAAAAACACATCTTGGAGGTCTTTATAACAGCACAGACATGGAACATGTTAAAATACTGCCACTCTAGAGTCAAAACATTTGCGAAGCAAATAAATCAATCTATGTGTCCTTCTATGACACAGGCCACAGTTCTCGCTCCATGTGAGCCACCTGGATCCACTTGTGGGGTTGAAGAAGGCTGGCCGCTGGAACACTCAGCTTAAAGGAGGAGGTGGAGGTAGCTGAATGCTAAGAGGTGAGCGATGACTGGGCTCCAGTGTGTCAGATATGTAACAGACGCCTCTGGGTGCTTCATCCACTCCCTGACTGACAGCTCTGTGGATGTGCGCTTTCAGTGAGGCTGCCTGCCAGGACTGCAACGAGTATTTTAACAACTTCTACTCAAACAAATCATAATTATGATGATACTACATAGATACACACATATAGGTCCTACACAGTCATCTAGACATTCTACTCTTCACATGCTAAATATCTGGGTTTGGTAAATTCCACTGGTTAGTTGGGAGACCACCTGGGTACAACAACCAGGCTACTTCTGGAAATGATGGTGATTGGCCAGCAGAGGGCAGTCTTCCCTCTAGCCCAAGTGAAAAAGAAATGCTTACTGTTACAGGAATGCCATCTTTCAAGTGCGACATTAAAAAGGAAATGCTCGCTGTGTTCACATGACACTTGCTAAGAGTAGGGATATTCACATTCCCCTGTGTCCTGGGTTAATTCCCAATTTACAATCTGGCTATCCAATCATGCCCCAGTTTCGAAGTGGCTAAATAAAGCCTCTCTTCTTCACCTTAACTGGGGTGTTATGGTGGAAAATGGCTGCTGTGTGTCATCCTAGTGGGTGCTACTTATTGGTGGTGCCTGAGGTGATTTACCACCTCACTGTAAAGTTCTGAGATACTCTGAGATACTAAAAGGCACTGTATAAAATAATAATAATAATAATAATAATAATAATAATAATAAGTTACATTTATATAGCGCCTTTCACAATACCCAAGGTCGCTTTACATGGTAATCAAAAAAAAAAAAAAAAAAACGAAGGGTAGACCTATGTAGTGGCAGTGGAGGAGAAATGATCATTGAAAAGAAAGGTCTTGAGATGTGCTTTAAAGAACGGAAGAGAAGGGCAGAACGGAAGAGAAGGGCAGAAGGGCAAAATAGTTACATTACAGTCACTGAGGAGATGCTCTTATCCAGAGTGACTTACAAAGGTAACAGATTTTTTCTCCATGTTATCCATTTATACAGATGGATATTTACCGTGGCAATTGGGGGTTAAGTACCTTGCCCAAGGGTACAACAGCAGTGCCCCAGAGGGGAACTGAACCAGCACAGGTTACAGGCCCTGGTCCTTACCACTACTCTACACTGCTGCCCCTGACTCTATTTCCTCAAGCTGTTCAGGTTAAGTTATGCTCAGTTTATTTATCAATCTACAATATTTACAACTTAAAGACATTTCAAAAGTCAGATAGGTGTGAGGAGTAACAGTTGTCTGAAGCCAATCTTCCTGTGTACACCTCACTTTTCTATTGATGGTTCAGTGTGTTGCTCTGTTCACTGCCTGGTATTGCTCCGTTACAATTTTATTACACACCATTTTAAAATGAAATCTGTTACATACCTGTTACTGAATCCTACACATACATACTACCTAAAAAACTACAACTTTAAAAATTAAAAAATCAACGAATTTCAGAACGTTAGAATTCCAGGGTGTAACGGCTTTCTTCACTGTCATCTGCAAAATTGCAGCTCCCAAAAATACATTTTTACATTTTTTACCATGGTTTTGAAATCAATAAAATTATATCACAATAAAATGATGGAAACAACTAATATGTAAATCTGAAATGCCATTTCCAAAGAATGTTTCAAAAACAAAACAATATTCCCTGTATCTCCCTCACCATGGACAGAGATCCACTTATTTGATTGTGCTGAGCTCTGTGATCCACCAACTGAATTGATCACAAATCTTCCTGTTCAAAATGCTTTAAGAACAAATAAATATAAAAATCTGCCGCAATAAAAGTGAAATATGCTTTGTATCACACTAAGTGGTCTGAAAAATATTATGAAGTGAAATCAACATTATTAGGATCACAGGAAGGACATTAAAATAAAGCTTAAAGTGCGGCAGTGTAGCAGCAGTGTAGCATAGTGTTAGTGAGCTGGGCTTGTAGCTATAAGGTTGCTGGTTCGATTCCCCCCTGGGATCCTGCTTCTGTGCCCTGCTGCTGTACAAACTAATTCAGAATGCCATCCTGTTTCCGTCAGGTTTTTGTTAAGTCTGATGACTGTTCTACGGCTGTGTTAAAGTCCTATACATATCACACGTGGACACACACATGCACACTATTGTAACAAAATGAGATGCGATAACAAAAGAAAACACAGCAAAAACATTCAATGACTTCTTGTTCAATGCTGTTCACCACTTAGCTCGATGGAGGACACATTCTACAAAAATGGAAGCGTAAGAAGAAATACATATATTTGATTGTGTAATCTGAATATTCTTAAAATCAGCTAATACTAAACAGAATATTCAAACCCATTTGTGCAATTGCCGCTGCCTGTGAAACCTGCTGAATTAGTGTGAGGGATAGAGGAGATGTGTTGGAACAAGAACGAGAAAATGCGACACAGTGCCCTCAGTGGCTGTACTCTGGTTGCTCCTGGGCAGTGTGGCCCTTGCTTCTCACCTCTTGTAGAAATGGAAACGTTCTGTGAAGAGCAGGAACTGTTTGTCTCCCTTCTGGAAGAAGTGCCGGGCACGCGAAACCTCAGACTTCTTGGAGTACTCGCAGATGCAGGCAAAGTTCATCTCCTCCTTCTTCAGGTAGTTCCTCAGGCGCACGTAGTCGAAGTAGGAGGGCACATAGATCAGGGTGTGGGACATGACTGCGTCTCTGTACTGGGGCAGCACTTTGTCCACAAAGAACTGGAACCTGTGGCAAGATGATTTGGTATTTTCACACATATGCACGTTGTTGCAGTCCCACTCACTGAAAACTTCATGACTGGTAAAGCACATCCAAAACACCTAATGTTTTATGTGTATCATATGTCAATGAAACATCTACATGGAATCTTCCAACCACTTGCCACAAATACACACATTATTCAGGGAAATTCCAGTTATACATGTTTAAGCTCTTCATATGTGTTGAAGAAAATAAATTAGTTAACAGATGCCTCTGAGACAAACATCCACATCAACAATATATTTTCTTGTAGGCCCCACATTTCATGAAAAACCGTGCCCTCTAGTGTTCTTGATTCAGTACTACAGTATGTAGATTCATGGTCTATTACTACCTGGCATCCTGATCCATGAAGCTGTCAGAACTGAACCTTTGGAAAACATGAGGCAGCTGGACCAGAACCTGGCAGATTGATCCCGTTTTAGGCAAATTCTTCACAGAAACCTGAAAAGAAAATACAAAAACATATTAACACTGTAGCACTTACTTTGATAAATGCTTCATAATTTGATATTTGTAATACAGTCATTTTAGGAAATGTTTTGTTAAAAACAAGGACAAGGTATTAATAGAAACTTATCCTCCTAGCCCCAGATATACTGAATACTGTATTAACAGAGCACCTTGAGCTCCAGTTTTAAAACATGTGGGAATCATTCCCATGCAGTAGTCCTGTGCGAATCATTCCCATGCAGTAGTCCATCTAAGTAATGTGCACTTTCTCTACACAGCACTCCACTGTTGTCTGAACAGGGCAGTGGCACACTGACCTGGCCCCGGTAGTTGAAGCAGTGCTTGGATAGGATGTTGTTGATCTGGGGGTCCTGAATAGCACTGAACACCAGTGTCTGGCGGTAGCACTGTGCCCAGTTATTGAGGTTCCACATCCGCACCCTGGAGAAGTCCACACCATGGGAGTCCAGGGGCTGCAGGTTCAGATGCTTCAGCACATGCTGAAACACACAGAGAGGGGTTGTGGGTAATGACATCCAGTAATTGTAAAAGCAGGACTTGCTCCTCTTTCTCCTTTTCATTTCAGGTTCCTTCCACTCTCTTCTCCTCCTTCGCATCATTTAGGTCCTTTCTAATTCAATGAAACCAGCTACACCCCAGAAAGAGGGAGAGGCAAGACCAGACATAGGGCCTACCAGCACATGCTCCCAGTTCTGCATGAGGAAAACATCGGCCTGGTCCACAATGAGGAGCTCAATGGAGGACAGGAAGTCAAAGTCACGCTTGGCCTCTCCCTCCGTCCCCAGCACGGTGCGCAGGCCGAGCGGGGACGTGATGATGATGTCAGAGGAGTAGAAGGGGGCGTAAAGGCGCATGCTCCTCCGCAGAATTGACACGCCTGAGGAGACGGGACAGAGGATGGGAGGGGAGGTCAGGGATCAGGAGTGGCGAGAGACACAGGACACCCCCTAAATGTGACGTGTGACGGGGCATAGAAGTGACCCCAGAAAGGAGAGATGTACCAGGGAGCAGAATCCACCCTCACACTCATTTATGATGTCTTTAAGAACTCCTTTATTATAACATGTCCCATGTAAAAGGAGGTGAAAGCAAATGCTCTGGCAGTAACATTCTCACCGTAGGAACATACATCACACAAAGCACAGAAAGAAAATACAACCTCAGTTCAGACCACTAGGCCACTAGACCTACAATCTACGGCCACAGTGATTGAAAATGTTTTCATCTTTATCATATTTTATTTTATTTTAGCTTTCAAAAAAATATATTACTTACCTATCCTGAAGTGGTCATCGATGTTGCCGGAGAAGACAGCGTGGTAGTCGTCGGGCCTAGAGAGGTTGGGTGGCCTGTCCCCTGGCTCCTCACCAAACTCGTCCTTGAACCTCTTCTTGTTGCTGACGTCCATCTTCTTGCCTTTGGTCTCCAGCAGGCTGATGAGTATCTGGACCACCCGCAGGGCATTGTCCCGGAAAGGAACCAGGATGAGAACCTGGTGGGGTGGAGCAGGGGGAACATGGATCTCAACACTGCTGTTCAGTGCCAGGTCATGACAGCCAACAAATAAGGGCCCAAATGACAGCCAACACTCAAGGATTGCCCATTCCTGGTAGAAGATTTCCCTCAGCTATGTAAATTGTGAAAGAGCTTTACAAACATAAAGGGCTCAAGCCAATAAATATTGTTTATTTCAGTAAATGCTGTTGATAGTGACCTCTAGGCATAACAGAGTAGGGGCTTTAGTGATGACAGGCTGAATGGCCTGTCTAGCCTCACTGCCTACAGTCTATAGAGTGCATGTACCTTAGGGCGGGTCAGGCCCTGGTCCCGGGGCTCGTCCTGGAGCTCGTCACCAGGCTTGCGCTCCCTGAGCTGGGCGTTATGCGCCAGGACGCGGGAGTTGGCCTTCAGCACGTGGTTGAGGGCGTGCAGGCAGTAGGCGCTCCGCACCTGGGGTGCCTCGCTCAGGGGAGAGCTCTCTGGGAAGTACACGTCCCTGTAGGAGCCCATGAGGCCCAGCAGCTCCTCCTGCAGGGGGCTGACGTCCGTGGACACCCCCTGGGGGAGGAAGGCCTTGTTCACCGAGGGCCATTTGGCCTCCAGGGCTTTGTGGAGGTGAAGGGGGCTCACAGACGTCTCGCTGCTGAAGGAGCTGAACCGCTCCAGGAAAGAGCTGCACAGCAGATTGCCCAGTCTTGGCCACTGCAGTGCAAAGCATAGGACAAGACGGTTCCCAGGTCAGACACTGAAGAGTCTCCATGTCAACAACAAATGCAAAACATTGCCTGACTTAATTATAGGAGACAGGGTGACATGATATTTAGCTCTGCAACTCTAATCCTGTTAATGTCAACTATAAAAGTTGGTATATGGTATAACATGTAGTGATACCCCAAACGGAATTCTTTATTTTGACTGGATCTAAATTTGGATAATAATCCTGCAAATTAGCTGATTAACACAAGAACCCCATTCCAAATATT
The DNA here is from genome assembly GCA_019176425.1 of Megalops atlanticus. Classification (NCBI taxonomy): domain Eukaryota; kingdom Metazoa; phylum Chordata; class Actinopteri; order Elopiformes; family Megalopidae; genus Megalops; species Megalops atlanticus. Next base: position 17,367,911 of record CM032887.1, on the reverse strand, counting down.
CCAGTAACACACAAGCAATACTTAGAAATTATAATCCAATATGTCTGCTGGAAAAATCAGTGCATATCCACATCCCTTCATAGGACAGAATCTGGAATGTTGACTTTCTCGATAAAGCAAAATTTCAACACAGAACATCCCTGAACTCCAAACATATCAGCTTCTACAACCCATCAGGAACCAAGCACACAAGAGCTGCGACCCATGTAACAACAGTCACGCAAGTCAACAAAAAGTGTTCAACCATCGAAATTATTCTGCCATAGACCATCACATCACATCAACTCCTCTTATAAACAAGAGCATTCCTTTTACTATTCCTCTCTGGGTCTACTGACCATTTAAATCCTCCTGCACCTTTGCCTCCAGGTTGGGTCATTCCATCTCAAGAAACATTATTAAGTTTGGGGCTCACTCTATAGAAACATCTATTTCTTTTGTAACCAAGTTTGTGGACTTGATAGTGCTGCCTGCTCTTGGTTGTTTGGAAGACAGAATAAACTTAATAAATATAACCATTGATTTGAAATGGAAAAAAAATACCCATGACAATTTTGGACCTGGACAATCTACCACGCTTTTGGAATTTGAGTTTGAGGAGTACATCTCCATACTACTTTTCAGACATAAAGGAATTTCATTATATGCTGTTAAATTAAATGTTAAAACTATGATTTTTAGAGGCTTGAAATGGCTTTTAAGTTTGAACTGGATTCCTTGGGCCCTTAAATATTACCAGAACCAGGACAAATCCAAACCTGATTCATAGTTTTGAAATGATTGATTTTTACAGGAATCATCAGAAACAAAGACAGCTGACTTGATCAAAATGTATTTACTTTTAACTAACATTTTCACTAAATAGATAAAAAAATGTTGAGAGACATCACTTTTGTCGCTCTATTCCATGTGATACAATGGCAACAAGTTCTGAAAATGCTAACTTCCAAACCTCTTCTTCTTAGATCATTTGACATGGAATGAGTCGGATGTTGGATATTCCATCTTAATTGAGGGCCAGCAGCATGTGACTGCCAAATAACAAGAAAGCTTAGCAGGTGGGAAGTCTTCATCGCCTTAGCAATGCTACATCTTTTCTCTGCCATGTCTGTCACAGCTCAGATGTCTATTCTGGCATTCATTCACGAAGCACCATGGCATTCCTCTCTGTCAACTTCTTACAAAAACTCTGCAATTACAACCCCGCAACACTGACTTAAAATCACATGGTTGCAGACTGAAATACTGAAAAGAACAAGATGAAAAACGACACAAATGCTTCTAAAATCTGGAAATTACAGAAAAATGACTGAATGGCATATGGACACATTCCGCATTAATGTACAGAAATATCAGAAATTTCCCATAAATACAAATATAGCTCTGAGGGAGTTTTATGAAAACAATTTTGGCATCTGAGAACAGTGGGAAGCACTCAAAACAAGGACTGTCATAGATCACCTTCGTGTAAATGACCCCATAGTTTGTATATCTGAGATTACCTTGGCCTGGGTCCTGCTCCTGGTCCCTGCTGTGATGTTTTTCACTTCCTCTTCACTGAGCTCTGTGTCCAGATGCTGAACAAACGTGTCTGCATTCAAAGTGAAGAGAACAACCACATTTCTGTGCGTTTTTAACTATGTTATTTTACAAGCATTCAAACAAACCTACTGCTACAAACTTACTTAAGTGCACGGCTACTGAAAATGCCCATAGTGTTCTGTGCCTCTAACGGGATTAGTGTCCCAGAAACCTCCTGCTTACCGTTCATGTTGTCCTGCACTGCTGCACTGTCCACAGTCTCTGGTTCACCTTCCCCAAGGAAGTTTGTCTCCAGGCTGAACTGGGATTCATGCTCCTTATCTGTGAATTCCTCAGCCACTGCAGTGTCCTCCCCTGCTTCATTCCCTTCCTCCTCTCCCTCCTCTTCCTCTTCTTCCTTTTTCAGCTCTTCATCCTCTCTTTGCTCTTCTGGCACCCCCTCTTCCTCTTCCCCTTCATCACTGTCAGCGCTGCTGTCTCCTCCTATAGACACAGCACAGACATTGGACAGTGCATTCACTTAGAGTGAACTGTGAATGCTGTGGACACAGATAGACACTCACTTCTACATTATGCAGATGTATCAGGCCTGCCAAAGAACTGCAGATAAATAGCCAAATGTTAAAAGAAAGGGACAACTTCAGCCATGTTCTCCTTACCTTCCTCGTCACTCTCACTTTCTTCATCTTCGCTCTCCTCCTCTTCCTCCTCCTCCTCCTCCTCAGCGGGCTGGCTCAGAGTTGACAGCAGTTTCTGATATGCTGATTCGTGCTCGGGCTCGCTTTCTGCGTCGCTCTCCTCACTGGACTGCTCCGGGCTCTCCGTCTGGAATATGCGACACAGTTAACTTATCAGCGAAAACAGCTGGCGACACTGTCCGCAAAATAACTGATGTATTAGGCAGTCGAGTTTATCTCTACGCAATTTTACAGTTCACGCAATTCAAACAAATAGCGTTGCTATACAGTCCAAGATTCGTTGAAGTTCCATTGCTCTGGCATCGCTAGCTACTTAATACACTTCTGTACCAAAGTTACTAACAAACTGGACGCGCATGTACCGTACCGCAAACACACAACCAATGCATAATACGTAAGGGAACAGGTTATGAGGTAAATCGGTAATAAGAATAGTGTAGCTAGCTAGCTACTGTTAAACTTACCAAATTCACAATTTGTGTCTTCTCAGCCTTTTCATTCACGCTAGAGGAAAGTCACATAAATAAACATAAAGCACTGCAAACTGGAATTTTATACTAATGTATTGCATGATATATAGAAAGTTACTTAAATGATAGTTTTATAGTCACTCGCTAGCCAGCCAATTTGATAGTAACTGGCCAGCCACTAACTACTAGCCGTTAGATTGAGTTTACTAGCCATCTACACATGGACAAGTGACTGCGGCTAGACTAGCTACGCTATCCTTTATTGTTTGCTGCCTAGCTAAGTTATTAATCGTATCCTCACTTGTCATGAAAAGGATGCTGCTCTCCGAATTCTTTCAGATGTTTCTTTTGTTTTTTAGTTAGGTTACTGAAAACCTGACTTCTCTGCCGTCTCTTCCCCATCGTTCCTGTAAATAGCGTATCCCACGTGTGTCGACTCGAGTTTCCGGTCGCGGAATCAGGAGGAAAATTAACCAATAAGACATGAGAGAATATACTACGCAATTATTATGCGACGAAACGTCAACAATCGGCTAGTGTCAACAAAGTGTATTTTCTTAGCAGCTAGCTATTAGCCATTTGCGTTTAAAAAAATCAGTTATCCTTGGATTCCAAATGTGTGTCAGGAAAAGATGGAAAAGATCCTTATTGAAGACCTTCGTAAAAGAACAAGGATAACTGCAAACAGGGGAAAGGACAAGTTCTTGAATTGAACTTGAAGCAATTTTCTGCCATCTTGGTGAAGCTTCGCGGATTAAAAAGTTAGTTTCTGTTTTATAACATGCCAACTAGTTGCTCCGCATATGGCTGTACAAATGTCAGGACAAAAGATTGTGGCGTGACTTTCCACAGGTAGGTTATAGTCATTCTGGCTGTCTTCCTGCTTGCCTCCCTCAGTGTTGTGGTGAAACAGCCTTATACGTTTCAGCCTGTATACCAAAATTCTGTTGAAGCAGGCATCTTCGTTCTATCTTACGCTCGGTCTAAGCTTACCAGTATAAATTAGTTCTGTGTCTGTTCTTGTTCTGAACGGTTCCTCAGGTTCCCTTTGAATAAAGAGAGGAGGGCGGTGTGGATCCAGCATGTCAGGAGGGTGAATTTTGTCCCATCGCTCTACACATTCCTCTGCTCCAACCACTTTGAACCGTCCTGCTTTGACCGCACCGGCCAAACCGTGAGACTCCGAGAGGACGCAGTGCCTACGATCTTTAACTTTGCCGGACGGAGGCACAGAGAGGTACGCTCAATGTGGCATTACTCACAAAAACAGACCCTGAAAAGTAATCCCAGACCATGTATACCCACCCTCTCATGAATAAGTCTACATCTGAAAGATTTAACATGGCTTTTCACCATCTCTGGCAGTGCTAAAATTTACACGGCGCATCTCCTTTGCCTCCTCTGGCAGGAGCCCTGTGTGCAGGAAGCCGTGTCGAATCAGGTACTCACTGACGACGGCCCAGTTCCGGCGGAAGAGTCGGGCAGCCGGGTCGACGTCTACGAGGACCACAGCTACTGCCTCCTGAGCATGGCGGCAGCCAAGGAGAAGATCTGCGCGCTGCAGCGGCTGCTGGAGGCGGCCAGGAAGAAGCTGAAGATGAGCCAGCAGCGGGAGCGGCGCGTGGCCCTGCGCTGGGCGGAGATGAGGGACCTGGTGTCATGCCTGCGCCGGAAGAAGCACCTCCCGTGCGGCTCGGCCTCGGACGCCATGGAGAGCGCCCTGAGCAGCATGGACCTCAAAGCCCTGAGGAAGGAGATGAAGGCCCAGGCCAGGGCCGCTGCGCATCAGCGGTACTACAGCTTCCAGGCCAGGCACTTCTGCCTCACCCTGCACTTTCACGCCCCCGAGGCTTACCGCTTTGTCGCCAGGCACCTACGCCTGCCCCGCCCCTCTGTGGTCAAGGGGTGGGCGGACGTGGCCGAGGGACAGCTCTTCCCCCAGGAGGTCTTTGGCTGGCTGGGCAGCTACCCGCTCCAGGACAGGAAGCTTCACTTGCGGGTCAATGGTGGCACCATTGGGGCGGACCCAAGCTGGGACAGCCCAGACGAGGACGGCACGGAGCCCGAGGACTCCGGCCCGTGCCAGGCCCTGGCGTTCCTGCTGGTGGCGGTGAACGGTAACATGAAGCTGCCCTTCGGATATGCCCTTTGCAGCGGACTGTCGGCCAGTGATTTGAAAGACTTGATCCTGCGGTGTCTACTGAAGCTGCACAACTTTGGGGTCACCATATGTGAGGTCATGTTTGACGAGCTCTCTACAAACATCATTAATAGTAAAATGCCAAAAGAAGAACTCTACACCATGCTGTTTGATTTCTTCATATCTCACAGGACTAAAAGCCATGCTGAGTGATTCAACTCAGCAGTTCTGTCTGTCTTCATCTGTAAATCACATTCAACCAGCATAGTAACACTTTTGGTAGATGCCTTAACCACGAAGCAGAATGACATAAGTCACATATTCTTGTTGAAATTTTCTTAAATTAGTGGGCACGGGTATAATTATGCAGTGATCTAAGATAATACCATATGTCACCTGCAAAAAAGACATGCTTTAGTGGAAAAGAATAGCTATTGGCTGTGTAAGTGTATTGGAGGATTTGTCTCACTTCAGCCCTCCCACTCCTGTGCTAGTGCAGAGGCTGTCCCGGTGAGATGAGCCCACTGCTTCATAGCATGACAACCAAGAATTATTTCTGTAAAAAGGGAAATAAAGTATTTTTAATGTGTTTTTACTTGCAAAGGAGAGTTTTGTAGTTTGAATATGTAATATTCCCAAAACCTATTTAAATGATTTATTTTCCCATTTTTAAAAAATAAGGGCATGTTGAAATGTCACAGTAATGCATGCAGGAAAAGCATGCTGGAAGAACAACCTGTGTTTACATTAGCATTTCCACTGATGATGATGTTCTGCGTTACAGCCGGTCATCAAATTACAGCACTGTGTTAATTTCATAGAAAATGCTAATAAAATAAAATGTAAGCATTAAGCATATTACTGTGATAGTTTGTTTTCCTGATATTCAAAAATGATTAAGCTGCTTATCCATGTATCCATGTATTTATACAGTATGTAAAAATATGTGTGTTTGTGTGTGTATGTATGTGTATGTGTATACAGCAACACAACCTAGAAAGTTCACACTACAGTAACGAAAGGGCTGATGAATGTTCACATGAAATGACAATAGAATTTGTGCATATGCTCCCCCTCTACTGTAGCATGCAATGAGAAAAGAGTACCACAGGGGTGAAACATCCACAGACTACATCATGAGATTGTCCCTGTTAAGATTCTCACCCAGACACACGGCCATATTCGTGGTGTTCTGATGTTAAGAGTTTGAGCTTAAAATGAATAAATTGCTGGATTGAGTCCTGGGTGAGGAACTGCTGTTGCACCCTTGAATAAGAGGCTTATCTAGATAGATAATGTGAAAGCTATGCCATGTTTGTCCTGGTTTGTTTGGTCTTGCTGCTTATTCTCACAACATCCCAGGAGCCAGACAAAAGCAGCCAGGCAGCTAATGTCTAGGCCAGCCCCCACAGGGAGTGCAGAAAATCTTCATCTTACCTCTTTGGCTGAAACAGAACAATGACATTAAGTACCGTTACACCCTGCCAATATTTAACCATGTAATGCAATCATTTCTGGAAAATGTATCCAAGACCTCAAAAACGTCAGATTGATTTCAGAAGGTATTCATAGAATACCATGATGGAAAGCAATACTTCTTTTAGAGCAGACACTTGTTGGGTATTGTGCCAGTTGTGGAGTACCTGACTGTATCCCCATATTGATCCATGGACATGATGCACATAGGGTTTCCTTCGTGCTCAGAGTAGTTCAATTAATGGTATAGACAAGACAGCTTGCAGAGGTCCACAGTTCCTTCTGGATAAAATACATTTCAAATGAGCCTCTGTAACAGTCCAGGATCTCTGAATGCACACAAGGTGTAGATTGTCTGCTCTGTTCTATGTGTGGATAGAAGTGGGTACACTTGGATACATGTGGATGGTGGCATTTCTAACAACAACCGCATTAATGTGACTTATGAATCATTACAAAATCATCTGTCTGCACCAAAAATTGAACGTTTTGGTAAAAACAGCAGACATAAGACCAAATTTAAGAAAAGACATAAAGATCTCTCAGTGCAGCCTTAAGTGGTTTACACTTAAAGGAAGCCATAGATATATCCGCAACAGGCATTTATTTCATTTTATGCAACTACTTTTTTTAAATCAACTGAAGGTGGAAACAGCAGCTTCTACATTGGCCTTTGTTTTTTGATTGCAAACTTCAAGAAGAAGAAGCAGAGGAGGAATAAAAATAAGAACAGGAAGGAGAGGAAAAGGAAGACAAAAATTCAGACAGATTTGACATGTGGGCAATGTGTTTAATCTGTGAATCTGTGACCCAACTGTATATTCAGATGAATGGAGGTAAAATGGCCCTTTCCCTGGGATAGTAAAGTAATGTCCCTTTCTGGGGTCTAGAGCTCTGTGTTAACCATGACAAGTCCTCACTGAATGCCAGATTTTTATAATAGAATTGATATTTGATGTTCATCAGACTAGCTGCCTGTCTGCTTCTTGGCCTTGGCCTTGACATTGTGTAAGTGATTTGATCATTGAAACAAGTTCCATTCGATTAAATGAAAACATCTGTGCAACTATACATTTAGACTTTTTTTTCTCCTTATGTACTGTATTAGCTTTCTTTTTTTTCTCCCACAAATACCATATGTGGTGCTGATCCACTGCCTTGGATTTGAAAGCTAGTGCCATGCTCGTGATTAAAATGGCTATTAATATCTTTGAGGCAATGATCCAGGGAAAATAACTAAGGCCGGAATAAATGAACCACAAACTTTACTGCCTAAAGGTGATTCATAAACACTCAAAGGTTAGAAAAACATAATTCCATGCCAGCCTAGTAAAAAAAGAATGTTTCTCCATCCAAAGGTTCAAAGTATATTAATGTTAGGTGGTCTGACCGAATCCCTGGACCACCAATCACCAGAATCTTGTTTGAGCACTTGTTCTGGCTAGGCTTACGAGTTAAGCCGAAAATGGTGTGCTGGTAAGGCCCTCTTGGCAACATGTGGACATGCAAAAGAGAACGTCTTTTGCCTGTGGAATAGAAAAAAAAAACAATCCCAAAATCAGATGAAGTTTCTTCTATATGTCCTTTTTTGCACAGCAAAAATTGATTACATTCATAGAGGTAAGTTTGGTGCAGAATTCTCATTGTGACACCAGAGGAACGGGCACAGACCCGATAACCATTGATCCTAGCACCTCTGATTGTTCAGCATAGGTAGCGCTGTCTGAGGACTGAAGTGGGTAATTCACTGTGACCCATGGCAGCTGGACCGCATGTGTTCGGGGGTTTTCTTTTTAAGTACTTTCCAAGTAATTAAAAAAATGAATAAGAACAACCTTTCTCCGTGAAAGAAAAGAACATGTTTATGGGCCGCTTGTTAAATTGCCCACATCAAAATCAAAGTAGCTATAACTTTTAATGGGAGCCGTGTATGTTTTGCAGTAAGCTTGGCCCTTTGAGAAATCAGCATTTGCCTAATGTCAGATGTTTGGTGGGAAGGTTGTGGGGGAGGGGCACAGTTGGTTCTGTTACGTTTCCATGGCACTGTGTGGCTGGAGCAATGTAACTGGATTGGCACGGGCTTGTGCACTGGATGGGGTTGATGTCAAGTGCGTCACAGTGCTGGGACCTGATGGAAAACAGGGTGCTGGTCTACATGCTGAATGTGAGCTAGCAGGCAAAGCCTGGGCAATATTAGGGTCATCGGCATAGAATTAATCATGGCTACAGTTTGGATGGGAAGACCTCACCAACAGACTTCACTCCGGCTACCTAAAAGTCTCTGGAATCTCGTGGAGGACTAAAGAATATTTGAATTTACAAGCCTCTGTTATCTATTTTACTGATTCTTTTTTGGTTCTGTTTCCCAAAACTGTTCCTTCAATTGCCTGTTTTTTGGATCATGGACTAGTGTTACAAGTTTTTCCCTATCTAGCGATAGGTTCATGTTTGTTTCAGTTCCTTCAGAAAAATTCACTCTGTTCAGTGCTTTGGGATGAAAAAAATCCATACAAATATGCCATAACAAGTGCATTTCTATTGAGTAATTGGTTGTTTACTGTAGTTAACACATAGAGGTCAAAGGGCAGTGGAGCTATCCCATATTGAAATGTGCACAGTATGAACTGACCTTGATGAAGGTTAGTATTGTAAAAGGTTCAGTGTATTATGATGCAGACTGTACACTGTTCTGTAGTGGGAGTGGAAGTTAACAGTGCTGCTATGTAAATACTTTGTGGTGGAACTAGGTTTTCTGTGATTTTTCTGTCTGTCATTTCCACAATATTGCCAGTGACAATGTTTGGGGAGTTAGAGAGAACTGCAGCTGTTTGGAGATACTGGGAGATGTGGTCACCCACAGAGATGCTGGAATATTTTTGTTTCCCCATTTCCATAGTCAGGATAAATGTCCCAGGACTGGACAACCTTCAGACCTCCATTAATAATTGGCAAGTCCTGTGTCTGCGATACGTCTTATTAATCTTTGAGGCAAATATTTGGTCATTAAAGTGCACTCACATTTCTTGCTCTCATATAAGTAATGATACATTTGTTTAATACAGAATGTCTTTGTATTGAGCCTTGGAACCAGTGTTGTTTTCCTTTTACTCAATGAGGGCTTTATTCTCACGGGAATCTAAGAAGAGCCCAAACACCTGGGCCAACAATTCAGCTCTTGAAAAACGAAACAGCGCCCCCCAGTGGTGTTCCAGAACTGATTCAAAGACCAAGAAATGGGCTTTGGTCAAAAACACAGCTCAAGGTGGAAGTAACAGCAGTGTAGGGTAAGGCTGAACTAAATTACTTAGAGAATCAGCTTTTACTAGACTACAGCAGGCTTACTTTTGTAAAAAACATCCATTTATAGTTGTTTGATTCCATCTTAGCTGGGGGAAGAAAATTCACACACGCGTACACACACACACGCACGCGCACACACACATTCACATGCATGCGCACACACACAATAAAATGCCCAAATGTCATCAAGTATGTAAGACTTGACAAAACAGTGTAATTTAGCAGGGTGTGTTTATGTTCACACAATGCGGAGCCATGTTCCCAGTAGGGAGATGATGCTGGTAGGTTTGGGCTTTTACATTAACATTGCATTTTGTCACTTACTGGACATTTTTATTCAGAGCACCATAAAATATGAGTAAATTTAAAATTACATTTACATTATTACATTACATTCTTATCCAAATATACTCCATAAGTCAAGCACAAAGGGCATCCAACAAAATGACAGGAAATGTTATACAAACAAGGACATCACCATCCCCACACAAAGAAGAGGCAGCCTCAAAAACACAAGGCTAAGACCACAAATGCACTGCTGGCCCAAAACACAAGTGCAAAAAAAATGACAGGAGTGTATCATTCCAGCACATTACCAACACATTTTTTATTGACTTTAAGAGAATTTAGGAGAAATTTTAAGACCAATTTATCAGAAAATAACATCCAGATATGACTTTGTGAGGTAATTCATGATTTTACACAGGAAGACAAAAAAATGTGCTTTTTCCAGTGGTGCTGCTGACAAAACACACATAGGGCAGTTTGTGCAGAGACCACAAGGCCGTGCCTACACAACAGCTGCATGAGGGTGGCACTGTGACTCACCCCAGTGACGGGCTGCGGAGACATGTCTGAGTGTAAACAGAAGTGGATGCGCAAGCGTCGCAGGTGTTGAAGTCTAAATGTGACGGTAACAGAGAGCTTGTTGATTGATGCCGACAGTTCGCAGGAAGCACCGCTCTCTTAATGGGACTCGCTGTGGATCAGCTCCCCACACACCGCGCTTCTGCGCCGGGCTCCTGAGTGAATCTCACACATACCAGCAGCATGCCCACACAGCCTCTCCCAGCCTGTTTTCCCCTACTGTGTCAGTTCAGCAGTTCACCCAGTGATGTCTGTTATGGCCAGAATCAAAGAGGGAGAGGAATGCACTGCGTAAAAGCTCTGTCAAACAAACATAAATCTGTGTGTCCCCTGAAGCAACATACTTTCAGGGCTTCCCAGACAAATAACAATAAAGTTATGGCTGCATTACTGAGAGGAAACATCCCTCTGTGTGTCTGTAGGCCTGCTTGCCTGTGCGAAAGTGACATATATGAGCATTTTTTTGAGTATGCATGAATGCTTAGCAGGGGTAGATTATATGTAACATTCATCTTATCTGGTATTGGTATCAGAAAAAAAAATGAAGGAGACACTGAAAACAGGAGAAATGCTAAGCCATTGTATCTCTTGCTGTCAGCTGATATCTTGGGGGACATAATGGTGATAACACTACCAGGTTCCATTACTTCCTTATTGGAATGGAACATTAGCCACTATGCGCTCCTTCAGTAAGCGAAATGAACCCGGCCCGGCGACCGCCACGTCAAACGGCAGCGGGGGCCGCGCGTCTCACCTTTCCTTCCAGCAGCAGTGCGGCGCTGGAGAGAGGCGGGAGCCTGGCCTGGGAGCCTGCCAGCGGGGGCTGCGTGAACTCATCGGCAGAAGCGTAAACTGCAGGGCGTGTGTGTGTGTGCGCTAGGGGGGCCAAGCGGGCCATTGTGGTGCTTCGGATGAATGGTCTATTGTCTTCTCTCAATAGCTGTCTTGTCCTAGCTGCTGTTTCAAGGTGTCTGTGGAATGAGGCCTGTTGTTTCCTGATGCCAAGAAGGAGCGCTTCAGCACTGAGTCAAAGGCAGCTCCTGGGGTTTCATAAGGTCTTCATTCTCTGGGGATATGCCAAACAAAACACCTCTCCATTACACGCCCATTTGCATACAACCACCGTTTGCAGAGCACAACGATTTCTTTTAACAATATGCTGCACCTTGTGTATTATGAAAAAACCAGCGTGGGTGGAGAGAGTTTCTACATGCATGTATTTATTTGATTCATTTATTGCTTCAACTGTTTATTTAAATTGTGCCAAAACATGCGGAGGTATTGTAATGGAAAAATGCGATAGTGATTTCTGTTTGAAGTTAGTCTTACTGCCACTAGCTTTAAATTGTTACATATTTGTATTTTTGTACAACAGTTTTTGGTAATATTTTAGCAATGTCACGCTGTTGTAAGCTAATTCTCATTGTGCAAGCTATCAAAACAGGCCATTAAATGAGTAATTGTTCAAGAACAAGCTGCAATGGTAGAATTGCATCCAGGCCTTGGTCTGACATGGGAATGTTCTCTGTGGAACAACAGTATTGTTTCAACCTGTGGCTCCATAAGGGTGTGGCTGGAGCAGAATGTTCCAGGACCCAATGGAGGGTGAAATTGGGTTGAGGCCACACCTTCCCTCCCGAGCAGCTCAGTACACTGATCGTTCAGAATAACCTGTGAGCACCCTACTCCTTGGGTAAGTGTTAAGAGATGCTTGGAGGGCTAAGTGAAACCACATCTATGGTAACCTAAAAGCAAAGGGGAGACAATCCACACCTCCACAGGTCAACACAGAGATCTCTGTGAGCCTAAACGTACTACAGCAATACACCTGAAATTACACTTTTGGTGGTGTTATTACTGTGATAAATGCTTTTGCATGGGTTATGAAAAAAAGTAGCAGGAGTCGTCCAAGTACAGCCCTGCGCTATAATGGTGTACATTTTTGAGGAGTGCCGTTACTTGTCTTGCTTTCATCCTCTTGATTCCATGTTTCTTCCCTTCAATGGTTGTCCAATCCCAGATCAGGTTTGTTTAAATTCGAAATGCACACCCCTGTCCCCATTGGGGAGTCTATCTGCCTGGCTGCTCTAGCGGTGCCCTGTGCCCTCCGCTCCCGCGCTGCTGAATGAACACGAGGGAAAAGTGAGATGTTAGAATAGCAGCCAGCCCAGGGGTGCTGTGGGCATGTGTGTTATTGCTGAACACTTTCCACAGGTCAACCCTGGTTCCTGTTTCGGAGGAATAGACTCTAGTAAGAAGGGCATATATAACTGCAGATGCTTTTCATGCTCATCTCTAAAGCCGTGTAAAAATGTTACCCTTATGCCATTGTCACCTCAATTGGAGCTTGTGTGTGTAGTCAGAAAACTAAAGCAAAATAACAGATACTCTACTCAGCTGCTGCAAGAAAGGTTTTTAGACAATGACAATAAAAGAGATATATTTACAGAACGTGCTGAAATTCAACTCCGTGGAAAAACAAGCGATCCATTTTCACCGTGCCGCGGTTTCCTTTTTTCCCTGGCCGTGTCTTGGGCCTTCATATGTTTTCAATACTGTGTACATGATTAAGGGTCTGACATATTGCTGTGCATTCTGGATCTCATTCCCACCTATTTACTGAATATCGGCTTGTAACCGGGTATCCATGACATGCTAAATGACATCAAGATCGCATCTGTCAAATTGTTCATGGTTCATTAATATTCAACCGTAGATTGCTTCACGAGCCCCAAGCATGACTGATTAGGCATACCGGTTGCCAAAGCCTTCACAGATTCCAGCCCTAGATGAGAGGGCACAGACGAACTCCAGTTGGCCGCGCCGAAACGGCTGTGCACTGAGGGGACCCACGGCCTGTCACATTTCTGCGCTCTTTACCAGCGCAATCATGGGACACGACACCCCCCAGACCGGCGAGGCCCTCTGGATCATTGAGCTTAAATCAGGGATCAAATGGCCTTCATTTCATAGTGTGACACCCTGCTTCTGTAGTGCCAGATGTGGGCATGCAGAGAAAGATAGGGCCATGGTGACTGAGGGCTAGGACAACTGCACTTGGACACAGTCATAGGCTTCATGCTTCTATTTACAGGCATTGCACCCAATTGGAAGGATTTTTTTCTTTGTTCAAAAAATGAATTAATTTTCTATACATAATCCATTGATGCACTGATGAACTGTATACATTTTTAATTTTTTAAATAATTATAAATTCAGTTAGTCCTGAAAAAACATGGTGGAACGTAGTTTTAAATAATTATGGTCATGCTGACTGAATTTTTAAAATAATGTAATTGATTTTCACATTAAAATAAGAAGTGGTCCCATGCATGTATTGTGCTATTTAGATTTCAGTGGGTATTTTCTGTCTCTGCAGACCTTTACCATGTGTGTCTGAGGTACTTTAACACAACATAAAACAGTACTATTCTGACTGAACTGTGCAATGATGGACAAAAGCACATTCTGTTAGAAATTTGAAACGTATGTGATGTTTCTGAAGTTTCTGTCTTTCTATCTTTTATCTTTACTGAACGAAAATATCATAAACTCTTAATTAAGTTCATTCATAAACACAGCAACGGATTAAATAGCCTAACCAATGACAGTCAAATAAAATGTATTCATATTTGCAATAATGGCTTCTATTGATAAAAAGTAGTCAGCTCTTGCGACTGAAATATTTATTAACTGTGCTGTTGATATAATTTTTTTTCTCAACATGAGGTATTCTTCATATGCATGAGAGGACAGTATGAGATTTTACCCCTTGTGGTTTCTGTTTATGTCAGAGCTGAGCTTACTAGATAAAACCTGATATGTGATGAATGGGGCCAAATGATTGTGAAATAGAAAGTTGAGCTGATTCCAGAACAGTACAGTGCACTCTTTGTAATATATATTGCTATTTGACTGGGGTATGGGAAGGAAGGACACCTGATCTTCATTTAAAAAGTGAGCACTGTGATAATTGAGTGTAAAATGAAAAAAAAAGAACATGAAGAATCAAAGCTAAGCTAAATGCAAGCCCTTAGTTGTAAGATTTTTCCCCTTATTAGACTTTATCTAAATTGTGGTCCAGAAACAGCTGGGTTGTTTAAATGCTGTTTAAACACTTCTTGCTTCTCATTGCATTCATAGTTATTCTCCCCTGCCTTAAGGCAATGAACAGAGATAATTCTTGGTTGAAACTTGGATGTACTGTGTGTGTCTGCCCCACCCTCCTTACATATTTTTCACAGGGAATCTGGAATCATGCTTTCATACATTAAATTATTTTTCTACTTTTATTTATTATAATCCCACAGATGGATCTGTTAAGTTAAAAAGCACAAACAATAAAAAACAGTATGTGGAGAAGAAGGAGAAAAAGTTTTAAAATTCTTGTTTAGTGTTCATTGTTCATGCACTGTCAGGAAGCATGTGAGCATGCCAAGTGTTCACATCAACAAGAGTAAAAGCAGCCAGATGACAACAGACTTTGTTTGAGAGTGGCATTGATTCAGGAGAGTTCTTGAGTACAATTGTCCCCTACAATCTTGTTTGCAAGAGAAAAAGATCTATTCTTCTTCTGGCCACTAGATGACCCTGTTCCTCTGTGGATTCTGCGGTCATCTCCTTCGCTTCAGAGGCTACATTCTCCAGGTTTTCCGCTTTAAGCCCTTAAACACTTTCGCAACATAATGACTGATTTGATCCACAAAAAGGGTTTTCTTTGTCATTTTTTGTTTTGTTTTCCAGCCTAGTGAGTTGCCACAGCGTGACTTGCTGTTGCCAAACTAAGCTTAACACACAGTATGATATCATCTCACTGCCTCAGCAATTTGAAAGTCCTATTATATTTTCAACCCATTCTCTTTCAGAAGGTGAGGAATGCATATATTTTCCATGATTTAAACAATAACAACCATCTGGAACTGACTTTAAATGAGAAGTGCAGCCTTACATGCAGTGCACAATACCCTGGATACATTGTGCTTGTGCCTTTAATTGCTTTTTTATTCACAAGCTTCACATTTGGCTAAAAAGTGCAATTTTAAAAACCTGAACATATTTTTAGAACACTTTGGAATGAAGAAATGCGAGCAGCAAAGTGAGGTTTTTTTATAACTTTTTTATGACTATTCAGCTTTTTAGAGATGTACAATAAATCAATCCTCTGATGTTTTTAGTCTAGCCAACACGTAAATGGGATTTATTGTTCTAAATGGTGGACTCTTTTTCTAAGTAAGCTTGCATAATCATTTGTGTAAAAAGAACTGATAAAATATGTGAGGACAGAAAAACAGGACTTCAGAGCAGTAATGCAATCAGAGGTCAAGCACTTCTTTTATGACATCACAAAAAAGGAAGAGAAAGAAACAAATTCAGACAAATTGCACAAGAGTCTCAGTGGGGTTGCTCTAAATTTAAGGACTAAACATCAACATGTAACTGTTACCATGTAATCAGACAGCTAAATACTTGTGCTGTTAGCAATCAAGCATCTCTTCCCGAAGGAGAACTATGTAAAGATGAAGGAGAAAAACAACATGCACACCCACATGCACACAGCTATTCAGAGGAAATGATATCATTCAAACAAAACAATTAGGAAACACTTGATATCTTACATTCATTATTTAAAAATCTGAGTTTTTCGCTGCCTGAAATTTCATTTTCCGAAGCAAAATCTTGGCCACTTGGTTCCCAAAATGTAGATATTTGCTATAATGTACTTCAGTAGCTCAGTGTGTGTCAGGAAAAATCAATCAATCAAAGAAATGGATCAATCAACCAGACAGGGATTATCCACAAGAAAGCCATCACTTTGACAGCAATTCTTGAAGTAAACTGTCTCAGCTTTTAGTGGGACTGTAATAAAGTATAAGCTAAGAGCTGGTGTTTCTCAGTTTTCTGTGAATTCTATGAGAGTGGCATGTGTATATATTTTTACAATTTCATTATCATTCACTATCACTGCACTGTCATAATGAAATGAGACAGTGAACTGGAAAATATTCCTGATGTTTTCAACAGGTTGCCTTTTGGGGCAGACGCGGTTGCAGCATGATAATTGGAATGCCTCAGACGTGAGGGCTTTGTTTTGATATCGGTGCGTTGCTAGGTGTTGGAAGTGGATCTTGAGTGTTTTGATCCCAGTGGCCCTGTGACTGTGCCTTCAAAAGAAGAAGGACACACTGAGAGTTGTGGATTTAGATCACGCACTGGGAAAAATTAAAACTAACTGCTCTGGCTCTTCGTCCTGTCTGAGTAATGACTACGAGGAAATCTTACGTTTTTGATACTTACTGGTACATGTCATCATGAGTTTGGCAATATTTGACATGAATTGATGTTACCATGTAAGAATAAGCTTAAAATGCTTTATTCACATTTAAGGCGTTAGGTGTCATGGTGGCTTGATTCATTTCCCCCCATAGTCCCTATGAGGTGATAAATTGACACAATATAAAATGATCAATAATATTTAAAAATTGTGAGTGTGGGCTCTCCAATGGCTCTGTGCTTTTCTTTCTAATAGAGAAAAATAAAGAACAATTACAGCTTTTTTTCCTCCAGGTCACAGGAGCAGAATTTCACAGTGATCACAGTCTCTTAAACAATATAAGCGGATTTCATTGTGGCACTCTTTGTAAAACAGAGAATTCATGTAGACTGGATTGCCTCAGTGTTGATTGATTCATGCTTTGCATTTGCTGTTGCCTGGCCTGATTCTCTGCTGGTTCCTTGGAATTTTGTAACTCCACTGCAGGGAGTCCACATTGCATCTACGGTTTCAACCCTCCAGCTTGTTTAGGGAAGCAGAATCAGGCTTGTGGCTAGGCAGCGCGCTGATGAGGCAATGCTTTGCAGTGCAGTCTGACCCCTGTTTCGCTGTGGTTGGTTGAAATATCAAAGACGTAGTAAAATTGTAGCACAGTGATATAACACTACCGGTGCATATGGCAGCCCTCCTCAGTTTCACATATGGAGACATGAGTCTCAGGAGTGGGGGATTTAGCTGATTCAGTAGCTGCCCACTTTAGACTCACACATTTGCATTTACATTTTATATGACATTATGTCTTTGTTTAGCAGATCACATAGCTGGGTATTTTCTGAAGAGCTCATGTTGTGTACCTTATAGAAGGGTGACAATGGCAGTACCCCACCAGGGAATCACACATGTGCCCTCTGGGTAACAGGCTCATCTCCTGAACCTCTACACCATACTGGTGCCCTGGTTGCATCCTTGCAAGAGGGTTCAAATTTGATATGCATAAGCATTCACTTTCCAGGAGTATCCTGACTGCCTTTTCCTGGGGGCAGGGAATAATTTCCCAGTATTTTTCCCAAGTGGTCCCGGGTTTTCTTTTTTTGTCATTATTTTTATTCCAAACCATGCTACATATGCTACATATTCAGTGCTTTGTGACAATCCTGATTGTAAAAATGGGCTATAGCAAATAAATTTGATTGATTGAAACATTTGAAAGAGTTTTGAACTTGATG
Organism: Megalops atlanticus; assembly: GCA_019176425.1. Lineage (NCBI taxonomy): Eukaryota > Metazoa > Chordata > Actinopteri > Elopiformes > Megalopidae > Megalops > Megalops atlanticus. The sequence goes on along the minus strand of CM032887.1, from coordinate 17,349,921 downwards.
GCATGTGTCAAGCCCGAAAACTAACTCAAGCCTGAGACTCAAGCACTACTCCTGCTGGTGATTTCCGCTTGCATGCTGCAGTGTAAGGTTAAATGTCACACAATCTGAGAGAGTGTGTGGCATTCACACGCCTTTCTTGCGTGTGTTCAGCACAAATCTGCGAAAGCTTTAGCAGAGCCAGGCACACAATCATGAAACACTCATTGATTTCATCCAGGAAATCACACCAGTCATTAAATACAAATTTGAAAACAAAGCACTTGAAGGGGTCATTTGTATCTGGATTCAAAAGCATTTGACCTTATGCTTGGCTGTGAATTTTTAAGTACTTGATGTTTGGTAGAAAAAAAAAAAAAAAACAACTGAAAGACTTACAAAGAATCAAATAATTACAATTTTATTTAGTATTTGGATGAATTCCAATAATAGGTCATTTATTTTTTACAAATATATTTTCTTGATATTATTCCTTGTAAGTATCATTCTAAGACATCAAATATTGGACCTAAAGCAAGGTATATTGTTCCTGCTTTATAAGAAAATATATTCTGCTTCTCTCCTTCCATTGCTGAGAATTACAATTCCTATGCATATTGCTGCTACCATTCTTTTCTCTGTTAATCTGGGTTCTTTGTCTGCTTTAAAGTCTGTAAAACTCAATATATTGTTTCAATAAAAACAAGGAAAAATTTTTCCAATATGAGGAAAGTATTTGCATTTACATTTAAATGTATTTGAGCCAAAGTCCAGATTTTTGGATCGTTGCATTGGAAATTCAGTAGTCAGGAAGCGTGTTTGATCTTTTTTTCCCTCCTTGATACTTCTATGAAGGTCCGGGTGGAAAGTCTTGCTGAGGTTTATGTACATCGGTGCGTGTGGCATGCGATAAACATGAGATAAACAAAGTCTCATCTTGAATTGTCTTTGCCTTGGCCATAGCGTGGGGAATTTCCCTGTTGTCCCTGAGGTGACCCTAGCACAATGTGTTGATGTATGCACTGCAGTAACAGTGAAAGCAAAAAGGGAATCAGTGGCAGATTCTTCTGAGATTCGTCCAATTAGATGGAAAATTGTTCCCACATTGAAAATTACATGCAAATAGAATGCCTGTCGGGGACAATGCTAATAACCATCACGGCTAAGCCAAACACAGAGTGAGCTATTATTTGAACTTTCCCTTTTAGTTTAGCCTGTCAAGTCACAGCTGTATGTATGCTGTACATTGTTACTCAATCAGCTGGACGGTTTGTTTCGTCCCTGAACTTGTCTCATTCTGTTTCCATCAGCAATGTAAGCAAACCACACCTTCCAAAGAACAAGGGTTTTGAGACATGCTCATCAAACATCTGGAGCATCTCTGGAAATAAACATGGATGATGATGTGTAGATTTGATCATTCTTTATTTTAACTGATTTTGACACTGTTTCTTAATCACAGAGGGGCTGTCACTGCTGCAGTTACTGTTGTTCTGCTGGTATGGGGCACACTGATGTCCCCGCTTACACCCTCTTCCTCCTCTGTCAGCGGCCCGACATGACACTGGGCCATCTCCGTAGTCCTTGCTCTGCCCCTGTTCAACTGTTAAACTTCCTGTTGCTATGCTCACTGTCCCCCCCAGCTGTTCTGCAGACTTCCTTCCTTCATTTCACTTTCTCTGCTTCCACCTCTCAAGGCCCCCCTCCCTTCCCCTACCTCTGGACAATCTAATCAAGAGACTGTTAATGTCACCCCTGCCGCCACCTCAGTGCGCACTGTCCCTCTTAGTGTCTCTTACAAATCCCCCCCAACACCCCTCCCCTCCCCCCACCATACACTTCCCCTTCTCTCCACACCCTCCTGCCCGCCACCACCCACCCAGTTACATGTGACCTGGCCTCTCTCTCTCTCTCTCTCTCTCTCTCTCTCGCTCTCGCTCTCGCTCTCGCTCTCTCTCTGGCCACGCTGGCTTCCGCACATCTTCCCTCCCGCACTGACTCATCCCTGTGATCTCAGCGCACCCTGCCCTGGCAGGCTCCCTGGTCTCCCGTCCCCGCGCCCCGTTTCCATTGTTTCAGCCCCTGGCGGGCCTTCACCCCACCACCCCCACACCCCCACATCTGCTGCGCAGCGACTCTCTACCAGGGGGCACGCGCACCTCCGCACAGGCTTTCTTTCTGCCTTCCCACGCTCTGTCAGCCCTGCTCTCACATCCATTACACTGTGTTGTGTGGTCTGCCGCCCCCTCCACCACTGCGTAGGCCCTGATGGCCTTTTCAGGGGCAACTCATGTTACTTGCATTGAGCAACCACTCTGTACAAACACAGTGGCATTGTGCCTGTGTAATTACATTTGTTACTACCCTGTAACTTTTATCTGAAGGATTTGTAACACAAAACCTACTGTGTGGAGAGCCACAAACATTTAATGTAATTACATGTGCATATTTATGTACATCGTAGGTGTATTATTTAAGGACTGTGCAGGTGAAATGCATCGAACATTGAGCATTTGTCTGTACAGGGAGTAATGTGTAATAAGATGTGCTCACATAAAAGTAGTACTAAGATATGTAATTACAGATGTATAAGGTGCAAGTTAACTTAAGCATTGCTCAAGGGTACAGCTGCAGTGTCTCACAAACAGCATAACCCTGTAATCATCATTCCAGTTCTATAAGCATTATGTTTAGTTGTTTTACCCCAAGATAGTCTGTGTGGTAACTGATAATGACAAATGAGGTAATGAGCTCAATGTAAGGATTTCATCCCAAACACAACAATACATTTCAGAGAGTGTGAGAGTTAAAACTGTGCTCCGTGAGACCAAATAAACAAATGAATGGGGTCAATGGAAACCAAAAACATGCATGCAAATTATTTCAGTCACAGTACTAGATGTTAAGATGAAAAAAAAAACAGCACATGGCTTGCACTCCAAGGTGAGTTTCCCTCATGCTTTTAGTGTCAGAACTGAATCCAGACCACATTTAATCACACTTTTTTTCTTTATTCTTTTTTTGTGAATGGAATGCTGTTTTAGCGACACGATCTATCTGCAAGCAGGAGGAAATAGAGAATTTGAATCAAGAAGTGACCAGTTGGTAAGGTTAGATTCCCATCAGCAATTGACACGTATTGCTTTATCAGATCTCCTACTTCCCTAGAAATTGAGCTGTGCATGTTACCCAATGTGTTTTTCGTAACCAGCAGACTGGATTTGTAGCTCTTGGTTGTTCTCCAGCCAGGCTGAGAAAGATAAGTTCGTCCCAACAAGCGCTTGTTTATTTCTTCCAAAAACAAAAACAAAGGAGCGATTCTGACACCGCGCCAAGCTCACACCAGCAAGGCAAACATCGGGATCACAACAAACACATTTCGGGGATATCAACTGTTATTCTTTCCCTAAACCAAGCAGCAAATTACTCCGAGCTACTGCTAACGGCGGCAATTTTCCAATCCTTATCACCCCGAATAATCGGGTCTGGGACCAGAGACATTTTTTCACAACAGCCTTGGACGGGGGTCATTGGCGAATTACAGAAGTGATTATGGCGCTATCTGCCATTTTGTCTGTGATAAGGGCTGCCTGACACAGCCCCGTCTGTGCTGCTGTGAAATTATTATTGTTAGAACCATACAGTCTGCCTTGCAACTATATAACGTTCCCCTTTTTTTCCACTGAGAGCCATCTGAGTTAACGTGCAACTGACCAATTCACAAACTGCATCATGTGGTGCATGCTTTCAGAGACAATCCGATCCAGTGTGTTCCAAACAACTTTTTTAAATATCAGAATTAAAGTGTTGTATTTCTTTTGCATAGAAACCATTCTTCTGTCTGTGCAACTGGAATGATGTTGTGTTAGTTTGAAGGGTGTTACGTAGCAAGGAGAAAAAGCATACGTGATTGCAGATATCCTTGATGTCTTCCCCCATTTCTTGGTGTTTTATAATTTTGTATTGGCTTTTCTAAAATGTGCAGGTGATAATCCTGTTGTGAACTCCACAGTAAGAAAATATAATTGATTCATTTACATGGTTATGACTATGTTATCTTGTTACATTAATTGCATTTTTTGGAGCAAATGAGCACAAAGCAGATACCGGTTTGATTGTATTATCACAGTAGGCACGTAGCTGTAGGTGAAGATAATATGAATGCATTTACTAAATGCAGTTTAATGCAGATGATTAGGAATAAACATTTCTTTGACTATAATATGGAGTCAACATTTTATATAGTATAATGTATAGCTTATTCAAGCAATGTGAAAGATATCATAAACTCTACTCACCTAGTACAGTTAGTATTAATGTTCACAAGTCATTTCCTGTCCAGACTGAATTTGAACCAATTGCTTCCTAAATGTACACAATGCAAATGTTGGTTGTTAAAGCTGCCGATAAGATTTTTAATGTAACCCAACTTGCAGAAAAGTGTGATAAATTAGTGGCCAGCGTCAGTAAAGCAGGGGACTTTATGTACTGTGCAAGGTAGAGCTTAAGCATTAACATACATTTTCACACAGTTTACGAGGCAATAACCTCTCCCTTGAGAGAGATACGACCCAGGCCACAGCCTGAACCCATTATGGCACGAGAAGGAACTACTTTCCAATTGACAAAAGCAGAAGGGTAGTCTGTTTTGAGGACTGTTTTCAAATGCTCACAGCCCAATTAAGCCACATGACTGAGAGATGTCCTTCAAATCTCTTTGGTGTGTAATCAGAGCTCCTTTTCAAAGCTTCCCATTTACTTAGTTAAGTTAATTGATCAAGTTGCAACAGGAAAAAAATCTCATTAGTAGATTATGGTTTTTGAGGACACTGCCAGAATGTTAACTTTTAGTATTTTTGTCATGAATGGATGTTAAATATAGCCTGGACTTATTGAGGCCTCTGAAAACCTGCCATAAATGTAGCAACAGAAGCTGGGAAATCACGTGTTTGTCCTAATGCTATCGGCTACTGTAAAACTGGTCCATAGCACGCCTCATCTTTTTTCACCTCAGTAACATAACATGAATTACACAACGTAGACCTTACATCACACTGTGAGAGTCGTGCTTTTGTTTTTTCTTGCCTGTATTATAATAGAAGGACTACCTAGACAGACAACTGACAGACTGCATCTTGTTCAAAATGTTGCAGCCAGAGTGTTAGCACAAACTAAAAAAGGGAGCATATCACACCTTTTCTAGCATCATTACATTGGTTGCTGGTTTCTTTTAGCTATGATTTTAAAATTCTTTTATCAGTTTTTAAAGCTATCAATGGTCTCGCACTTGTGCATATTTCTGTGTGGCAAAAAGACTATGTTCCAGATTGAATTTTAAGACCATGAAGCACTGGCTGACTCAAAATTCCTACAGTCAATCATAAGAAAAGTGGTGAAACAGTTTTTATGCACCTAGGATTTGGAACTCACTTCCTCTAGATATTCAAGCGGCACCCTCCATTTCTAGTTTTAAAAAGTGTCTCAAGACTTACTTTTACAATTTAGCTTTTGATTAGCCATAATGTCCTGGCTTTTTTCTCCTGGCCTTGCTTTTATTTTATTTATTCAAAATTACTTTTTTATTTTATTTTAAAAAGTACTTTTTCTTTTATTGAATTTTACTTACTTTTTGTTTATTGAATGTATTTTTTTATGCATGTATGCTTCCTTGTAATGTACTTTGAGCTGCATTTTAATATATGCAAGGTGCTGTTATAAGTAATATTAAAAACTCATTATAAACAATTTTAGCTACCATGTTAGAAAATCATTGCACATTTTATTATTTATTTATGTGTTCTAGCACACTGCAAAACATTTAAGAAACCCATTTTCTATCACAGTTGTCCAAAGAGTAAGGCATAGCCATGTAGAAAGATTGTAGATACATTCACAAATCCGTTTATTTATAAAGCCAAAATACAGTCTGGTCTACTATTTCAGTCTGTCAGCTCTGCATAATTCAGAAAAGATAATTATTGTTACATTGGTGGTTCCATTATATCTCCATTATACACAATGTGAAAAGCCTTCTTTTGGAATTCTGAGACACCATTTTGTAAATCATTTCTCAGAATTGTCTGTTTCCTGTCTAGTTTATTTAGTTCCTCTTTAGACTTTATTGGCTTTAATATGCCAGAAGTGAATTTACATTCACCCATGTTTACGTTTAGTAAATTGACCCAGGGTTCACCCACAGGACAAGTGTATCACAAAAATCCTGGGATATTTGTGATTTGTGTTCCTAATGCATGGTAACCACACATGTGAGGCAATGATGGATAGGTAAATTTTAAAATGGGGAATGAGTACAGGAAGAGGAAATCAAGCAGGAACATTATAACCATCATTCTACAGAGAGAAGTGACTAATAGTTCCCCTGTAACAATGGAGAAACAATGGAGAAACTTAGCGGTGCCATGTATTAAAACCAAATGTGAATCTCTGTGGTGATTCAGACCTTCAGCACCCTGTGCCGTGAGTCCTGGACAACAAGCAATGTAACAGTAAAAAAAAAAAAGAGCTTGTTTGCCTTGTTTATGTCATCAGCGGTAATGAGGCCAACTGTCATCACCAGCTTAGGATGATTATTATTCCTTCCACCACACAGGACAGGGATGAGAGCATGGGCTCCAGCTCCTGGAAAGAACCAGAACCTGCCTTTACTTAACCGCGTACCCTGAAGTATGCAGCGAGTGCTTCACACCGCAGTTTTGTGGTCGCATGGGAAATGCCTTTTGTATGTGTTTAAGCTCTGGCGTGCCAGAGCTAACTGCGGTTCGGGCAAGCCCCCGACGAAGCTGCCATCAGCCGAGCCACTGCTGCTCGGGTGAGCCCAGGCTACTGTACTGCACAGCCTTCACAGCACCACAACACAAAGGAAAAGCATGGATCGGGTGCCTTAATGGGCCTGCTGTCAGGCCACTCTCTGGCTCTCGCGTTGTGACATTTCTGGGCACGATTCGTTCCCGCTAATTCTGTGCTTTCGAAGCACTTAAAGTCATCAGTGCCTACTGTAATTGTCGGAGTCAAATGAAGGGAGACCAATTTATGCTTCATTGTGACACAAGCCAACATTACTGTTGACTACCCGTTCCAAAGTGCGTGCGTGTGTGTGCGCGTGCGTGTGTGTGTGTGTGTGTGTGTGTGGGGGGGTGTTTGTTGACTTGGTGCTGCTAGGGCTGACTTAATGAAATGAGGTAAAGGCTTGATTGTGAGTGTTGTTTAAAGGCCTGTAACTGTTGTGATGCATTCTGTAACCTTGGAGATGCCATCTGGTGATGCCATGGAAAGTGTCTCTTTGGCCAGAGTGCTTAGAGGCCTTTTTGCATTACACCAGCCTATCAAAGAGTACTAGAGAACAAGACCAAAGCCAAACAAAAAAATGAAGCTCTTTGGAGGTATAACTGACCATAACTCAAGTGAATTGTTTGGCACGATCCTTCCCAAAACTGTCCAAGTTTAGTATGAAGAGTCACTTTTTTACATTGAATAAATAAATGAGAAGTCAATATCTTTCAAATGCTGGATGGTGGGAGGACATTAAGTTAGTGCATAATCAGTCCCTATGCTTTTCAGGGCTTTGGAGGGAAACCAAATGTACCATAATCACTTTTGTGGGCTTAATTTCATTGTAGGAGCTTGGTAAAAATGTCCAAAGAGGAACCATGAAACACCCTGGAAGGAAAACCTGGACTTTTTCTCTTTATTTTTTCTCTTTTTTTTATTCTTTTTACATCAGACTCACAACTACATCCCTCTTTCTTATTTCCATTTGTTTTTTAGCCTCAAGATACAAATATTGAAAAGCATAAGGCAGTGAAACAAAACACAAAAAACATGTGTCACACATCATGCTCACTGAAAACAATGATATGATGAGTAAAACTATATTGAGACAATAGCAAAGAAAACAGTTATTAACAGGTGGGTGTTATTGTCCTTTAACAAAACCTGAGTTACATTGCATTGTATGTGTTTAAGTGCTTATAAGACTACGTTACCACTGTTAACTTCTCCAAAACCTTGACAGTCGTGTTCAGAACTTGTCCCTTCACAGAGGATAAAAGGAGTTGTCCAAACCTGTCTCTAAAGTGAGAGATGAGTTAATTATTGACAGTGTACACGCTGAATCCTTTCAAAATGTTTCCTCATACTTTCATGAGTAAACCCATCGGTTGTGTGGTAGTATCAGCATGCATTGTGTGGTCTGTACTGTTGTGAAAAGCAAGTTTCAATTTCTTCAATCAGACATGATGCCAAATTATGCTCTACACCTAGAGTAGTATGTGATCGTATGTTTGTGGGTTGGTACAACTGGTATTCTGGCATGTAATATTGCAGACAGTGTTTTTCTGACACTATACTGTAGGTATGTGAAAATGATCATGTGTCTTGATCTGTCCCCTAAATATGAAAGGAAAACACAGGAGGGACACCATGAAGGGTAAGGCTTTGTGTATATGCAGGGTCTTTTATTGTATTGCTATAGTGAAAGATTGTTGTATTGATGTGTATTGATGATGTACAGAACCAAATTATGTATAGAAGTTGCTGACTGTCTATGAATGCCCGGGTAATGATTATATTACTGTGCTATTCTTGCCATTTCATATCTGCTGACTAACCCCAGTTTCCTAAAGGACAACAAAGGAAATAAGCCTTGGCTTCATTATGTTGTCTTGACTTTAAATGAATGCCTCAGCAGATCTGAATGATATACAGTATATATATATATATATATATATATATATATATATATTTTTTTTTTTTTTTTTTTTTGGGGGTGGGTCAATCAACCAATCCATCACTTCTGAAAAGAAAGTCATTGCAATTACTCAGTGGCCAACAACTTGAGCAGTCACGCAGGTAACCTGTGTGCATGCTTGCCCTCCATCTCCACAGTGTATGGAAATGGAGCATTCATAGCGACGGCTGCTTCCACATGTGTCAATCAATGCCGAGGCCTGTCATCTTGTCCACGGGTTTCACACCGAACTCATTATCCACTCTCTGCCCTGCACATGCCCTCGTAAACAACGAGCTGATCTTCCCCAGGGGGGCATCTGTTATTACGACCCATTATCATAAATACGCACTGATTTATCAAAGCTTTTATAGCTGCGTAAGGTACTTTTACGGCCCTGTAAATTAACACATGCTTGGGGAAACTATGCAGAGGGTTGTTTGATCCTCTCAAACCTGTGCCTCAGTGTCTCGGGGTGGTAGAGGCACCTGTTTGACTCACCCTTTCATGCTGTCATACATGGCCAGCACGAGACCGGACGTCCACTTCAGCGGACTCCACCCTGTTGCTGTACGCTGATGCGACTGCAGCATTAGAGCAAACCACTGGGTGGCAACTTAGTTTTAATAATTGTCCTGTTCAGTTCACACACTTGCCTACCTGACACCTTTACATTACTATAAATCCTTACATCGGACTTTGAGACTAAAGATGTGTATTCAATACTTTAAATTAAGCACAACACACAAGTTAAGGGTGGAGGACACTGCATTGAGTCTGAAAATGACACTTGATAAGTTTGTTTTACTAAATCATGTCTTGGATGTCAAAGCAAGCTTTTTTTAAATGTTGCACCCCAGGTTTATCATATCTTTGTAACCCAACTAGAAAACATTTTTACAAAATTGTCAGCAATTGTCCAATCAGAAGTTGCACACATCCATTGGTCACATTCAGATTTGGTTATATGGTTCCCAAGCTAAAAAGGCAATTACCACTTACAGCCTGCTGTAGGTGAAATGTTGCTGAAGGCCAGTCACCCCAAGTACAGTTGATCCTGTAATGTGTGACGTGGCTTAGGCACGAATACCACAAGTTAGTGCCTATGAAAGATGAAGAATGAAGTTGCCTGGCAGAAGGGCATGCAGATTGGCATAATTTTTTGTTTTATTTTCTCACAGCATCAATATTTGCATTTGTGCAAATCCAGTTCTCTCACACATTTGCACTTAATTGCAATTTTTGTAACACAAGTCAGAGAATGCACCACAGTCAGATGGGCATCGGGTAGAGGATGAGAGCAACTCCATGGTCATCTAAGCAACTTGCAGGCGCCTGACAAATAGCAGGGGGCATGTGACAAGGATACCAACCCCTGTTGCCAATGGATGAAAGCAATTTTTTCTGCTGCTGTGGGCTCCTGATCACTGTTGGCAGATGATATGGCCTATTTCGAACCCAGGCCAAAATGCTCAGTCTGCATTCAAGACAAGCATCTTGCACAGGCATGTCCAGTCAGAGTTCAACATTGTTTTGTTGTGTTTTGTTTCGTTCACACTGCAGTCTCCTCTACACTTATTGGCCAGCTAGAAATGAATGAAAATGGCAAAATACATGAAGGGAGAATTGCTGATCATTTCATGTTAAAGAACAAAAAATGCAGGAGGATATTAAAGGCAGTTAAACACATTTTAATGGTCTACCCCCAAAGACCTAGATGCATGTAAGTAACCAAGAGCTATTTTCCTGCAAAAGTCAAATTGGGAGCAAGCTTACCACAGTGACTGAGGTGGGGTTGAAAATGAGTGGACATCTGAAGTCCCTCCAAAGCTAACTGCATCACAAGTAAGTAATGCAATGAAACACCATTTCATTTGAAATCATCTGTCCACTGGGGCCATCAACCCACATGTCAACATTTTCAAAGATGAAGTTTGAATTGCACTATGCAGTGATGTAAGGTTAGAATTGCTTGCACTGATAAATTTCTCATGTGCTCATAAGATCACACATATTCCTGAAAGAATAAAGCACACATCAGCTTATTCAATCTGAATAATTTTGAATCAAATGATCCATTTGGGTCTGCATCTCTCTGTCTCTTGTGCTCCCTGGAAGGCTACTGTAGTTTGGGAATTGTATATATATGCTGTACATTTCACATTCTAAATCATTCTTTACAAGCTCCACTAACAGTTCTGTATATTGAAATTAAGTGTAGTTCTTCAGCACATTATTAAGCTTACCATTGTCCGGCTGTTGCTGGTTACATATAAAAATCACATATAGTTATCATTCTTTTTTTTTTCTTTCAAGCACCAGAATCAATCATGGTCTAATCTCCTCGACTTGTTACATTTGGCCACCTAACAGCTCGCGAGTTCAGATTCAAGCCAGCACATTTATAATTAGTGCATTTGGCCACCAGATGTTGATGGATCTGTTCAAAATCCCCCTCTGATGTAAAACAACTAAAAAAAAAACTTCAATTAAATACACAATGTACTCTCTCCATGACAGTAAATAGGTCAGTGTGTACCATGGGGGAATTAAAATATATGTGGGCAAGTGGAATGTGGAATGTTGGAATTATTACAAAGAAAAAATAGAAAAAAGAACTAGATCCCAATTATGAATTGTATTAATATGCTTTCATGTTTTTGAACATCAGTGAGAAAGCATAACATGCTGATGGCATGTTCTCCAGAGTTTGGGGAGATATAACATGTGGAGCACCACGTCAAAGAAAGGGCTATCTTACCTGTGTTTGAACCACAGTAGTCACAATTGAATGAGATGACTTACATGCTCTACTTCATGTTCCTGATGAAATATGCTCCCTGTTTGTCACTCTAGGGGCAATTTGATTACAGTGTCTACCTAGGTATTCTAAGTTTGAGGATTCTACTTCACAGCTGGGAAACTCTCCATTGCCCAGCACTAGAGAGGGGGACTGGAGCATTAGGCCCGGGATTCACCAGTATCCTGTTCATAAGCGCATGGGTGCACATGAGTCTCCATCTGCCATCACTGTGTGGCTCACCATTTGGCATCTGTCATGATCATCATCATCAGTGAGAATCCAGTACATACAGCACGGCCTCTGTGCATATGACGTCGCCCTCCTCAAGTGAGGAAGTGCTGTGGCTGCCTCCTGTGCTGAACTGTTGGGTCTTTCGACAGGCTTAGCGATGTCACCCGGGAGCATTGGGTTCCTCGAGACAGAGACATCGGGTGAACTCACCGAGGGACGCAGCTGCGCGTTGCCAATTGGCGCGCTTGTCTGGTGGCTGGCCTTACACGGTTCAGCAATCAGTGAAAACAGCAGATAATAATCCTGTCTATAAAACAAAGCTCTCCACCCAGGTCCCTGATACCAGGAGGTCTTCAATGATACGAGAAAGGCAATACTGCTCTAATAAAAAACCCAGATGCATGACAGGGTTACAGAGGCTGTGAGCCATTTTAGATAACAGCAGCAATATGCCTGATTGTTCCTGTAATGGAGAGACAGGTAAAATAATCCCAAGATATACTAGATGCAATCAAGCAAGATTTCATGACTCTTGGATCATTAGATGAACTATGGGTTTAATAGTATCTAGGCATTGGATCATTCTTAATGAAAAATCATCCAGAGATAAGATCGGTGGGCCACTTATGTCCCCCATACACATAGACTTTAAGGGCATTCTTACTTTACGTTTCCCGGCTGGCCCAATAAATGCTTAAAGAATGAAGAGAGGCATTAATGTCGAAGCACTGGGAGAGTAATGAGTCAGCCTAGTTAAAAGGAATGGAAAATGTATTGTTTACTTTTTCAGAAAACAGGTGCAAGAGCAAAAAAATGCTTCTCATTAAATATCAGCGGTGAGGGTGTATTTTCCACAATAACAGGCTATTATTAGGCCCTGCCCCCTCCCAACCCCCCGCCATCACCTCCACCCCCCACCCCCATGGCCAATAAATTGATTGCAGGCCCCGCACGTAATATTTTACGGCCACAAAGATTCGGCTGGCGGCCTGTAAGGATGCTGTGGAAGCAAGAGCCATGCAGGGACGGTGTTACAATCCCGCACTTGCGTCTGTGCGTGTGCTGTTGGCATGGGATGCGCAGTGCCGTCCCCCTATCGCCGGAGGTTTCATGCCGCAGATGTGGTGGTTGATTCCAGCAGCCAGCAGGCTGCCAGGAACGGCACACCTGGCCCAATCCGCAGTTAACAGAAGGCGCTAAAACACCAGGAGCACTCCTCCACTGGACATGTCACCTATTAATCGACAGGTGCAAACTTCAAATTAAAAGCCGAGAATAATGTCGCCCAGTAAACTTTTAAAGAAGGGGCATCTGTTTTCATGCTCAGCCCCATCCAACAATAAAATATGGTCTTTTCTCAGCAAGGCTTACAGTAAAAATTTTTTGCTCTTCGTCAGTCCTCACAGTTCTGGTTTCATTGAAAGGAAAAGAGTCTTCATGTTCTAGCCATTAGCCTCGATTGAGAACATCTCTGAACCATGGAAACACAGAACAAGGAAGAACATAAACAAGGAACTTTTTTCCATCTTCAGGTGTTGTAGACATACTTTCTGATACTGCAGTATATGTTTATGTTTGCATTGGTAAGGCCTCTCAGATAATTACATTGTGTAGGTTGTCTACACTGGGGCCCCATTGAATTTTCCATGGACTTTAATATTCATCCCTGCATGTAAGTGCTAGAATATTCAACATTCTTAACTGAAAAGAAAGACTTCAATGAACAGATGTTCTTTTCTTTTTACAGCCTCTGTTACATGGTTTCTGTACACTTAAGAAGTAGTAGCACAGTCATAGTTCAGTGGGTTTAAATATGAAGTACCACTGGCCAAAAAGATGAGCCCTAAAATACAGAGAAGCTTTGCGGAGCAGCAGACGAGGAACTGGGCTGCAACAAGGTTTCCGTTTTGTGAAAAACTGTCATTAAACCTTTTATCAAAGTAATGTGCCTGAATTTACTGCAGGAAAAGTTTAGTTGTATAAGTGGGAGATAAATGTAAAATATAAGCAATGTATTACAATTCACCCACTATGAGAGCTTCTGCTCAGCAAATCAGTAATAATGTAATTTAATGTGCTTCGTACAGTCGTTCACCAGACCTGATTTATATGGTATACGATACCATGTAATTCACCAACTAACAACAGATGTTGTGACAAATGCAGGAAAACAGTGCCCCACGGTGAGGTATCAGTTCCTGGGCAACAGAATAGCTTACTGTACCTATGTCTCCATACCGGGAACAACTGTGGTAAATATTCCCAGCTTTTTATTTACGTTCTTTCTGTGTTAGCGTACATTCGTGCCGGTGCTTTATGTGCGCTGTCATTTCCCAGGGATAAATGGAGCTCTCTTTCCACTGCTACTGTGGCTGAAATATTCTGGACCTGTTAAACACTGGTCCCCATCCAAGTGCGTATGAATTTTTATATGCCTCCTTTACAAAGAGAAAAGGCTCCCATCACGGTAGAGGGGGTAAATTTGAAAAGACATGCTATTGCCTCCAGCTGGTTGGAAAGCAGCTCTAATGGTATGGGAAGCTCCGGCACTCCTTGAAACAAAGCAGAGAAACTTGGTGCCCCATGCTAACTGAGACCGAGACCATTCACCATATATAACAGAGCCTTATTACATTTTAGTCACTTAATTTCTTTCCCTTTTTTATTTTACTTTTTTTAGATTTTGAGCTCATAACTTAATTGTGGAGCTGATTTCAGGCTTTGTGAGACTCTCCAAGTGTTGAAACACAAACCACATGTGGTCAGGCTGCGCAAAGATGTCTTCAGTGCGGTTAGGGGAAAACCCACACATGGCAATGAGATGTGTACGTGCATGGTTTTCAGAAATGTCTGAGAGCGCAGGAGCATTCTCTACCTCGTGATTTCCTTCTGGGAGGGAAATGTTTTCAAAGTCCTTAATGCTGCAAATTCACCCTGAGAGACTGTAGCTTTAGCAAATATTTCCTCCTCCTGCAAAAATGACCCAGAACATCCCAAGGTTGTGCTGAAGTCCTGTATTATCTGCAAGGACTTATGGAAAACAAAATGGCACATGCAATAATTTCATGGAGGAAAATATTTCCTGAATGATGTCTTTGGATCTTTTTCAATGAATTCTGTACAATCCTGTATAGTGATAGTGGGAAAAGGAGACTTAATTAATGATTACTTTTATTACTCGCTTCGAAACTTTTAATGAAATGATTGTAAAAAACTAATTTTCACTGAAAACCCCCCAATGCCAACATACATATCACAAAATAAGCAAGACATGGAGGATTTCTTTGACATAATTCACATTTTTAATTTTTTAAAATACATTTCAAAAAAATTCTGTTGAAAATACTGGCATGTAAGCTAGTCATCTTTGATTGAAGAAAACCATCATTTTGTCCGCAGGGACCGGAGCTCCCAAGTCTGCTGCAGCGCCAGCACTACTGTTCAGTGCCTGTGGTTTCAGTGCAGCCGACACATCTTCTGAAGTGAAGATCCTCAAGTTGTGTGAATAAAAAACATGATAACAGACAAAACAGCATGGAAGTGACATTCAGGTCTTTGACAACCAAAGGCTTGTCATGCAGGAAATTATTCCAGTCCAGTACTGGCCGTGAATTACAGAAATTACATAAATTCAACAAATATTCCAATCAACACCAATTTCAATATCTTGTTACATGAAAAAAAAGTCATTGCTTTGGGAGTTAGTTATACTGATAGTGAAGTATTAATGCACTGCAGTACCTTTTGTAATAAAAATCTAATTATACTGATAGGTAGCTCCCCAAAACAAATGCACCCATTGCATAGTATAATTTGCAATGTGCATTTTTAAAATATTTTTTAAATATTGCTATTTTGTTTTAAACTCCAATGTTAATTAATCCATAGAGTCATTATACAGACATAAATGCTAAGAAATGTTTTATTAGTATTTAACTTTCTCAGCATGCATAGTAAATGGTTTCCATATGCATACAGGCACTTATATCTGCAACGGCCTATGATGAAAGAAAGCATGGTTTAGAGGCACAGATTGTGCAGACTGTCCTGCATTTTCACAACCCTTATTGTTAAATTTCCTCATACTGACTTTGTACCAACACGCCAAAGGAAATGGAGTGATCGCCTCTCTTCCCACCCCGTTCCAGGAGAGAACCTGCTCGGATTTTTCCCCCAGTGCTCTTTGGGCAGAGTGTTTCAGTGGCTAGAAACATCAGTGAAGCATTGGTTTCTCATATATACCCGCAGTCGTATTCATTACCCACTTTTACATTCGCACACTGACATGGCTTTTGGCTTCTCTGCTCCTGTATGCACCCCTGTGGTGAACTGAAGCCTATGATTTACAGCTAAGCTCTGTAGTATAAGCCAAAGGGGGAAGGAGAGGTGGCAAATCAGAGGCCCAGTCAAGTCAAAGCTGAGGTGGAGAGCACTGATGTGGTCTAGGGAGAGTGGGTGTGGGCCACGCCTGAATAAATCATCCCAAAGTCAGTACAAGGAAAGCACATAAAGAAGTCTCAAATAAAAAATAGCAATAATCCTTTGCAACAATCAGAGGAAGACAGGCACTATTGTTAATATGACACATTGCATTTGTTTTTAACACATGTTTTAACCATTTTTGTAACCCTCATCAAATGGCTAAAATACCATGTTCTTCTCAAAGCAATTGACTAGTAAATATGTCTTCAGTAGTTGAAACCCTGTGACTGCCATCCGTTTTGAAAAAGAAAGAAAGAAAGAAAAAAACTCAGGCCATAAAATAATTTGATCTGAATTCTGGCTGCCCCAAGAACCCCAGATATTTGATCCATTAGGGCTTTTGAATGCTTCTAAACATGTTTTGGAAATATGAAAATCTTACGTATAATGTCTAATACATAAAGTTGATTTAATCAAGTGACTCATTACATTACCTGCTGTGAGTGAGACAGAGCCTGAACTAATACAAGCCATTGAATCAAGCCTCATGCTTTGATTCTGCTGCTAAAATAAACAAGCAGATAAAATCTCCCAGTACGCAACCAGGTTTCCATCATTTAGACTCAGAGCATCGAGGTCTGGAAATGAGGGAGACTTGAGTCTGAATGCCTCTTTGATTAGATATGTGTAAAACGCTCACTCCCTAGGCAGCACATATAGATGCTCAGAGCAAACAGATGGAAACTTTATTGCTGTAACACTCAGATTTTTTTTTTTACATTTTAAAACAAGATCTGGGGAAAGTGCAATGTTCTGAATGTAAAATTGGACCAGATGTGAGGGCCTTTATCATCCACACGCCAGTGTGCCAATAATGCGCCTTTCTAAAATGTGCATTGGTCTGTTTTTACACTGCGGGTGCTGTGTTGCATGAGGACACCCGCATTCTATGAGAATAGTTAAATCATAATAAGTTGTATGCTGCTCACACATGCTCACATTTTAGCACAGAGATATTTCTCAAAGCTTACCAGGCCTCATGAAAATATATGGCTTTAATGTTGGTTTAAAAAAGCAATAACACACACACACAAGGGGTAGACAAAATGATGGAAACACAAAATGGACCAAAATATTGTTTTCAATTTTATTTTTCTAAATTACAATGAGTCTATACATGTTTCGTATTAATGCCAATATTAATTATCAGTATGTTTCTGCTGTGAGAGATGCTTTAAAATCAATACTTTGATTTTAAAGAGCTCAAAGAGTTGGTTCCCAAATTACAAGTGTGTCAGTCACAGAAACCGCAAAATTATTCAATGTGTCAAGGGGAATAGTGTTGAAAAATCGTGACAGCATATGCCAAACAAGGAAAAATTACATCAATGGTCTTATGTTTAAGTGCACTAACAGGGATAGATGGACACTTAACAGGATAGTTGCTAAAAACCACAAAACAACAGCATTAGAAATTAACTTATAACTAAATCTCCAGCTCCATGACCCTGTCTCAACAAAAACTGTTCATCATGAGCCTCACAAATCTGATATTTATTTTAGTGCTAGCATTTATTTTAGTGCTAGCTGCTTGTAACCAATGTTCAACAAGGCATAACCTGGTGTAATGAGTACAATACCTGGACTTCTGAGCAGTGGAAAGTAATTTGGTCTGATGACTCATTTTTTACTCATCCCTACATCTGCACAGGATGATGTTTGGAGAAAGCTAAATGAAGCCTTCAGCACACATTGCCTGTACCAGTTGTTCAACACGGTGGTGTATCTGTTATGGGCTGGACAGCCATCTCATGGAAGTCATTGGGTCCAATTATTCCTCTGCATGGTGGAATTATGGCCAAGCAATGCAAAGCCATTTTAGGCAACCAGGTGCACCCTGTGGTGTAAACATTTTTTCCTCAAGATGCTCCCATATTCCCGCACGATAAAGCCCCCATACACACTGCTGAATAGATTCAAGAGTAGTTTTGTGAACACCAGGATGAAGTCAAATACCCTCCATGGCCTCCCTGTTTAGCATATCTTATTATCTTATATCTTACTTATCATTAAACCTTTCAATTAAACATATACAAGGTTTAGGCAGCCTATGTTGCCTAACCCTTGTTTATACACATGGCAAAAAAATTAAAACACTGACTGGTCCCACTTGGGGGCGCTATGACATTATGTGGGTTTAGAATGTGAGTGGTATTACAGTTCATTGCATTTTAGGAGATATTGTCCATTCCTCTCCTAAAATGTTGTGGGTAAAACACGTGGAATCCATAAACACGTATTGTAGGTAACATGGTGCAGCAAACACCTGTAAACAGTGTGTGCATTTATCCCATCATTTCTGTTGAACTAGAGTAGGCCCAAACCTAGCAACCCGAAATCAACTCACTGTGATATGGAGCAGACAGGCAAAGGGCTGATCCTTTTTTATGAGGGCAAAATAGGGGTGTCCAAAAATGTTAGACCACAGCAAATAATTTCACAGCAGGCGGGTTATTTATATGTCTGACATGATGTCATGAATTAGTGCTGCATTTTTTTCTTTTTTTTCACTGGAGAGTTACTCATGTGCCAAAACACAGCTGCTTGTCTGGTAATGAAAAGTAAAAGCATTTAAAATGGTTTAAATTTTAAACCGGAAGGAAAAGAAAAAACAAACGACACCTGCTAAATGAATCTTTAAGATGTTGATTGTGTGATTCAATAACCTCCTTTCTCGCTTCTTAATGGACTCCTTCTTAATTGACTCCTGGTGCTGCTGCTCTGTTATCTCCTTTTTTAATCTTTCTCGGGGACTGAAAAAATGATACTTCATAGAAAAATGATTCTACCATGTGTTCATGTTTTTTTTTCCGGTGACATGTACCCATCACTCTGTTCTGTCACTGCTCATCCAAGTGCAGCTTTGCACGAAGTGAGTTCAGTGAAGCAACACTTCTCTGTTTCTTTCTTCTGCCTCTAACACTCTTTTGTACCCTCAAACCATCGCACTCCTCTCAGTTCTCTCCATTTCCTCCATCTTCTCCAGGCCCTCTCTCATCCCTTTTCCCCTCCTCCTCCTCACTCTGCTATCCTGCAAACCTCTCCCTCTATCCCCTTTCTCATGTCTCTCCCACTCCTTCCTCCTGTTGCTCTTCTTCTGGCTCATTCATGAGGAGAGACCGTGTCTCCCTAATCCCAGTAATGAGGGCCACCTGATAGAGGTGGGGAGAGGTGAGGGGGAGTGGAGGCTCCGTTCCGCTGTGGCCTCGTGCCCTCGGATTAGCTTGGGTCTCGGGAGTAGTGTGCATGGTGGTCCAAACCATCGCCCTTGTTAACGCCTGTCCTGAGACTGATTAATAATGAGCTTACCATGACATGGGAGGCAACACCTGACCCAGGCTCAGACTCCCTGCTGCTGCTACTGCACTGATGTAGAATGTGTGTGTGTGTGTGTGTGTGTGTGTCAGTGTGTGTGTGCATTTGTGTATTTGGGAGCATCTGAACAAAACAAAATAACAGTAACATAACACATTTTCAACTTTAAATACACCTGAGCAAGTGGTCTAAAAGGAGAGCAACACAGTTCTTTTCCTCTGTGTGTGTTACATGATGTGACCTAATTTGTATTTTTTGATATTTAACTGACAAGATTAACATTATGTATGCTAAGTATTCCAGCATATCCTGGGAGGACACTAGCTCTGTTATGATGTTCCAGCTTTTAGACACCAGTTCACATCCATGATACGCACTTTTAAAATTTTGACATTACCAAACTGACCTGCAGAACAAAACTAAAGATAACTCTTGTGGCTTCCTATTATTTAAATGAGCCCTTTGTCCACCTCTGAAGAATGCCGTATCAGGCATTGGGGGTCAAGGAGTCTGGTGGTAAATGGAAATCAGATGGGGTACCGCGCCTGTTCTCTCACCTGTATTTGGCAATGTGGGCTTTGAACTTGGTCTGTGAAATAAGAGACTAAACCAACTGATGGAATGAGGATGAGTCTGCTCTGTTTTAGAGGCTGATGGAAGAGTGCAATATTAGAGGATGTGGTGTAGGATCAAAGCCAGAGTAAAGGGCTTTTAGGAGGTTAAAAAGCAACAGAAGTGTTGGTGCTTTGAACTATGAAGGTCAACGTCAATGATAATGGGTCAGTGTATCCCATTGGATCAATCAAGCCAATAAGTCAATAATCGCATGTGTTCTATCTTACAGTGATACATACATTGATCTTTTAGAAGTGCAAGCACTGCCTTCCCAAACATATCTGGCAACAGATATAAGCTAAAGGTTAACAGTAGGCCTCAAGAGATCGTTTCTGTCAGCAGGCAAGGGGTCAGAATCTGTTTTTTTTTATCGGTTGTTGTAACAATTAGGTATTAGGAGCAGATGTGTCTGTCTAAACTACCTAAAGCTGGTGGGGTTGAGAAAGGTTACAGACAGAATGCTTTTCAATCTCTTCTCTCTGCTCAGCAGGGAAGCAATATTCATTAGCTTTGCCTGCCCAGCGCTGAAACCCCTCGTAGCCGGAGGATCGCGACGTTTCCTCCATGTCCAGCTGCCGTTCGCACTTTTCCACTCCGATAGTTTTAAACGGGTTGCTGATTGGTCCACATCAATCCCGTGGTATTTTTATTTATCCATTACTTACCTCCATAATAAACAATAATGCAGTCATGCTGTTTTTAATCATGCGGTTAAAAAAAAAGAGAAGAGGGAACTTGAAATGACATCATAGATCTCTTTCCTTTCCCTCAAAAAGAAAAAGGTGCTCCTGCCTTTGTATTCTAACGAGATAATAGCTGTGAGAGGATGCTATCCGCTGGAATAATCAAAACCACCTTCTCTCGTGTTGTTTGCAATGGCAGCGGCAGTGGTAAACGAATCCAGTAACTAGGCTTGTCGACATGAGGTCATGTTTTTTAAAAGTGCATGGTGTACCCTAAAAGTGCCAGCGCCTGCCATCCCGCTGCTGGTTTTATGGGCGGATTCATGTATCACACCTGTTTTTTTTGTGTTTGTTTGCTTTAGCCTCGTATCTCATTACTCTTCGCTTGGAAATGCAGGGCTTGTTATTTTAATTGTATATTATTTGTAATGGATGTGGAAAGTACAATAATGTAGTCATTGTTAAGCTTTTCTTTTTTCAGTTCGCGAGCGCTGCATTTTATTGCTTTGATTGCAGAAATTTTAAAGAGTGCGACTGGCAACCAGCAACAAAGGTAAGGGAAACAGTAATGAAATTGGCAATTTTGACAAATTGTTCTGGAAAATGGTCTGAGGTCTGTCAAGAGATTAATCTTTGCTGTTGGAATTTTGTTCTGTAATAAAATGAACAAGTTTGTGGTGATAATAATGCTGAAGTTGTACGTCTTGCTGAAAGAGCAAAGGATCTAAATCTGAACTACATTAAATTTGTTACATTTTTAAAGCTATATTTTTAAATAGCTAATTTACGCATTGTTATTTATATTAGACTAAACAAGATGGTGTTGGAATCTCCCTGCTGCAATTGCCAATTATATTTTAGGAGTTTAGTGACTTTTGCACACAAACACATACACACCCACACATTCAGAAAAGAGCTAATGCATTAAGAATCTGAAACCTTAAGGCCTGAGAGAACCAGGATATGACTCAAGCAAAGGGACCTCACATCAATCAAATGAGAGGTGCCCCTTTCACCAAGCCTATACTGCTTACATTAAGCACTTCACACCTATTCCACCACCCTGCATATGGGTTGGAAAACACAGTACGAGTATTCTTCATTTGCATATCCTTCAAGAATACAAGGGGAACCCCCCCAAAAATCTGACCCCGTGCTCCTCTGTCCCGTCTGCACTGCTGTTCTGAAGACCTGGAGGTCCCACCGTGATTACAGGAGGTAACCCTGAGATCTGAGTTGGCACAGGTTGGTTGTGCAACAGCACACCAGGTTTGTGAAAGAGCGTTGGACAGCCAAAGCCCAGCATCTGTGCAGTGTAACAGTCCAGGGGGTACCCTGACTGCCAGGAGCAAAGGCTTTTAATCCACAGTGTGTGTGCTAGCTTTTCTTCTACACCACTTAACGGATGAAAAGTAAGCCTTCTGCTCTTTTTTTTTGTTCTGTTTTGTTGATCCAGTTTTTATTTCATGAAAAATAAATGTCACTCCTTATTGGATCTGCTGCAGTGATTACCACTTTATAGAGCGATTGAAAAGATTATCTTTATTTTCCAAAGTGTTAGCTGAAACTATCGGGCTATTCTGCACTTAATTCTGTCTTTTTTTTTTTTTTTTTTGTTTGCTTCCATCATTGTTTTGCATCTGAACTCTGGTAGGTTTTTGCCCTTGGGTTCTACGGGATCCTGAGGCGTCTTAAAACATTATTTTTACAAACATTCCCAAGAATCATATGCCTTTAATTGCCGCCACATCATTAAAACGAAGATTTCTCGCTATTTGCAGTGAGTCAATGAGGAGTTTAAGATGTGTAAGAACTGATCCTCCAATCTCCTTGGAGCAGATCTGTGGAGCTTATGCCATTTACAATGCCAAAGGCAGAGCCTGTTGCCAGAAACGCTGGGGTGTGGCAAAAATGGGCCAACAGAAATTTCGTAAAGAGGATATCAAACAGAGGGTAAGGAGCCACGAAGCCACACATGTACACAAATGCATAGAACAACATGGATGGGAGGTAAACGTGCGTACACTTTCCTTTCAAAACCAATTTGGAGTTGATACACTGCAGTCTATGCATGGACGGGTGGTTTAAGGGAATGGTGTTTCACAAACTCCTTATTACAGGATGATTTTTCCCAGAACCAGTGCAGTAACCCTGGGAGGGCTTCGCTGTACCCCATGTGGTTCAGGAGAGCGGGGATACCTGCGGAAACGGTTCCCTGAAATGCAAAGGTCGAGCCAGTGGTTGGAGCCAGTGGTTGGAGTGCCAGACTTGGAGGCAAACCCAATCCTCCGGACTGATATGTCGCGGAGCGTGTCGTATCTGCTGTCGGTCTCTATTACTGTGGCTCATTTTCCCTCTCATTTTGCAGGAACCTCCTCACGCACAAAAACAGGCACATTTTCCCAGTAAAAAAAAGGTTCCGCTCTCAATACCATGGACTAGGTCTCTAATTTCTCTTGTTTCTCTTCTTTTGTTCAGATGTTTTCTGCACTCAGTAAAGTGAAGTTATAGGTGGTGATTCATCAAAAATGCTCCTTGGTCTGAGATTCAGAATATCACATTCAGAGAAATGATTTGTGACAGCAAACAACACGTTACTAGAGTAAACGGTTAGAAAAAAATGTTACTTATAAACATCTTGTTTCAACTATGCCAGATTTTCTCTTTTAACAGTAGGTTTATGGATCATTTTATCCCTCTCTGCTTGACTGTACCCCCCGTGTACCAAGCATGACGCAATACTTAACCGCATTACTCAGCCAGGCCCAGAGAAATACCTTACCACCTCAACTACTGTTTCTTTTCCACTTTGAGTGTCCTGGTCACAATTAGCATCCGAAGCCTCTGGGGATTCAGCTATGCCTGACACATCCTAATAAATACCCAGCACTGTACTCAGAGAGAGACGCCCCCTCCTCTTCCTGCCTGTACTGGCCATTAAAACACACCAGATCCTTCAGAGACAGTTATCATTCAGGTCTCATTAGCTGTTCAAGCTGGACTCTTACTCACTTTTAATTACACTGCAAATAGCGCTGAATAGTGCGGTCGTTCTGCGAATAAACGACCGGCTAAAACTAACAAGGCCATTACCCCGCCACGCGTGCACACGCTATGTAGAAATTATCCGAGGCATCAGGGAGATTGTGGAGCTTGATCTCATGCAGCAATCAATTTCTCCCTTCTGAAGCAGGCTTGACATTTTAATATGGGGTCTTTCATTTTGGACTGTATTTTGTTCCACACTATATACATTCTTGGCAAGGTGCTCTCCCTCAGGTTGCTGTTGGCCACGGCGATCTCATTTTAGTCAGCGATATTCTTAAGACTTTTACAATATTTATAATTCAAAATGAAAACACTTAAAAATGGTTATGCTTAAACCAGGCCCGTGGTGTCACAGGAAAACAACACGGAATTCACCAAGGGGCCCCTGCTGGATTTTTCAAAACTGTTATAGTTTTGGAAAATAACATCAAAACAAAGGCATAAAAATGATGGCAGCGATTAAAAGAACACGGTATAAAAGTTTATGAAGATCATAGCTGCCACAACCGTATTAATAGCAGTGCCCTGAGTGAGTGTTAGACTCCTGCTGTTGCTCCAAGCTGCTGCCAAACAGTAAAATTCTTCCCTCAAACACCAGTGCAGGATGGCCGTTAACTCGTTCCCACTGTTATCTAGACAAAAACCAGTAACACTGATGTGCCCGGGAGAGGAAAATACACTCAACTTTCACCCATCTAATGTTATTTACCATTAGCATTCTAATGTTGAAACTTTTGGACTGAGGGGAAAAAATGTATTATGGAAATCACATTTACTATTGCAGAGAGACTAATATTTTGTGTTCAAAATGCAAAAAAGAACAAACTAAAAAGGAAAGGTGTCTCCATGGTAGGAAGGCCAGCCACATGGCTTTAAGTGTGGATTAAGTGTTGTAATTATGTCGGCATTCTAGAGTCTTACTGACACACTCTCTGGCTCAGAGGCTGCAAATCAGACAGTAACTGGGCTTAATGAAATGCAACATAGATATAAACCCACGCTGATATTACTGTGAAGTGATGAGTGATGACCTCCCATAAGAATTCTTTAAACATTACTCCCACCCAAACCCCACAAAAAACACACACATACAAAAAAGAAGATCATAATAGTCTTAAAATATGTGAGTTGAAAAATGGATGTTGGATGTATTTTGAAAAAAAAATAAATGCAACACCCATTTCAATTTTTTTTCATCAAAATCTTATCAAAATTTTTTGTGATAAACTTTACTTTGCTTGAAATGAAAAATAACCACATAAATTTAAAAGGTTAATCATGCATAGTATATCTGTAATTATGGAATGTGATAAATATGTGTACTATACTGTATCATCGCCTTTATAAGTATGTGTATCCATGTAATTGTATAGAATACACTGATATTTTAGTCACACTGTACATTGGAATTTATTCTGACAGTATGCACAAAAGATAGATATATCCAGAGCTGACTGTTTTTTTGTTGAAACGTGATAATCATTTCATCTTGGTTGTCTCCCAGTGTAGTAAGAAGTTTAGCATTGTATTTTTTTCATGTTTAAAAGTGGTGTGGAAGGAGAAATCCAAATTTGCTTGGTCTCATTGTTGATTTTCCGAACCATTACATGAGTTGTCTATATTTTTATATCAAAAACATTAGAATTTTAACGTTGCTGTACCAAAATGTGTTATGCTTGAATCAAGTATAGCTTTGCAGACCTTTCAAGAAAAGAAAAGAAAATCTCTTGTTGCATGCTGAGATTATTATCATTCTCAAGGTTTTAAGATTCAAACCAGTAACTGCCTGTTCTGGAAATATAACCTCCCCCCTCACTTCTGTCAAAAGCCTCCCAGCACAGGGATTGCAGTCCACATTGTAGATGCACACGCAGCCAATGGGTGTCACCCATTACATCTCTCCCATTGTGAGAAATATTGCCCATGAGAGTACGGTTACTGAGAAAAGAAAAGCATCAATGCTCTGGCATCCGAGTGAGATGAGATGGAATCAGAACACTTCAACGATAAGAATGTAACACAGATGAGAAAATCCACAAGTTAGCCAAGATGATGGAGTGCATATTTATTGCCCTGAACTGAGCCTCAGGCAAACCACCCCCACAAGAGGAGAGATACACTCATTTTAAAGGCTTCCTGGGGTTCTAGCTGCAGCATGAAGAAACCCTAACCCTTGCCATTACTAAAACATATATGCAAATGGAACTTCAGATCTTTCAGCAAGGGGAGTACCATCAGGGACAGCTCCCCTAAATACATAATGCGTTCATAACATGCTATGTTTCTGAAATAGAGTAGCATCCAAGCATTGTTGAAGGAATGTTGTGTGGTGGCTGGGAGCGCACTGCATGTTTTCAGAACTGAACAGTTTTCTCTAACCCGGTTCTGAATCAGGTTATCAATGGAATATATTTGCTTTTATTAGGACCTCATCTCAGAATAGTTATTTGGGCTATACATACTTTATACATCGTTACATTGCAGGATGCTTCCCATTTATTTGGGCAGTAGAACACATAGGATGGAAAACGTTAATAAAGAATGGGAGCCATTACATAAGAAAGTTAATTTTAATGATGGTTATTCAGATGATTTCCATGTGTGGACCTACGGTGTGCACATACATAGTATACACATACGTACATATGACATGAGAATTTCCTTGGACTTGGACCGTTAATGGTTAATGATACTGATATTTGCAACATGTTATGCACCTTTAGGGTTTCACTGCATGTTAGTAGTTTCAATGATGAAAGTGCAACATGTGCTCACCAGACCCTGATCTTCAAATACTGCAAACACGAATCCTTTTTGCTTCAACACAGCAGCGGCTTAGTCATTCACTGGGTATTGTACACATGTATGTAGTATATGTGAATTCCAATTACCAAGTGCATGTCAGACACAACAACCTGTTAATCAATCAAAATAAATTTGACCTAATATCCCTCACAGTGATCCCCTCACAGAATTATAGAAAACAGATGTATTAACAGTTGTTATACCTTATAGCTACACCTCCTATGCAGTTCAAGCATACTGTGATGGCCACAGCTATATACATATCGATTTGCATTCTTATATGGTACAATATTCATACAAGTTCCATTACAGGACAAGGCATCATGGTGATGACAGTAATCAAAGACAGTAGACAGTAAATCACATTTTCAAATATTCATAACATGTAGGTGTGTTACAGGATACCTGGTTGTTTCCATTTTTCATAAATACTGTGTCTTAATAATTCTAGTCTGGGAGAGGAAGAGGCTCAGTTAGCAAAGTGCTTCAATTTCAGTGCAGGCTGAGTCCTACAGCCTGGGGGGTTCTCATCTCATCACTCTCAGACACCCTGTGTGCAGATCTTGCTTGGATGATGTCAGTGGAATAGTGCCTATCCTCCAGTTCATGCCCGCTTCACTGTGGTGCACACTGTGACTTGAGGTGTGAACAATAGCCAACAGTTTATTTGCAGGATTGCATCCATCTAATGTCTCATCTCAGTTCTCATGTAAAAATATGCAGAAGTTGTTGCAGTGAGACAGACCTAATGTACAATCAATGATTGAAAAAAGAAGGAAAAAACTGTAAATAGAGGAAAAAAAAACAATTCAAAACTAAACGACTGAAGTAAATGAATAACAATAGATAAAACCATTACATTAAAGTGATTTTAAACAGACCATTATTACAACTATCTATCTTTTGAGCCAAAATATGTACTAATCCAAACCTACTTCAAAAACGGTTATACTTGGTCATATGTTTCAGTCTAAACAGTGCTGCACTTATCTATTTTTCTCCTCCTATGATTGATTAAATTTATTGGTTGCGTTCAACAGCTATAATGAATCACAAAGTTAAATATATTACCTAGCATTTTTGGCAAGAAGGAAACAGCATGTGTTCTGATGAATATTTCTGATAATGTTTCTGTACCACACTACCTCCTGCTATTTGAAGGGTAATGTTTTAGTTGTCCTTTTGGTAAATTTTTTGTGCTGTCATGAAGAGATGGCCACATCAATACATTTACTTAACCGTGTTGCTAAACACCCTGATTGTTTTCCCCTGTTTCCATCTAACATCAAGGATAAAATGGAAATACCTCTCTGAACATTCTCCATAGTGCTTGCTGCCAGTGCATATTTGCACCAATAGTTTGGCTGTCTCACACAGGTCATGAATAATGAAATAATGCAGAGGAACACAAATCTAATTCATTTATCACATTCTCTGGATTTCTTTCATTTGCTGTTTTTTTAACTTGGAAAAAAGATTATTTGAAAGTATTACCTCATGGTACGATTTTACCCCAAAAAAGAAGCAAACAACCAAAAAAAAAACTAACACAGCCTTACATTTTGAGTTAAGAAGCATTCTTTGAGTGAAGTCAATCATAATTACATGAGATAAAATTACAAGGTTGGGGTTGAAAAGCATCACTGCCCTTTTGAAATGTCTTGGACTCACCATTGTTAGGAGAGCCAGGCAATATCAATCTCAGTGTTAAATCAGACACTATATATTGTTGGAAAGGACTTATATGTTGCACGTCAATATTCTTTCAAACTGGCAGCCCATGCATGCTGTAGATGTTCCTAACAAAGGCTATGTAATGTGGATAAATGTTCCATTGGGGAGAGGTTAAACCGCTCTAATATGTCTCAGTGGTAATTTCAGGTTCATTTTAATTTAGGGATCAAGCAGTAAACTACTCAAAATGAAGTCTAAAAGCAAAACTTTGCTATCCTCTTACATGCATTTGAAATACTGTCACAGATAGTCAGAGGTATTGTTCTCAGCGGTTGTGGAGTCCAGGGAGGGATGGAAGAACATGCTTGTAGAATCAGATTTGTGCACAAATTGTTCCTGAGTTGTGAGTAAAAACAGATGCGTTGCCTGATAGGCAATCCAAATAATGCTCTGTAATCTGTATGTCCAAGATTGTCCACTGAGCTTGTAGACATCTGCCTTGGCAAATACAGCACAATACATTTGAATGCACAGACACAAACCTCCAATATGGATTAGGTATAATTCTTCAGCACAAACTTTTTATCAGCATGTTTGTCTTTTAGTTTATCTAAAGTGCTATTCTTTTTTGTCAAGTTTTCATTCCATGAAGAATGTGTGTGTGTGTGTGTGTGTGTGTGTGTGTGTGTGTGTGTGTGTGTGTGTGTGTGTGTGTGTGTGTGTGTCTGTGTGTTTTAGTGCTACAGCAATTTATCCAGTTGGTTTGTTCAAATATTTGGGCTTGCTCCCAAGTTGTACAGCTGACCTCACAAAGTCCAACAATTCTCAAACTAACAGGAGGAAAAACGAAAAAAGGGGGAATATCAAACTGCTGCGAGTTTCCTTTTTCCCAGTGGAATAATTATTGAACATTGGTGGTATTACGAACAGGATTCGCTTGTGATTTCTTCAAAACAAGCAGTGCTCAGGGAGCCGGGTTGAAGAGGTTCAGCCAGCCACAAATGTCTTTGATTAGCTTTGTCCAAGTATCGTTGGGCGAGGTATAAACAGAGGCCATAAGTTCACTGCATTGTCCACTTTTTATGGGAATGTGTGGCGAGGCGGACAGCCCCCCCCCCTTACATAACGCCATATCTAATGCGGTGCAGTTCTGTAGGCTTAAGGCGATGATTCCACAGGCTCGCTGCCCCAGAGATGGAGCCGTGGGGCTTTGCCTGGAAGAGGAAGCAGGGAGTTGTTGAACTCTGAGTTTCGGCATTGGAGTTGGACCCGATCTGCAAGGCACAACTTGCTTTCAATACACCCTGCTCCCATGGGACCTACAGAGTATGACATCCATGTCAAGTGAGGCTGGTTTGTTTTGACTTTTTTTTTTTTTAAATCCTTTTCTGTCATGCACTGCCTTGAAAACTTATTTCTACACACATTAATGCGATAGCCTAGTAATTGTTGATTAATTATGTTCATTAGTTGTGATGAAAAATGAAAAACATTATCCCTCCAGTGTTTTCTTAATATGAAAACCATCTTGCATTATGCAAATATTTTATAATATATCACACTCTTTAACAGTGGGAAAGCATTTGTCATTTCTAAGGTTGTAAGGCTTTCTGTTATCTGTTATCTAGTGCATGCGGTGAAAATGATCAATGATACATATATAGTATGGTGTGGTACAGTGGTAGGGCTTGGGCTTGTAACATGAAGGTTGCCAGTTTCATTCCTAGGAGAGGAAATTCTGTTGTACCATTGAGCAAGGGTAACAGAAATTGCTTCTGTAAATATCTAAGTGTATAACTAAGTGTTTATATATTTGCATGATGTATAAACTCTCATTAGGGAAACAAATATTCAAAAATGTGTTGCAATATTTTAGCTGCACAATTAGGATATGTGAACATGTGGTCTGGCTGAGAAAACCTCTGTTATAATGAAATGCGGACATAATGATCAGCATAGGGCATGCCAAGATTGGAGGTGAGGAATAACGTCAGACGTCACAAACTGCTATCCTTCACACCCTTCAAAAACTTTAGTTGCTGCTGATATTTATTCACATTAATAACAATAACTGTGCAAGTAGGAGGTAAACTAAATGTAACTGTAGTTCTAAGATGCCACTTCCTCACACCTAAAGTTATTGGCCTTTTGATTTTGATAAAAATCAACAGGATTTGAGATAACAGTCAGCAGTTCAAATGCACACAAACACACACACACAGACACACACACACACACACACACACACACACAAATGTAAACATCTGACCTCTGAAGAATCCAGCAGGCCTCTAAGACCCTTTGACTGATATGTCCTGATCCTGTTTCAAATCCAAATCAGCCTTCTTCTGGCTTCCATCGGGCTCCATAGATCTGCATGGTGTGGTTTTCCAGTCCAGGTGGCTTCAATACTGTGAGTGTTGGCCCATATGTAGAAGCACCTTTGGAAACCGCTTCCAGGTGTCGTATGTAAATACAGTAGCAAACAAGCTGGTGGGCACTCCAGCATGGGCCTGGCTTCAATATTGACTCTAAGATAGCAGGAAAAACAGAGGAAAAAGTCAGATATAAGCACCTTTTCACTGAAAAAGGATATTGTCATTATTTAAAATGCAATTAGGGTGCAGTTGTCTGACAGAATTACAGTGCTGTCATCTCACCTTCCCTCTGTCTTTGTAATGAGTTACACATAAGTTACAGAAATATGATAAAAATGGGACTGAAATGGATTCAGAGGCCAATAACAGCCTGGGCCTGTAGCTGCATTACCTGCATTAACATTAGGTACTGTGGTATAAGATAAATGGGCTCCTGATTCCTATATATCTCCAGGTCAGGTAAGAAAGTGAAAACTGCTTTTACTTCAAAGGCAGGTCACATCTCCTGATAACAAAGGCCAGTTAGTAAAGTTACCCATTAATCCCAAACTGATGGTGTGTGAAAAGGTAGAAATGAAAGCATGCTTTTAGTTGTGAAAACAGGGAAAACAGGGCCTATGTAAAAGTTATACAGATGAATTCAGTATTTTATTGTGCTAAGTGTCCAAAACAAAATTATCTGCTACACAATAGAGGCATTGCGCTGGAAGGTAAAACATAAAAGCAATTTCTGTGGTTGATATGCAAATATTAAACATTCAAGAGAAGTGACAAACACTAAAATGCATAGAAGTGAATGCATTGGTGATGATAGTCACCCTTTTTTCAAGTTCCTCTACTCTGCCTCATCTGATTTCCAATGCTGAATAAAACATCCTTCCATGTCCATTATTTGACTTGATTTAATTTCTTCCAAGGACATAGTTTCTTTATTGAAAAAGTGCAGAATGTTTAACTGCATATCATAACAATGAGCTAACAGCCACGGGATGCCTCCCCCCCAACAGGCTAATAACGGCTAACAAATCAGTCCTTAATAAGGTAGGCAATATTTGATGGATTCTGAAAAACCGCCAACTTGACCTTTGAATATTTTCTTGAACAGAGGAATTCCATCCAAATCTGATCCTGCAAGTTTCCATTCTGTGAGCTCATTACGTTCTCCGCTCCAAACACAGAAAGGAAAGCAATCCACCACATTTCACACAATACACATGTCAAACTGTGCAGATGACCTTGTGACCTCTTCCTCTCCAATGCGGCACTTCACAAACTGTCTGAAACACGAGACTAGCTTGAGTCCTGCCGTTGACAAGACCATTGCATGTAACTGACTGAAATGTGCAGTGACTGTCTTTCCACATTACATTCTCGTCCTTACCTGGGTCACGGTGGTGGTTTTGGGAGTATGCGTGTGTTTGTGCTTTTTTAAGGACTTGACGGTTGCCTGCTAATATTTATGTCCGCACTTTTCACTTGTGTTTTGTCACTCACTTTTAAGGCAGAATTGTTTTTTTTTGTTTTTAAATTTATAGTGAGAGTGCTTAAAAACATTTTCCATGTTTATTCATTTTATAGTACAACTCTATCTACTTTTGCTCTCATATATCTCATTTAGTGTAGTTCTGTTCTTGGTAGCTGAAGGAGCAGAGAGTGGACTGAAATATTGACAGCTGGAAATGTAACACATCTGTTCCACACCTTTCATGTGAATATTAAACCTTTAGAAAATGCAAATATATCCCTATTGCAGCTGAATTAATGAGCGTGGAAACATTGTCTTGGGATATTGTCCCCCACTGTATTTCTGAAAATAGCCATAATGTAATCAACCTTATCCTAAACTCACTAAACTTTGCATAACTGTTGAAGAAAAGGGGAAGGGAAGATACATTTCACATGTGACACAAGTAGGTCACCTGATCATATTTGTGAAAAATCCTCAAAATATCACTGATACAAAGATTGTACTAGAAACACCTTTGTAGCACTGATATTTTGAGGATATGAACTGCAAATATGAACTGCAAAATGTATCATATTTTTTGTTTCACAGGAGCTATTTTATAAGGACAAAAAATGTTGTTGGTCAAAGGATGTGTTTAATTGATTGTATTGTGTGTAAATGTTAGGCCTATTTATGTAAGATTTGGTGCATGCTATCTCTACACTGTTGTCTACTTCAACTAGTAGACATGTTGATATGAATGTTGTAAAGAAATCCATATATAAATAATGACAAATAATTTGCAAATAATGGCTACTAACGCTAGTATTTTTCAGAATATTTAGTGTCAGTGATGATTAATAATCAAAGACAGGGAATGTTTTGCCCACTGGCTTACAATTTGGTGCAATTAATTTGGTGTTAATCATCAAAGTATCCATCGATTTCATCACAATCACATTACCAATAACACTGACATCACTGACATAGAAACACAAAGCTTCTTATTCACAGTACAACACGAAACAGTCAGAGTTCATGCAGGTTCGTCATACTAGCCTGCTTGGCCACTGACGGTTGCTGCTTGCCGCCAGCTTTGAAATAGAAAGTAGAGGGCAAACATTGGCAGGGCTGGTCAACTGAGGGTCCACAGGCAGCGGAGACCCCAGATTGATTTCCTTGTGGGGTCACATATCTGCTCTCCTAATGGTCCTGTGTGCGTGATCCCTGTGTTCGCTGCTGCTTCCTGTTTCTTGTGACGAGCTCCTGTGTTGAGTTAAACCGCCCACTCACCCGGTGTCCTGTGGCACCCCTGGGGATTGGTTTTGAGCCTTGGGGTCAGAGCTGAGTGCTCCGCTGTTCCTTGGCCGCATGCAGGCCTCAGAGTCCCTCCACTTTGACCACAGCAATGGGCATGAGGTTTTTTTTTTTTGAGAAAAGAGAGCCAAGGCTATCTTATTTTGTTAGCTTTGTTAGCTTCTGAGACAGGCCTTGGTTGTAAACAGTGTTGGTAGTAACGGTGTCAGAGTGCTTTGAGACAAACCCAAATCGGGAGCTTTGACCCATCAATCAGCAAACAATAACTTTTAATTCCCAGTGCATGACAGAACCCTGTGGGGCCCAATGACTTTCCAATGGGAAATAATGTGAATCACTACCAGTTTCTGGGTGGGTCAAAGTTTTGATTGGAAACCAGAACCAGGAACAGGCTAATTCAAAACATGGAGCCGCTCATTAATCAAAAATGGGAAAACTGTCGTATAGTACGTATTTTTTCTTTCAAAACCACTTGCTACCATTCATAATATTCAGAAAAGGAGTGGATTAGGTTTTTATTGTTGAATTGAGGGTGGGTCTATGTTTTGAAATGGTGTGGTCTTAGGGGCCCATGTATATTCACCTATGGTCAATTTGTAACCTTTTTTCTTCTGTCAAAGAATTACTCTACCCCACTGTGAAAACCTGCAATCAATTTGGAAAATTTGTGATTGGCAGGTGGGTCAAATTTTGGATCTAATCCCGGTCTAAATGATTAATGTTTGTCCAGGTCCCCTTGTGTGGAGTTGTCATTCTTGAGCGAGTGAAATGAACTGATGCACTTAGCCTTACCTCCACAAAGAACCACTTTCTAACCCATTTAATTAACTTGGCCATAGGGGAATTTCATCATTAAGGTTCATTGCCTGGAACCTCCCCAGGGAGACACTTCAGAGAAATACAGATGTACTGACAGCCTACAGACATATCTCTCCTGTCATTATAGGGCACACAGCAATTAGAGTAGCGGTAGTTTCCTCTTCCAGCCTTCCTGCACCAGGATCATCAAACCCAAGTATAAAACAACTACCAAAAACACACAGACACACACTTGGAAAGGCAAGATATTGCCAGCCTAAGGAGAGAGAGAGAGAGATAGAGAGACTGTGGGTCAGTGGGACACTTGACCAAGACTTCATTAGTCATCTTGTCACACAGGGTAATTAAACTATACATGATCTATCTTAAAGTGAGCAGACTTCACTGTGGTTTTCCATTTGTTTGCATGAAAAATCATGTCTTGATTAATCATATAAAGTGAGATTCACTTTAATTTCCTGTGCCACACTGGAATGCTTGTGATATGGACATTGAACTCACAATTCCATAATTTTATTTAATAAAAAATTGTGTCAGTATTCCAGATAGCATTTTGAGTCTGTGATCTGGTGGACTTCTTTTTTCTGTATGTCTTCCACACAACATGTTTTTAGTTCATTTTAGCTTAACCCATAAATAGTACATGGCTTGCCATTAATCACAGGTTTCAGTGTGAAAATACATTGGAGCATACAAAAGTGATTATGAATTGGAATTGTGATGGCACCTAATCATCTTAGACTATATACTAGGGCTTCTACCAAAAATCTACCATAATAGTTTAAGCACTTTGTTTAATGCTTTTTATAAGTTAGTAATATTAATTCTTTTCATGTTTTTCTTTCTTTTCTTCTTTTCTACAGGTGTGCTGAACAGTGTTGGCTGGCAGACATTTGGTAGAAGTTTCTCAATATTAAACATGCCAGTTTTCGAAGTCAGACCTGTGGGCACTCATGCAGGGTAACTCACAGACCAAATGACTGGGATATTCACCTCATTTACATTTAAAAGGACTGAAGTCTGTGTGCACCTGAGTTCCCAAGATATTCTCTGTTGCCAATAAACATTGTCTACTACACCAGTGAATGAGTTCCTTCCTTTAACAGTTTGAAGAGAGAAGTGAACATATACAGCAGTTTCTGATGTAAAAATGAGTCTTAACTTGGAATGTTATCCCCCTGTTAGAACTGTTGCTGTTTGGTCCAAAAAAGCACAAAGGGCTGAGACAAATATGTCAGGATGGACATATATTGATGTAGATGGACAGAACTGAAGGGAAATATACTGAAAAAAGATATGAGATAACTTCATAAAATAACCCTTTGTTGTGCACGAAAAAGAACACTTTCCTGGGTGTAATATGATCAACATGACTACTCACAAATTCAAATGAAGAATTGGCTTAAATTGATTTCATGGAAGCTTTGCATTCTACGTTCTGGAAATTCTGTATGAGAAATGGCATAATACTGCATGCCACTGATTTATCTTGATGTTTGTTATAATCCAAATATCGGATTCAGTCATTTTGATTTCCCATCTAATATTGAATTTTGGAATCTTGAATCTGCTGCCTTGCTCATTTATTCATATCAACTGCAGGTCTTTAGCTAGTGGGTGAGAGTGATGTCATCATCTGAACTGAAAGCCAGAATCGGTAGCAGAGTATGTTTTTGCATGGGGGGCTGACCCTTGCAGAGTACTTCCACGGTCCATTCTTTTTTTGTTGTTGGGGGCAGGGGGGGTGAAACACTGTGCTTTTTCTGCACTCACACAGAAGCAGAGGTCCTCCCAGCATGGGCTTTACAAGCTCTATAAACTTTTATATGCATTTACTGAAGAAAAACCACTGCAATAAATTGCCACTACACCCATTTTCCCTCTGAAAGTCCACTTGGTAGAAAATAACTCTTGCAAAATAATATACAGAACATTGTCCACACAAGGTTAGTTTTTTTTAGTCCTCAGTAGGTGTGTATTACTGAAGTAAAAACAACGGCATTTTCATTATGTTTGCAAACAAAAGTGGACTGATATCAATTACCACATTACACACCACATAAAATTTTACAGCTAATATCAGCATTCCGGATTATTTATGAGATCTCAGTTTCTTTTCTGTAAAGTTAAATTAGATCACAAACAACCGGTTGTTCTGTCATTATTATTCTGAAAACTAATTACGCTCTGATTTCAGCTCTTATTTTATAGTATGATTGTATTTCAGCCATTCAAGTACTTTGCCCACTCTCCCAATGAAGGATGCAAATAAAATCGGGGGCTAAGCTACAGGCGGGGTTTTGAAAGCTTACAAGAATGTTTGGTTACTTAACAAATGCCCTGGATGCAGTTGGAATGCGTGGGGTATAAGTACAGCCGCATTGGCACCCTAATTCCATTTCCTGAGGGAATCAGAGGCAGAATATGGCTTGTTAGACCTTGCAATACAATATGTTGGTTTTGCACAGGGGCCAGCGACTCTGATCGTTTGCTCAGCGCTGACCTTTGGAGAGATGAAGAAACATGAGATTTATTTTTAATCGACACTAGCCTTGGGGGTCAGCAGGGCAGCACCTGAATTGAATTCTCATGAGCGTCATCTGGTCAAGAGGCTGAACCTGGCAATATCTGATGATTAACTTTTGGCACAGGATTCGTCTCACCTTTGTAAAAAAAAAAAACAAAAGGTACTCTTTATTTTTTGGTCTCAGTTGCACTTAGTTAAGCTGTAGTGTGCTACCAAATTCATTATCGTGAATTACCATATCTTTTTAAGCCAGTACATGTAAATGACTCCGCATGTGTAGTGGTCTACTATCAAAACTTGATTGAAAGTTGAAAAAAAGGTGTAACTGTAATTATTCAATTATTATGGTATTGTAAATTAAAGCAGGAATATCTAAAATACCATACAACATTGCTAATGGATTCATTCATTTTAATGTAATCTCTCTTAAAACCCAGTCACCAAAAAATGACATATCAATATGCCTAAACACATAAAGAAATGACTGTAGTCAATGCTCATCCAAAAGAACACCAATTCTACCAAGAGTCTGTTGCTCTTAATTAACTGTTACAAAACAATGAAATCATGTGTTAGTCAAGCCACGTACACATTTTGGAATGGGGCTGGAGAGGGACTTTAAATCTTCTCTTTTTCTCAGGATTTCAGGGTCATACTCTACAGTATGATGACAGATTGAAAGGGTTTAACCTTTTTAGCCTTAACAAGCAGTAGCTGGAGGGTAGGAAGAAAGAAGGGGTCAAGTGACAAAGCTAAGTAAGATCAAATTCAGAAGTGGGTTCAGACAACTGAGTTCAGTCTCACGCAGAACAATGAATAGAATCAGACAAGAACCACACAGAATTTTTAATGGGTGCAATAATACATATATACATACATATAATTGTGAGATTTACATTATAGCAAGCCAGACCGACTTATACAGTACATCTAATGAAGTGGCATGCAAAGTTGCTCAAACAGAACACCATAAACCAGCGCCAGTGCCAAACACTGTGTTGAGATCACAAATGTGTGCCTAGATTGACATGTAAATTTTACTAGATCTTTGATAGATCTTTGCAAGAAATTCCTTTACAAGAAAGTATAAGAGCTGGACACCCGTTTCTTGTGTATCCCTCTCACTCTTGCAGGCACTGTGCTTTCCAACAGGACGGCCTCCAATGTTTCTTGCAAAGCCAGCCCAAGGTAGCCAAGAAATGGGAGAAATCCTCACCGAAAATATATTAAGCGTGCAGAACATGACCTTTAAAGTCTTAGGGGATGTGTCAGCTGTCCTCTTGTTTACAGAAGGGTGCTGGCATGTGGAGCGGGTTAGATCCCCATTGCAGGAACTGACTCTCAGACTGCCGGTCAGTGCAACAACAGGGTGAAGCACATATGGTATCAATACAGACACAACCCCAACCACCGTTATTTTCACAGGTAAGAGTGAGATCCATGTTTCACCTCATAAAACGTTATGGTGTTTTAAACAAAAACTGCCGCTCCAGTCATAAAATCCCATTTAGAGCTCTGCAGGGTCTCTCAAGGACACTTTTTCCACTCGACACTCATTTTTCATCATCTTCCTCCCTTCAGTTTTAAGATCTACACTCTGCTCTCCTTCTGAAGGAGCAGACGTGCAAAAAAAAAAAAAAAAAAAAAAAAAAGAGCAAAGAAACCCTGCTATCAATCAGGAAATTTTAAATCAGGAAATGCAAAGGACAGCTCTTTTTCTAAGAAACACGAACCACATGTGTCCAAAGCTGCCAGGGCCTGTTCACCAGGATGGATGCCACTCAACCGAGATGAGATCAAGTCACTCTCCGCTTCTGGTTCACTGCTAAAGTAAAAGCATTTTTCTTCCTTTTTTCAGGAACCATAAATTCAAAAGACGTGCAGATGGAAAAAAAAGACAGCAGGCCTCACTGCTTGTCTGCTTGTCCATTTGCCCCTATATATATGTGTATTTTTTTTTCTCAAAAAAAGGAGTTGGGCACATTTCAGATGCTATCTACTATTTTTGAAAACATAATTTTTTTTTTTTTTGCGATTTGAGATGTCAAACAGTGTTGCAAAGTCAAACATCTGAGAAATGGTAGATATTTAAGTACAGCACATCCTGAACAGTCTTTTCCCCCATGTTTAAGAAGCTTCTCTTACCCTGGACAAACAGTACTACTGTTTTGTGAAATGTGTAGCATACTTTGTGATCTTACATGAACCATCAGAGACTTGCTTTTTAGAAATCAAAAAAGGAGAGATAGAAAGTAAAGCAAAAAAGAATGTGAAAATTCCAGATTTCATCCGCAGGGCTTCAGGGATTGCTCACTGGTTGCATCAGGCCAAACCGTTGTATGTCTTTGTCCGTTCTCAGGCTGTCCAGAAGATCCAGAAAAACAAACGCACTGAGATAAAGCCTGAACATATTCATGACAGCATCAGCAAGAAGCCAGCTCTATTATTTCTTTGTATGAAATCCTTTAACTATCCTTCATTACTATTATTATCACTTTGTGACCAAATAAAAGTAATAACAATAAATATTGTATGTGCCACAGTGTTTTCTTTTGTGAATTTTCATCTTAATTGAGGAGGTAAGGGAACCTAGCTGTGGGCATTGTTATGGACCATTTGCCAGGGTTTCCTGGTTCAGCCCTGTATTTTGAGAACAGGCAAAAGTGGGAGCTGCCAAATAATTTCCCTGTTTTACATTAACTGCATAGAAAAAAGACAGATAAATAAAAATATCCATGTGGGAAAAAGTGCAATTACAGCACGTTCAGATCTACTGGCTATTTGTTTCTTATATAGAAATTGCAATCTATTGCCAAATGTTTTGCTAACCATGCATTCCATTGGCTGAGGTAGTATACAGCATTCCCCTGTCTCTTGGATTGATTCCGCATGTACCTTTGAGCTGCTTAATTCACTGACAGGAAACAGGTCTTGAAACAATATTACCATTCTTAACAAAAGTATATTTTTTCCTCTCTCTCCTCTTAATAGGTATGAAACAAAATGATACAAGGAACCAGTGTTGTCCCTGTGTGTTTGTTATTTTGTGACAGGTGTGAACATTTTTAAAAAACATTTTTTTGTTCATTCTTGTTATAATGGACTACCTGGAATAGCTATGTTCATGGCTAGAAAAGTGACCTCCATTTGTGCAGCTGCATCAGAGTAACCTTTGGAGAAACACAACTGTAATCACAGTTTGGATTTGCAGCAGAATGCACACTTTTTACAGAAGCTTGTGCCACTTTCCGTCAGCTCCACAATGTCTGAAAGTCAAGCCAATACAGCTTGAGAACACAGATCAGACTCGACAAACGTAGTGAGGAAACAGCTCTGCTGCATGTAAGTGAATGCTGGAGAGTGACAAAGCACAGATGCAAACTCCATTTTGGCTTGCAGAATCATCTGGCCCCAAAAGATATCAAAGAGAAACCTTATGAAGACAGCAAGCTGCTAGAGTGCTGTGAAGATCTGAGTGGAGCCAGTCCTCAGGCCTCAGGTGGACACCCTGGGGCAAGCAAACATGAGGCAGACCAAAGGCCACCTGTTGCAGGACCGTAGAGGTGGAGTTTGAAGGGATAGGATTGACATGGGGAGAGACAGAAAGCAGAAGACTCTTTGGCATGGCCAAGATACTGCGGTAGCCTTATGCTCGATGAGGAGTGAAGAGGGTTAAATTAGTAAGTACACTTTCCTCACTCGGAGTGAGTGCTTCTAGAGGCCAGAGAGGCTTAAAACAAGCATTTTTATTTCCCATGTGTTACTTTTACATATATTTTTTCTGTTATTTTGGTACAACTTGGCTTTTGAAAGTAAGTCAGGACACAAGGTGGATCCTGAGGCATTTTAATGTGGCTGCTTAATTAAATATTGTTAAACATGAGAACCTGTTACCATGACAGAGCCCTTAAATACTAATAAATACTGTACTGTTTATTCCTAACCCCCCAAAAAAAAAAACAAACAAACTGATATTTAATAATGACAATATTTTTTTTCCTTTTATTCTATTATAAATGTATACATAAATATTGCATAAATATTAGAGTCACAGATTACATGTAATCTGTTAAATATTATGAGTATGGGTTTATGCTTTATTAATATAGGATATCTTATGTATATACGCGCACATATCATTTGAAATAAAGTATATTTATTTATCTTAAGTATGTGTGTAATATGTGTTCCGATTACAATCCATGCTCTGAGAGCAGCACAAACCCCCACAATGTTTTAACAGCCTTTAGTAAGGCATCTGGCAAGTAACAGAAGCAGTAGCAGGTAATTAGAGTTGTCATAACTCCACCCCCATTTTGTATTAACCCAAATCTAATAAACAAGGAGCTGTTCAAACTCAGAGACTCGAGCATGGTGTGGTGTTAGACCTCATCTGTGCTCACAGAGCCACGTGTAGTGAGGAAGTTCCATGATTTCATTAAAAATGTGAAGCTCTGCACCACATTAGAATGGTTACATTATAAGCTAAATAATGGGTTAATAAAGAAGCACTATGCATAAAAATGGAGATTACACTCCACAAAGTGTGTCCCTCCTAATAGATAAATAAATAAAAAATAATTAAAAAGTGAAAGTTCTCACATGTGTCAACAGAAACACAGGAACTTCCTTTTCTGGAACATGGGAAGTCCCACACAGGTGGATTTTGTGACTTCTTTTATAGGAGTTAGAGTAATAAAAGCTCAATTTTTCAGTTTTGATTAAATGAGTATTTAGTAATCTAGTATGATTTACAGAAGTCTCAGTCTAATCAACAATGTAAACTCTTCTTGGGGGAATCAAACCCCCCGATCCTGTTGTGGGAGTGCAGTGTCCAATTGTGTGAATGAAAGAGAAGACCCCTCAAAACTATGCCGGGAAAAAATGGAGAGAAAACCACGACACACAAGTAAGAGGTTGAAAGCACTACCACAGCTGAGTTAAAATATAAGATATATTGAACACCACGTTGGATGCTTGCCGTGGATGGGAGTAAGTTAATTTGACTTGCAAAATTTTGGTTTATTTCTGTTTTCAGCTATGGTGGGAGTAACTGCTGATCTGCATAGCTATACTGGATAAAGTCTAGTTTAAAAGTTTTTATTTGGCTAAGGTGCAATACTGATGCCATGATATCAATCAAAATGAGAAATCCACCATTTAACAATTGCTTTGGTAGCCTATATTACAATATGCTGGTGTTAGTAGTGATACAGATCATACAACAAACCCTTGAGCAGTACACTGATGTTATGGAAATAGTCATTACTCATAGGTCTTTTTGAACCTCAAAAGATGGTGACCACTGGTGTCAGACACAGTCCCCACAGTGAATGGGGACCAGTAGGGGTAATAGGATATTGAGTCCATGTGTGACACAGGAGGTGTTTGTTATTCTAGCAGCAAAAGCTGAAAGCTTTCAAAAAAACTGCTGAATCAGATCACATGACCCCAGTGGTATGTTATAGTGCCTTCACAAGGAAATCTATACAGTAGCTCTGTGTGCATTAGAGTCTATCCATTGTCAGATAAAATGAAGATGGAAATGAGACAGGAAAGAGCTGCCATATTCTAGGAAGTGTCTCTGTCTATCATTGCTGTGCACAGTGCAGATTGGCTAGAGATACCTGTTGCACCTGTCATCCTTCAGATCAGTATGTCAAAAGACCAAAGTGTAGCCCATGATGTGATGCTCAGACGGAATGTGATGACCCCTTTAGCTTAAAACACACAAAAACCCATACACACAAAGTCCTACTCTCATTCA
Organism: Megalops atlanticus; assembly: GCA_019176425.1. NCBI lineage: Eukaryota > Metazoa > Chordata > Actinopteri > Elopiformes > Megalopidae > Megalops > Megalops atlanticus. The sequence continues at coordinate 17,307,288 of CM032887.1, read as the reverse complement.
TCGAATGCCAACATGTTTCCCTGGAAATGGAGAAAAAGACAAAGAAATTGTGTGCAAGATTTGATTTTTGCACAATAGCTTCACATGTGGTTCCATTTAAAAATATGGGTGGTCTTGGAGATATATTTTTATTTTAATACCCTGTAAATAATTGTAAATTAAAGTATCACTCTGCATTTATTCGGTCCAGGTGGTTCAATGGGGTCCGCATATAATAATCTTTCAACGCCTTTAATTTGCAAAACTGTACAGGGAGAAAATAATGGAAATGCAATATTTTTATGTCTCAGGTTTTTATGCCCAATGCAATATATTTATGGCAAACAATAATATATTACATCAAAATTCAAACCACCTGCTAATCATAAATTGAGTTTCAGTTATAACTAGAGGCAATTTGATGCATAAAAAGCTACCATTTGGGAGCGTTTGTTTAAATTTTGTTCAGCAAATTTTCTAAGGCAGGAATTAGAGCAAATTAAGATCTTGACCCTTCCAAAAATATTTAAAATAATATATAGAGCTCTACCACATGAATTCAAATGTTTACTGGGCTTTAATGAAAGGTGTAAACAAACATAAGCATTTCAGTTATATTTTTTGTAATATAACTATAATATAACAACATATAGTATTTAAACCCTGTATAAGGTTCACAAGAGAAGAAAATCAATATGATTGCAGACCCTCATATTTAGTCATACTCCTGACGAAACAGAAACAAAAAAATTTTTCTGTAAATCGTCTACACTTCCTGTAATATTTTATGAGGTTCTGAAACTAGTATGAGATTTTTTTTACCATTCCCCTGACAGAATTGTTCTAGGTTCTTCAGATCATTTGGTTTCATTTGTGAACTGCTTTCTTGGCTTCAGACTGCAAATGCTTGACTGGACTGAGGTCTGAAGATTGAGATGATCAGATCAGAATGTTTATTTTGTGTTCAATTAACTGTTTGTACATGAATGGGTACTTCATTGTCATGCTGCAATGTCCATTTTAAGCCAAGTTTAAGCTTCTTGGCAGAGGTAACCAGCTTTTTGGCCAAAATCCTGGTGCTTGTTAGAGTTGATGACTCCCTAAGTCTTAACAACAGCTCCAGGAACTGTAGATACAAAACAATCTCAAGTCCTTATAACCCCCTACTGCAATACCACTGTGGGCATAGGGTCTTTCTCAACAGAAATGTCATATTTTGATGCAAAATATAAAGCCGAGGAGCATATCCATAATGCTGAATTTTCACACTTCCATATGTAGTTCAGACGTAATTTGGCATATTCAAGTAGCCTCTTTTTGTTTCTTCAAAGGACCCATCATTCTTGCAGCCCAGCCATGAAATCAACATTCATGCATGCAACCATAAATGGTTCTTTCTGACACTGTAACCTGAAGATGCCTGTTTGTTTGGGAAATCTCTGGCTGTTGCCTTTAGATTTTGCCTCTGAAAACACTAGTTTCACAGCTCATGGTGGCAGAGCCACTATTGTACAGGTTGCCTTAAATTTCTTAATGATGGACACCACTGTGGAAAATTGTAGATTTGGCTTTTTTGAAATTTATTGAAATAGGGCCAGAGGAGTGGGGGTGGAAGGGTGCTATGTTCCTCAGAAATGGCTCAGTTCACCGGCTGACTGGGGCTAGGCCACATCTTCCAGCCAGCCCGGGAAAGCTCACCTCATGGCAATTAACTCATCCATGCCTTATTTAAGCCTCCAAAGTCCCATGGTGGATGTGAAGTATTGTTGAGGGAAAGTGTGGCAGGTGAAACTGTGGTGAGCTGCAACCCAGACCTGTTTTGAGTAGACTACTTGACTTGTGAACTGAAACTTCTTGAGAGAAACATATTTGGCTTTTGAGCCTGAATAGTTTTATTTATTTTTATTTATTTTCCTACTGTTTGGATTTCTTTCCAACACTGCTAACCATCTTAGCTGGCCAGTTAGAGAGAGGAACTGTACAGTAGAGATAGGCTTCTAGCACGAGTTAGCATTTTTCTTTTCTCTTGTCTTGTTTTTGTTTCCCTGTGGCTTTAGAAATGTTTTGCAAAAAGTAAGTCCTACAGTATTTCTGTTTCCTTATGTTGTGTCCTTCATTTTAATGCAAATCCTCTGATCCCATCACATCCTTTAGAGCCATCCTCCAATGGCCTGCAGTCTTAACCCCTAGAACACGAAAGCTGCAAATTGCGGCCATATGAGCTTACCTCATTCTCTCCTGAATAACTCATTTTTCCTAGTAGAAATTTCCTGTTTGTTTTGCCGTATACAGGAGGTTTGTCACTTTCACTGTGTTGAATATATCATGAGTAAAAAAATAGCAGTGCAGCATCTGACTTTTTTTTTTTTTTGCATCACAAGTGGCTTTCTCATCAGTGTGAATCAATGTGACTGTGTAAGGAAATGCATGGGCATAAATGGCAGATCCAAGTGTGGGAGAATTAGAAGGTGGAGAAGCACTGACCCCTGGGACCTCCTATTGAGAGACTGTCATAAGTCATGATGGAGTCTCTCTGGGTGTCTTCACCGATTATTTAAGATAGCATGTTTGTCTGCAGGTTTGATCTTTTGCTTTTGGACATTGGGTAAATTTTGACATAAGACAATGAAAAGCTCAAAAAACTGTGTCGTATACATTCCTCTAAGTTTAGGATTTTGGGATTTCCTTCTTTTCAGTTAAAAGGATTAGAGAATGATTACAGTATTAGTATCATAACAAAGAATATTGCATGCAAACAGAGCTTGCAGAGATGATCACATTTCATTTAAACCAAAAGTCTACTTAAGACTATACTACTGTATTGATTCATTCATACTGTACACATAACCTGCATTAGGATCAATTTCATCTGGTCATATTGAGTTAATTATTATTATTTTATTTGCTCACAGGAATGGGAAATACTTGAAGGTATTCTGTGAATCTAAAATTGTCTTCAAACATTTGTAGTCTTTACTAGAAAGCCTTTAAACACGGGAAATTTGTGTTTATTACGCATCTATGCTTCCTTTAATCATATGTTGTGGAGATCAAACAATTGGAAAAGGACTGTTCCCAACACTATTATAGTTTATTAAAGATCAGGTTATTCAGGATTTGCCAAGACTGTTTAATTTGTGTAGGCTACTGTTCAGATTGTTTTTTACAAAGAAAGAAAACAAGACTTCAAAGGCATTGGGTCATGTACAGTTTAGGATGGCTAGTTTTTCCTTGAGTCCTAGTGACATCACTTCAACTTTAGTGTCCCTTGGCAGAGTAAAATCTCTTCATTTCCTCACTGATTGCAAGGAAAATGAAGTGTTGGAATTCTCTTACAAATGCAGTGTATTTGGGGAAAGTCTGAATCTTATTTCCACTTTTTAACTTTTTTTAGTTTTTGACACCATTTTTTTTTTCTTTACAAGACTAGTGCAGTTGTTTGAACGCTTCCTTCAAAAGTAAATACTTTTGCTCATAGATGGTCCTAAAACCTTTCCAAAATGTCAAGAAATATTACTGTACATTCAACATAATTGTTTTCAAAATTCACATTTATTTTTCTCAATGCATTTTTGTTGCTGTATAACCATGACAAGTGTGATGTCATTGTCTTCTGTGATTGACCGTTAGAAAAATTCCATTGCTTCCCTTGGACATGGGAGAACCCTGGATATCCGACCGAATGATCACTCTGCAGATATGGAAATGATTACACTGCTGGCTTCTTTTACATTCTGTCGACTCCTGGTCGTTTCAAAAACGCATCTCTTTTTTTTAATGGCAGTGTTTTTCAAGGACGGTAACATAAATTTTAGAAATAATATTTTGGCAGCATAGCAACAGGCAAAAGTAAAAAAAAAACCCTATCTTGAGGGTTCATGAATTTAACCTTTTATGTTAATATCCAAACTTGTTTGACTTGTTAGCCATTTCATTTAGATACATTTATACATTTACATTTATATTGTTCCACAGTATGTGTCCTACGTAAATTATATAATGTACTGAATACTTTTTGCACATAAGGTACAGCATTCCAGTTCTGAGATAAATTAATAATGAAAGAATAAAATAAAATGGCACAATAAAATAATAAAATGGAAGTGCAACACATTTAAATGTGGATTATGCACGTGATTATGCACTTTGGCCATTACAAAATGAACTTTTTGGTTCACATGAAAGTGAAGACTACATATCAGAGCTGGAGAAAAAATTAAATATTCTTAAAAATTGAAGGATGTCATAATGTTTGTGTACATTTCACTCAGTGAAAAATCTCCTAGTGCTCCTTAATTGTTCTCAAGCAGTTTTAATGAAGTCACGATAGAATGATTCCCAGTACACCACAGTGACCTAATGTAAATGATATGGGTACTTAATGAACATGATGTCACCTCACGTCTTATGAGCGATTATCTTTACCCACAAGTGGCAATCATATATGAGGCCTCAAGTTCAAAAAAGTGGATTAAACTGGTTAATTAAATTTAATGGCTAACTTACAAATGAGCACAGAGCCAGTATTAATGCCTCTTTTGCTTGGACCACCTGTGAAGGGCACAAGTATATGTTGAGTTAAGATCTGTTTTTACTTTAAAAAAGGGGAGGGGAGGGTCAGGGCTTATTTTCTCACAGTGGCGTTAGTGGTGCATTTGATCCATGTGACGTAAATGTCAAACATGTCTATTTGCCCACAGGAGTATGTTTGAACAATTTTCAGAGGGAATCTACAGCTCTTGCACAGTTCACACTGTACATATGCAGCTTGCATGGTCTCAGGGAAAAAGGCTATGTGTAAAGATGATGTCGTCGACCTGTCATTGGATTTTTTTTCTCATAAAAAACCCTTTGGAAAATAAAATGCTTTCACCACTTTGAGTTTATATTTTTCATCCCTGCCAAAAACTACTGCTGGACACCATCACAATTTACTTGCACAGGAAAAGACCTTTTTTCATTTATCCCCTGAAACCAAAGTACCAAAGTGAAGGTAGTTTATAACTGTTATAAATAAACATGTACCAAATTGTTGCATATTACATATTCATTTTATTGAAGTGATCTGCAAGTCATGCCTTTTTTATTTGGGATTTCATGCTACAAGTGGCTGAACCTGCAACAAATCATGGAGGCAATGCAGCAGTCAAAAAAAAAAAACAACTAAACAAACAAATATGGGTGCAGTAAGTAGCTAAGCACTCATAGAGAGAGTCTAAACATAATTGAATGTAATGTCACATACACGCATATAATACCACTCATATGCATTTATGTCACACATACACCAGCAGCTCAGAGCTTGGGGTGATGGTTAACCACCTTCTGGGAAATCCTTCTTATTGCTAACACCAGGGTGTTGACTGGGGGTTTCAGTGGAAGTGAAGAGCTTTACTGCTGTAGATGTTAATCGATCACTTGGCCTCCCACTCCAAAGCACAGTGACAGGGTTTTCATACAATCTGCAGTTCAGTGTGAGCAAAATGTTAAATCACATGCTAAGTTGCTCTCTCGGTGCTGCCAAGCAATATGATTGGATGATACAAGTGAGTGCTGAGCATCCAGGAAGCTAGCTAGCCTGAAAGTTGGGCTCATTTCAGTGGTTTTATTAGTTGGGGAGAGTCCACCTGGGCAGCCCACTCAGTACTCACTTATCTGCACATTATATTGAATTATGAACATCCAGCTACAACACACACACACACACACACACACACACACACACACATTCAGATGCAAGTACAGCACAGAAACAGACACTGAAATGGAGCAAAATGATTCATTGATGAAATATTTTGGCCGACATTGAAACAGAAACATGATTTCTATATGACATACATTTTGTCACGGATTTGAACTGATATGTGGGGAAAAAAAGGAATCTGAATAATTGCATCCCACATATGACGCTTTTTGAGACCTTGACTCAAGGATATTGTATCTGTAGGGATGGCAAAACTTTTTCAGCATCAATATTGTGGTGGATGGAGATAACAGGAGACAGAGTGGTCACTTCAAAAGATCAGGAGCTAGTCTGGACAATACATTACAGAAGAGCTGCTCTGGTACGAGAAAGGCTGGCCTGGTACACACAGGAAACACTCTCCAGCCATCATTTTGAGTGATTTGTTGTATCAGCCGATACTCCTTATTCTTGGCCCATTTTCTGATATATTTTTCAAATACAGCACCATTATATGTATGTGAGTAGGTAGATTACTTACTCAATCTCTAATCAAGGTAATGTCTATAATGCCCTCAGTCTCAGAGAAAACTTCAAGCAATGAAGGCTTTTGATGTTTGTACAGGTGTAGGGGACACATGCCCCCCACACTTTGCATGGCATATGCTTTAATAAGGCTAAGAATGTTATGAGTACCTGAAAGAAAACACTGGCCTTGCAGTTGGGGCCTTGCTACAGGATGAGGTCTGATTTGGTCAAATCCCCTTGCACCTGATGGCTACTGAAGCATCCCAGAGCCTGGAAACAGAGAACCTGCTGTATGCTGAGCGGGTGTGCTCTCCAAGTCCCCCCTCACTCCATACACGCCTGCTGTTTCTTAGATTTAGAGCTCAGCCTACACTGTCAGAGAAACTGTGATATACATTAAATACAATAATTCACAGTGAGGGGCCTGCAGTGCCTTAAACAATTTGATGATGTTTAACAGTGGCAATATAACATTGTTTATGACAGGAGACCTTCTTTTTTTTCTCTCATTTCCAAACCCCTCGATGCCTTTGCGATGCAACATGGAAACAATTATATAAAAATGCAGATGTAGATTCCAGCAATCTCCTTGGAGTAGATAAATAGATTTTGAAATAATTTACAAATGATGCACAAAATGTGTTTGCCATCTGCTTCTTGCTGAGAAATAGCACTCCTATCCCTACAGTTTTGATGGTACATCAATACTGCATTTGCAGTAAGGGAGAACAGTCACTGGATAGTAGATGCATGGCTTACAGAACTCAGCTTGAGACAAGAAAGAGAAATCTGAGGAATTTATAAAGATGAACAAAAGGCCCTAAGCTTTTGTTGATTACGCAATGGCAAGACAGAGGAACGGCTGTTCCCCGTGAATTCTCTCACCTGCTGCAGTGCGGACCTTTGGAAACAATCAGATGTCAATCACGTAGATCTGTGCGCTCCGTAGGTTCCCAGGGTGTCAGGACACGGCATTTGAGACTAATGGTTATGTGCAGGTTTCTGCTGTGAGGGAATCAGATGGATGTTTTAACATACTGTCCACTGTCTTCTGGAGCTGCAGGATGACTCACAAGTTCATATTTCTGCCTCCTTTTCTCTCCTGAAGACTTTTATTAATGGCATTAATTGCTTTACCAGGCACTGGTGGTAAATTTTAAAGTTAAGTGGGTGTCTCCCATGTGGGACATCTGGGGGAACTGCAGCACAGATGCAGGTGAGCTTCAGAACAGGGCCTGAGCCATTTCTATCTGGAACATACCATTTCTTGACAAGAAAGGGGGGGCATATCAAAATATAAACCATTTATTCAGAGTTGCAAAACAGTGTTTTGTTTTGTTTTTTTTGTTTCCACAAAATACACTCTTTATGTGTGTTTCCACTTATTAAAATTTTCATGTTTTATCATAATCCCCGCAGACACAATCACAACTTGTGCAACTGAAATGTGAAAGTTCAAAAATGCAATATTACCTAGATTTAAAATGTTCAGAGAATCCTACTGTTGCTACAGTAGGAGATCTAGACCTGGAAAATTACACAGTATGCAGCACAGATGTTTTTTTTTCCCCAAACCAACTGACATCTCTGTACTTCTCTCTAGACAGTGACATTTGGTTGATGGTCCAGCGCCCACCATCTTGAAAAGCTAGCCACAGTCTGAGAGAATGCTAAAGAAATGATCTTCTGTTTTCAATAAATTACAAATGTTCAAATAATCCTTGCTGTTCTAATAAATATACAAATGTTTCTGTGGTCCGGAGATCAGTGGCAGAAGCTTTAACAAAGCCCTGTGGTTGTGGAGTCTCTGTGGTTCCATTCATCATGGGATGATATTAAACATTCAAATAAATGAACTACTGCAGTGTTCCTGTCGTAAAGATACTATTCGGCATACACACATCAAGGTGTTTTTTTAAGGTACTGGTGGTTCAATTCCTATGAGGAGACACACAGACATGAAGTGATGAAATTAAACAGTTAAACAGAATATTATATTGTATACATTTCATTGAAAGTATGCATATTGAATGCATATTCAAACATTTGAAAAAAAGCAAGGTTTATTCACAGTAATGTGAGACCTCATTTGAAATAAATAGGCATAATACAGCCCCCTGTTCTGAGGTTGTGTAATTCATTTCTGTCATTTATTATCCCATATCAAATGTTCTCTGCGTGTTGAATGAATTTTGTAGTACATTCAATATCTTCCAATTCTGTGCTATTTTCTGATAGCTTGCTTCCATAGAAGGCTGGGTTTTCATGGTACAATTAAAATACTTCCTCGAGCAGCTTTGGCATTCTTCCACAAAACAGTACAGAGAAAAGAGTCTCGGCAGGTTTTTATTAGTACCACTTACATGGACAAATGGAATTCAGTTATACTAGTAACACATCCTGCAAAACAACACCACACATGGTCTCTATAATTTACGAACTGATGAAAGACTACATGGTAAGGAGAAGAAAAAAACAGACAATATAAAAAGCCCTTGGTAATCATGAAGAAGTGTATGCTGAACAGGTCTCAGCTTCTAAGACGACATTGCTGCTTCCCAAATGCCGATCCTGCTGCCAACCGAAATACTATGCTTGTGTGTCCCTCCAAGGGTTATCAGCATTTTGGAAGCCTGCCCAATGATACTACAAATCTGTCATCCTCAAAATAGTTGTAACTTCCTTTATTAAATTGTTAAAGAGGCACATCACTTGTAAGAATATAAATACAGGCCCTTGTAAAGTATAAAAGCCATCGAGTGTAATCACAAACAGTCTTTTGAGCATGTTCTGCTGGCTTAACGAGAGCACAGAGCCCTGGGTCAAATCACGTGGATGCAAAAGTCAAAGCGAGCCAGGCTGCCCTGTTTGAGTCCACACTAATGTGAGGCACAGCCACAGACAGAAGAGCTATGTTAGCATGCTGGGATTACAAGCTGCGAGAACTCTATGTGGTGCACCAACTGTACAGAGAAAAATTACTATTCAGGTTATCTGTGACAGTTGCATTAATCATTGACTTGTTTTGTAATTTCTGTGGGCAAGCAAGAATACTCCTAAGACTGCAGGACAGAATGGGCGGTGTTGTAAACTCTTTGTGTCAAAGATTCCACATTTGCATGTCTGTTGGTGGAAGTTGAAGTGAGTTCATCTGGATAAAGACAGGTGCCAAGGGAGGGAAGGGGAACATGCTAATTGGGAAAACCTCATTCTGAAGCACTTATTTATTTTTATTTATTTCATAATGTGCAACTTGTCCCCATCAATTTATTTTCTTTGATAGCAGCATGTTTACACAGGCTACGCTATGGAATATGGAAGCATTCAGTGGAATATACACAGCAGTGTTTCCAGTACAGTGCTGAAAGATATACAGGGACACCTGATCAAAATAATAACTCATCCAATATTCCAGTTACAAGCTAAGAAAGATAGCTTTTAAGATTGAAGGTTTAGTAGTATTAACCCCATTTGAGGAAAAACAGAAGCCTTGTTTGACAAGATAGTTTGAAGTACAAGAGCGATGATTTAGTCAACAGATGGTTTAGGGTTAAGGTCTCCTCTGGAAATGATATGATAAGTCACAGAATCAAAGCTTTGGCAATCTGGACCTCAGGACAGATTTGACCCTTATTTAGGCCAGGATTCTCTGAATTTATGTACCAGTGTTTTCCAAAAGATTTTGAGTCTCCCACTGAATAAAAAAATAGCCTTTTCCTACCACAGACAGACTACAGTCTGGATGACTGTGAAGTGAAGTACACAAATTTTGAGTTTTTTAAAGCATTTTCTGAAGTATTTGAGGGCAGCTACAAAAGTGGATGATGAATATAAAAATCACTGCTTTTTCACAATGTTATCCAAAATAGAGCAAGCTCACATAATGATTTAAGTTTATACATTAAATAAATGAGCTATCTGAATGGAAAGGTTTAACCCCAACACTTCTTCAAATAGTGGAGGTATGAAGCTGACTGTAGGAAACCTGTTTGAGGCCTGGCTCAGCAGTGCGCCAGAACAGCAAATGATTAAGAGAGACTGTTCTCTGCAGTGCTATAACCTTGTCATACGGTGAACATGGTGGGATTCCACAATTCACCTGTTCCTGCCAGGTTGTCCAGTGAGCCCAGGTACAGGGCAGCTGCGTTTGCCCCCGTTTGCTGTATGATTGACATCCTCAACGTACAATAACAGATGACTGTAACTTAAAAATGGCAATTACATTAAATGTAAAACAGATGCTGGGATGGGGGACTCTCTCTCCCTCTCTCTCTCTCTCTCTCATTATATATAACTATGCAGATAAATGGGTACGACACAAGGCCACCAGTTACTCTGGCCAACAGAACTAGAATAAATGACTTAATGTCTTAATCATGTTCTCCTCGCATTGCTGCCTTCCAAATATGGTGGCTTTGACTAAATCACCAATGCCAGAACAATCTATGTAGGGGAAAGGAAGGCAGAAGGCAGGATGCTGTTGGCACTCAGTTTCAAATATCTTACTAAAGACAAATTAATTGTCCTGTTAAAAACTTAAATATGTACTCAGTGTTTAGGGTTGTTCATAATTGGTCCTGGTTTAGGAGAAACCAAATGTGCTCAAACAAAACTCAAACCAGTCGCTGTGTCAACCTCAGGCCCAGTGTTAGGGAACTAGTGATAGGAAACTGGCTTCATAAAGTTCAAAACAGTTGTAGCTATGATAGTTTTTCTTATGATGGGCAAAGACTTTTGATTGATTCATAAAAATTACTGATTATTAACAACATACGGTAGCTCTACCCATTATAGGATTCAAGACATCTCACTCTCCCATCACTCCGCTGTTCAGACGTACATTTGAGGGACCTCAGTCACCTGCCTAATGCTAGATTTCAGCCTTACCACTCCTGCAGAGGTGTTATACATCTGTAATTTCTTTAATTTTTTTTGGCACAGTTCAGTTCTGTGAGCACTGTACTGTAATGAAAAAGTCAGAGCACAGTAGTTTCAAATATATTCCCCATTTAAGTGCTCTGCTTGAAAGATGACAAATGAAGCCTTTGTTATCTTCAGACTGTCAGAAATGGAGGTTGCTTTCAAGATGTTCAACTTTTTAAATAAAATGTGCAGATGAACAACTGCTACAGTAAGAATATTGTTCAAATCAAGTCAAAACTTATTCACACAAATCTAAATCATTCTTCTCTGTAGCATTATGTTTTGGCTTCGCCCTTGCACCTGGGGGTATAAAAACGGTGAACAAGGACAGTTCAGGGTCCATGGATGATGTATTTCTTTATCTCTATAGGATTAAGCCATCGCTCTTATAACTTGCTGTTATTACATTAAACTCTGTTGTATTTTAACATAGCATTTCTTCCAAGGATTTATGCAGTATCATATAGCGATCATGTGATCGTTTGTTATTGTTTTTTTTTTCTTGGTTAGTTTTGTGAGTACATTTTAACGCTAGTTTATTTAGTCAGTAGTTCAGGCTTCCCCCTCTCAGCTGGTTGCTCATCTTCTTGTTAATTGAGAAGAGCCTTTATTGGTTGTGTTTGCATTGAAGTGGCAGTCTTGTCACTCCACTACATCATATGAGGGGAATCTATCTGAGGGAAATCTTTGAGAGTTGCTCTGGATAAGAATGTCTGCTGGATGTCAAAAACGTAAATGTAATGTTAAGTGCACTACTGTCTTGTACGTCAATCTAGATAAGAGTGTTTGCTCAGTGACAAAATATAACGTAACATAATGTAATGTAACATTACCCTCACAGTTAAGGTGACTGTAGCTTGTCACAAGCTCAGATACTTTTACGAGGGCTATTTATGAGGAGTATGGTCCAGATGTACTGCATGCATGAGAAAAGCACTAAACTACACTAAACTAAACTAGCAAATGACCATATTGTCAAGTGATCCAGAATAGGACTGGGAAGATAGATATGAGTTACTTTTATTTTGAAAGCTGTATATATTTGAAAATGTGTGCAGGATTTGTCATCAGTATCAATGTTATCATGCTTTAAATCTATTTTGATGAGAGGTTTGGCTGAGTGAACAATATCCTCTGGGAAATGTCAAAGGTCATCTGCAGGCAGACAAATATACAGATACGATACTATAACAATAAAGGCTTGTCCACAACTTATGTGTGGGGTATTTGTTCTTAGCACAAAACAACTAAATTTATATGTATATTTATGTAATCATGCAAAAAAATACTACTACTACTACTACTACTAATAATAATAATAATAATAATAATAATCAGGAATATCTAACATGAAGCCTGAGAACTTGGACTGAGGCTGTAAACAGGGAGTGTAGCCTGATGTGAATATTCAACACTGAAAATCAGCAAATGGTGAGACCTCTCTCCTGTTGTCTCCCTCATCATTCCCTGATGTGTCCTTTGAAATGTCTCAGTTCCCACTGACTATAACGTTAATTTGAAAATGGGGAATGCCACTTGTCACTTCCAATGCTATCTGTATGCTCTGGATCCCTGAGCTTGACCTGCTGCTGCCCTTTGCAGGATGGTTATTTTGAAGTTTTCATCTGAGCATTGATACATATTCCGAAAAATGTCATATCCTAACCACCTGTCTGAGAGCAACCTTCCTGACCCTGTGGTGTGGTGGGCTTTTTGTATGAAATGTGTTTTTGTAATGCAGTGAGTGTCTAATAACATAACTGTATGATGACTCCTTATATGGCCTTTTGCTTGTGTTGTACTCTGCCTCACTTGCAAGTTGCTTTGGATAAAAGCATCTGTCAAATGAATAAATGTAAGTGTGTGTGTGTGTGTATGTGTGTGTGCAAGTGTCTATTGGCCTTTGTTTTGATCTTGCTTTATTTTAATGTTGATTTGATCTCAAAGCAGTTCTGGTGCTGTGATTTCAAAGACTCAAAATAGGCAAATGATTCCATTTGGAAAAGTTACAAATGTGAACTTCTGTGCCTGCTGGTTGAATATAATCTCTCTGTAGCTTAGAATCTGTGTCATGGCAGAAATTTAAATGGCGGGGGGAGTACTTTTCCACTGATCAAAGTTTATAGCTAAACAAATCCGACCCACAGGTAGGCAAAATACAGCTCCCATTGCATTATTTTTGGCAAGAGCTTGGCTGCCTTTTTATGGATTTTTTTCCCCATCTATTTATTGGAAAAAGAGATTGCTACTGGCTAAACTTAAAAAAAAAAGTTTCCATCTTTTTTTTATTTAGGTAAAATTAGATGAAAGGTGCTTAATGTTGTCTTGGATATGGCCAAGAAGAACATGCATGTTAAACTACAATTTATTGGTTCATTATGTTACCTAGGCCCCATTTTGACCAAAAAAAAAGAATGATAATATTTTGTATTCTGTTAAGCGTAACTGATGTGAATAGAGACGAAACCCTCTGCTCACAAGCACTTATCTTGAAGTTAGGAGGAGAGTCCCTCCCCGTAAAACTAGGGTTCCGTTTCCCACGAAATGCAGAACAAGCTGTTTCTCATAAAGTCTTGATTCACGCAAGAGAAACACACCATAATCAACCATCAGAGCAGGGGACATGTGGCGAATCTCTCTGCAGGCGGTGAATTACTTAGAACTCCAATCAATGTGACCTTCCCATTATCAATCATTGGGGACATTATCCAAGGGGATAGGAATATGCACTTTATCACCTCGTACATGAGCTAATGGGATACATCATAGGAAGGCACATTCAGTATGTTGGGTCAGGTGAATAGACTACATGTACAATTTGTCTAAAACCACCCTTGCTCCACCATTGTATCTTGCATGCCTGTCTTAGACAGAATATGTACAGCGGTCTGCAGCATGTACGCATTTTTAGCTAAAAAACAATGTGAAACCATTACAGTACAACTAAGCTTACAGATCCCCATTTCCTTTTAAAATATGAACTGATTCCTGTGTTCAAGTCCAAGATCTTTTTATTATAATTTACTTCATATTGTTTTTACCTTGATTTTGCACTGACAAGGAAACGTGAAATCAAAGTTCAAATAATCAGAAAGACACTGGTTCTGTTCTAAGAATATATAATATGAGTAATTTTCCCTAAAATTGTAATTACCAGCTTTCAATTTTTCCCCCAGAACAAAAACACTGTTAATGTACTCCCCGGTGAGTTTTAGGGCTGTGAGCTCTACTCAGTAATATGTCGGAGCCCACTTGCTTAACTTAACTTTACAGAAAAAAAAGAGAAAAGAACGAAAGCACCAGAGGAGAAAAAAAAAAGAGAAAGCAAAGAAACTTGGCACTTCAGCTCCACTGTCATGTATTCTCACTGACATCATCATTGTAAAATTAGGAACTGGTTTCTTCTTTCCTGCAGATGTGGAAGCTTGAAATTGCATTCCATGGGCCCGTGCCACATTTCATCAGTGTTTTTCCTTTGCTCTCTCCAAAGACTAGCCGCATGTGGTCCGGCGCTCACCAGCCCTGCCTGCGATCTGGTATCGAATGCTGGCTACCTAATCCCAGGCCGGCCCCAGCAGGCCCACACCTGCAGCTGATTGAATCCTCCTGGAGTACAAAGGCCTGATTTACTGCGGCGAGGACGCTGGGCCCGGCCGCAGCTGCGCGCAGGCAGGAAGGGGAAGTTGTTCATCATGCAGCGTGTATTTCGCTAACAATGGAGCGCCCAACGCGCCGCTCAGGCACGGCAATTTCACATAACTGACAGGAGGCAAGATGGTGTTTGGCTGTTATTAGGGAAAGGGGGGTGAAATGCCAACTTGCAGTTTTCCACTTGTGGCAAAGGGTTCGCTGGACTCGTTCCCCGCTCACTGTGCTCCGGTTCCCATGCCTGAGGATCCGTCGCGTGCAGACTCAGAAAAGACAGTCTCCATGTTCACACACATTCCCTTTCTTCCATTCCTGTCCACGCTCAGGTGTTCATACTGCCTCTGCGGCGTCCAATTTTCTGCTTGCCACTGAAACTTGTGACACAGTGCGATCCACACAGGAGCAATGCATTTAGGGTGGCCGTAGTGGCCGCAGGACAGCCGGGATCAAAGTGCTGATGTTACGATTCTCAAAACATGATGATAATCAAAGGTTCCCAGTGTGTGATGTCCACTTTTTGTAAATTGAAACATGGAAGCTACTGGTTTCACTTTCTAACTGCTTTAACTCTATAGGTTACTGTTAAAAGAATACCAGCCAGCAGAAGTTTCACTCTGCATCAATATGTTTTGTTAAATGGATGTGATGAAAACCACCGGTGTGAAATTACACCATACAAACCAAATCAACCAGGGCAGCTGTGTGGTATAGTGGCAAGAAAAAAAACTTGCCAGGTTAATTCCCAGGTGGGAAATTGCAGTTGTGCCCTTGGGCAAGGTACCTAACCTGAATTGCTACAATAAGCATTTCACTGTATAAATGGACATGATAAAATTGTAAATTTTGTATGTTGCACTGGATAAAAGCATCTGCTAAGCAAAGTTATCAGTCTATTTGAGAATTCTGTAACAGATTTCATTTTGAAGGAGCCCTTCCCTGTGTGTAGCCTTATCAAAACAACCAGCCTCAGTACAGTGGGCGGAAGTGTAGCATAGTGGTTTAGGAACAGGACTTATGACTGAAAGGTTGCCGGTTTGATTCCCTGCTGGGGCACTGTTGTTGTACCCTTGGGCAAGGTACTTACCCCACAATTGCCTCAGTAAATATCCAGCTGGATAAATGGATACCATTGTAAAATGTGTAACCTATGTAAGTTGCTGTTGTACCCTTAGCCAAGGAGCTGCCTCAGTAAATATCCAACTGTACACACGTAAAAATGGTAAGCTTTGTAAGTTGCTCAGGATAAGAGCATCTGCTAAGCAACTGTGCATTGCTTAAAGCAATGGAAATTAATAACAAAAAAGAAGTGATTTTTTTTTAACCAACACATGCACTCAAAATAACCAGAACAGTTCAAATGTAATACAAAAACACCAGATTGTTCCATTTTGAGCCCCAAACATGATTTGGAGTTAGCATTAGCAATAAGCTAAAGAGAAGGCATATAGCTTCTTTGATGATGTTCATGGAGTTACAGTGGGGTTTACATGATCAATGTCTTCGCCACAGTTCTTTTCCTTTCAGGAATGGATTACATTTATGGTGTGCCAAGTGCATGGATATTTATTGCAATTGACAGATGCCCATATGAAATGTATAATTTTGGAGGGCCATGGAGGTTTTTAATGGCAGGATGTCTGGCATGCACACGCTCACACATGCAGAATCACGTACCACTCACACACACATGCGCGCGCGCGCACACACACACACACACATACACAGATGGACATACATAATGTACACGAACAGACACACTTACACACACGGCTCCATAGACAGCACCTTTGAAAGTTGTTTTACAGACTGGGGGGAAAGTCAGAAAGCACTGATGATGTAAACCTATTTGCTGCTGCTTGGAATGCAGGTGCAAATAATTTGTGCTGCATCAGTTAAAAGGTCCAGCGATTGTTGTGTGCCAACACCACAGGTCTGTGTTGATTGTGCTACAGCAAACAAAAGTTCATATCCAAAGTTTATCTAATGCTTAGATATGTATGTGGTGTGGTCCTCAGTTTCTTCAGTGAAAAATGGCAACACATTCATGTGACTCCTCAAAGCTGTGGAAAAAGCCAAAACAACACTTTTGTAAAAAACGGATTATGTATGCATGTACTTGACGGCCATAATCATAAAGAGATGCCTTCGTTCTTCTGCTATTTTCATTGTCAGCCCTGACGTGGGAGATGACTCGGGCCTGAAATGCTATTGCGTTCAGTTTTGAGAAGCAGTTGACAAGTTGAGCTCTTCTGCATATGTGCGCTGGAACCAGCAGCCCTGGACACAAGTCCACCGGAGCAAATCAATTTGTGCGGGCCCTTTAAAATCCATTTCCTAACTGCACATCTTTTAGACAAAATTCATCTCCTGTTCACAAATATGTGCAAGGAGCCATATATATATATATGTAACAATATAACATGTAACATGCCAGAGAATTAAATAAACCTGGAAATACTTGTTTTAAGTTTATTTGCTTTATTACTTTGTTTGTAAGGGTAGGTACAATGGCAACATCAGTGGTTCCTTATGGTCCTGATTGTTTTGAAAATGTGCCCTCATATCACTAAAGAACATAAAGATACTGAGAAATGCAGCAAGTCAATGTATTTCAGTAGGCACAAACACACTAATATGCTTTTGAAGCTTCATTTCAAGCTTGTTTCAGATGTAACCCCTCATGAGAATATAAGTGCATATGATTTTAAAAATTACAATTCTATATTCTACTCTTATACAATCAAGTTATTTTATTCATGTCAATGTTTTCTTATATATTTAACATATGGTTGTGGCTAGTTTTATTTTTCTTCCTGCAATAAAATCAGTTAGTCATAGTTAATAAATCTGTACAGGGACAAATGCAAGCACTTCCTGAGGGAGGAACTTCTACATTGGTAAAACCCTCACAGAGAACCATGTGAGACCTGCTTTTTTTCAGATAAATTAGTACATTTACATTAAATATAGAATAATCATGTTTATCAATACAAGCTGTTAGCTGGAGGTTAGCTGTATGAATAACACTTCTTGCTGCATGAAGGCTCAAAAAAGAGACCTCACAGGGAAAATGTGATGTTGCTTTAAACCTTGTGTTACCCTACAAATTCCAATAGTGAATCATGATAATTTTGATAACTCATTTAGTGTTTTTTCTCTCATTCATGGAACACACGGAGGGGTTCACAAATCAATTCATTTCTTAATGAACTAATAAAAAACAGACAAAGTAGCCATGTTGAGGTAATGGCTGATGGTCTATATTAGTAGCTACATGCACAATAAACTATAATTTTATTATTTGTGCATTTTCAGTTGGCCGAGCAGAGCTGTGATTCGTCATTTGAAATAAAACAAGAAATATGTAATTATGTGCACCCCGCTTCTAATAAGAAATAAGATGAAATTAGCCCTGTTTTCATTAGTTATCTTGTTTGGAACAGTCAGACAGGATGTTAATAATCTGCATTCAAGGACCAACGGACTGGAAAGCAAAGCATTCATGGGAGGCATAAAGATGTCTCTAAGTCAATTAAGTCCCCACCAGCTATTTTTAATGTGAGTAATCTGATTGCTGGTGACTGTCTTGGGTTTTCAAAGGTGTCACCACAAAAACCTGGAAAAAAACATTTTCCCTCTGAATAACTTTTAACACACACACTGAGTCTGCTTACATGGTGTATAGCTTTTCTACATTGAATATTTCAGATCAGTTAAAATGTACATTTACAGGAAGGGTGCTATCATTTAGTTTTTCTTCTTAAGGAAAGCAAAAGAACTAAAGGACAGAAACTGTAGTAAACATTCATAAATAGCCATTCTGCTGGAAGCTGTGGGATTTTATAGGAAATGGTTACATGCACTTTAGTGATTTCCAGCATCTGCTTTTACACATTATGCTATTGTGTAGTCATGCGGGTCCTGGCTGCAGAACTGAATGACTCTGGATTCATCCGGAAAGCTCTTCACATGAGAGTGGCTGTTTGGACTGGGTAATATAATTTCTCCAATCAGAAAGGGTTGTCCATAAGTCATTTGCTTGTTTTAGGAGCCTGGACAATATCTTTTTCATTACATAGCACACTTTAGTCCTCTTTGACTGATCATACCTGAGTATGACATGTGACAGCAACAATCATGACTTGAAATTAGCATAACATAGAGCTTTGAGAGCTGTCATGGGTGGATGTCCAGTGTCATCACCAATAATGCACTGAGGTATCCCTCAGTCATAATTTCTTTGTATCATCTCCATGGTGACATATCCCTCTTTTTAATAAACTTTGCACTGCTGGTGTTGTGTAAAGTATGCAACTCAATCCCTTGTTGATCACTGTTCCAAGATTTTTTTGCCGTTAAATGTGCAGGAAACGTAGACACAGATGTTTTGACACTGGCTGTGTTCCTGCACACACATTTTGCACGCCTGCCTTATACTTTTATGTGCAAATCGTAGAAAATCACAATCATGTTAATAAAGACCGACCCAACACCTGCATCAATTAAAAGCTGCAGGCGCTGCTTGCTCAGCACATTTTAATGAACACTAAATCTGCAGCATTTGGGAACCATGTTACCAGAGTGTACAGAGCCTGATTCCATAGCCTTGCAGTGAAGTTACTGCTGCACTTGTTGCCTCCTATAATAAGCACATTTCTGTGTCAGGCAAAACAAGCCATTTCTCTGTCAGTTATAACACAATGTTCTATCATCTAGAGTGGCGGTGATATAGTCATTTCTCTATTACAGGCAAATGAATTTCTATTGTCCATAGCCCTGAAGTTCTATAACATCTCCTAATTATGGGTACCAACCATAAAGAGGAGGCTTGCAGACGTTTTTGTCACATGTGGTTGTGGTTATGAGTTGTTTCAGCCCGCACATTCTGTCATGCAGTTTTACATTACTCTCTCTCTCTCTCTGCGTTTGTGTGTATGTGTGCAGACATGAGAATGCGTCCATATGTGTGTTCATGTGTGTTTATGAGTGTGTGTCAATATGAATGCACACACGCCTCCAGCAATGTGTCACTGCTTCTCTGAAGAGTCAGAGGCTGATAGCTTAGCTACATTGTGCAGGATGAGTAAAGCAAGAGGAAAAGGCCTGAAGCCATAAGCATTCTTCAAGTCAGAGGGCAGATGCCTCCAATTTGTGCTTCTGTTTGGAAGAGACAGGGCTGTTTTGTTCCACATTGATATTTTGGACCATCATCAGACATTTTCAATGGGCTAATTAGCACTGCTATCATTAAATCCAATTTATGCTGCAAGCAAATTGAGATGATCTCTTTATCAACCCCATATCTGTCCTAAGTGAAGGCATCATGGGTCAACAAAAGTTCAAAAGTTCAAAACTTTTTTCCTTCATTGAGCTAAAAAAAAATGTAATAAAACGCTAATTTGCTCAACAAATATAGGTACCATTGTGTACCAAAAGTGTTAAAAGTGTTTTGTGATTTGGTGTTGGATTGTTGAATAATGTAGTTGCTGATTCAAGAGAGGGGTTGTACATTTCTGTAACATTAAAGCCTCCCTCACAAAGCCTGACAATTCAATACACTTAAATCCAGATTTGTAGAGGAGGCTTCCAAGTCAAGTCAAGGACTACCTGCAAAGAACTACCAGTTTATATTATCTGGGCAGTATATGTCGGAAGACTGAGTCGGCATGCTACATACTGAAGATAAGACCTTCCAGAGATTGCATAGCTTTACGGTTTACAGTTATGTCATGGTGATCAACATGGTGTTAACCCTATTTTCACACAACCAGATCCTCCATTTAAGATTTTATAGTGTAAAATGATTTATAAGTGATTATAAATGACTTGATTTTGACTTGTCTAGAGTTATAAAAAGTGTTCTATTGGAATCAATAGCTCATAGTTAAGTCATACACCGCTAATAACAGCTCTATAATGATGTAATTACATCAGGTCCAGGACTGGTGAATGTAAATCAGTTCATTTTCTGGAACAGGACTGCAATCCATAAAAAGTTGTTACTCTTTTCCATTTTTCTTTTTCCCAGGGCACACATTTGCAGATATTTTGAGAAGGAAAAAAATCGATGTACATATTAGAGAGAGTGTTAAATTCAACACCTTTCATCCCATTAACTGTTATCCCTTTGTTGCTGGAGGAAAAGTTACGACCAAAATATGTAATTGTGTGTGTTAGAAATGCCTTCCAAAAGCTACCACCTCAAGTTGTAGAAAAATAAAGGGAAGGACATAATAATTCATCTTAAAACAACAGGAGGTAGAGGTAGTGCAGAAGACAGCATGCGTGTTTCTCCTGGCTTCAGGTTTTGAGTCTTTGAAGGAGTTTGATAAATATGTCTTATGTGAATGTGCGTGTAACAGCTCTCATAGTTTTTGGGTTACTAATGTACCTACAGAGTTCAAAGTGATAAATTGGGCTCTATTTATTGAGAGGTCATTTACTGGAAGTAGAAGGTGACCACAATGGTTCACTACAGTGTCTCCCTAAGGAAAACAAGTCTGGTAATAAAGGGGAACCTTTTATTCTTTCCCACAATATGTTTTATTTGTACCCCATTGTTAACAGCCTGCCAGGGACTGTCTCTTCCCTCAAACCCCAGCACCCCCTCCCAGCTTTCAAAAGCACATCTTCATGCCATGCTCATAATCGATGAACACCCTATGATACTTTATGAAGTCTCGTTAAACTGTAAGTAGCTGATGGGTGGTGCTGTTTTAAAGTAAATTGGAGTACAAGTGACAGCCCATATAAAAAAGCACACTGAAGAAAGGATTAATTTAATGTAGAAATCTATATGAAGTTGGTTTCAATATTAAGGGAAGAGTATGTCAACAACTGTATCTTAGAAAATGAAAAATAACTGAGGAAAAAAGCAGAGCGGTTAAAAACAACATAAGTATCTTTTCTACTCTCATGTCAGTCATTTTGTAATAATATAACATACAAAATACTAAGAATGTTCTTTTCTTGTTTTCTTACACTTAGGAGAAAAAAAAAAACTTTGTTCCCTGGCTTCTGTGCATGGAATATAACCGTAGTTGTATTTAAAGTATTAGTTTCATGTTAAGAAATCAGGAGAGGTGAACTCCCAGTTGATAAAGGAAATATTCACCATACCGGGATTGGGCTGTCAGCTTATTTTATAAACTGTCAATGACTCCAGAGCAGTGGCGTTCCCTCCTTAAAAAACCTGTTGTAATAACACATCATATGAATTCCTCAAATAGGACCTGTCACCTGACAAGCCCCTGTGGCTGTGAACGGCTGCAGAGTCTCTCCATCTGCCATAAAAGACCCCACAAAGCATTGTGGCAGGACCTTCTTAATTTGTTCCTACGGTTGTTGTTTATGAATAGGAACAGTTTAAATACTGTCTTGAGATTTGGGTTCAGATACTTGGATCTCCTCAGGTAATTTGATTTCTTTATTTGGCACATAAATAATAGATGGAGCATGTTATTCACATCATGGGGTCAGGGTGGTTTGTTTTACACTATTTTAAAATGGGGAAACATCTCCCTATTTACAAATACTGCAAACCAACCAGAGTTAATACGGCCTGAACTTATAACTTTATTTTCCCCAAAGAATTTACAATTGGGAGGAAATCAGAAGCCTTTTTACTTGTATTTACATTTACTGTAGTACAAAACCCATACATTTCTACAGTTTTCCTCTTAGACAACATATAAACATAGGGCAGATTCCAAGCACATACAAAGTGCAAGTATCAGGTTTTTAAGTATATGAATTCTCACTGATGAGTGGCTATGAACTGTAGAATGTGAATGGAAGAAACAGAACTTATTTATTATTCCTCTTAAAATTTGAAGACAATTACTGGTTGCATTCCAGTTCTTGCAAGGAGCTAAGAAATGAGTGTGATGCACTTGGGGTTTTACTCGCAAAAAAACTTATCTGTGAAATCGTAATTTAACTGTAAATTAATGTGTGTGCTTGAGGTTTTGATATTTAAAAATGCACCATCACATTTTGGCCTTTCTTTTCCTATATGAAGTTAAATGGCATTTTGATTTGCCATGGGCTTGGATCTCTGTACCTGACAGACAATGTTTACGCTAACTGAGTCTCTGTGTTTTACATTGGAATGTGATATAACGAAAATGGATCTGCTGTTTCCCCTCCGAGGCCTAGCATGCTGTGGTGGAGACCAAGCAAATTATAGCAACACGAGAGCTTGCTGACGGATCTGAGTGACATTAAGGATGGTTTCCGAAGTAGCAGCCGATACAGAGCTGAGCTTTCCTCCCATCTGCTGGAAGTTACCACAATTTCTCTAATTGCACTCAATTGAAGTGCTGTCAGTGATTAAAGCTATTAGGAGAAGGCATGGACATTAATGCCAGGGCAATCATTAGCTCATTGATTACAATAATGCGGGAAATTGCCCATCGGAATCAAATGTTAACCCAAACACCTGGCGCACCTTTAAAGCACATCTGTGCACTGTGGCAGTGAGTGAACGCTGGCAGTGGCAGGATCCGGCCTCCCCTCACAATATTAAATGTGACAGTAATGTTGCTCAAAGGAAGATGGTTAATGTTAGCATGAGATATTTAACTGTAGCACAAGACAACAAACTGTCCGTGTCCCCTGGTATTGTTTTTCAGTCAATGGGAGCAGTGAGCATGCCTTACTGAATTTTCATACCCACTACAGCAACACGTTGAGCAAGTAAGCTTACAAAGACCCCTTTCCTAGTGATCACAGCTAGTCCAGCAATAAGACCCTTGTAATGCTGTGTTTTTCAAGCATATAATGCAATTGTCGTTCATCCATGAAGATTTGAAAATTGCAGAGGGAATTGGCCAGGTTTTGTAGAAAGGATCAGCTTACAAGCTTGTCTTAAGAAATGGAAATGTGCATCTTGACAGAGACATTGGATAGCTTTATTGACATTATTCATAAAATTCGTTACTAAAACCCCCTTTAGAGTTTCTTTGTTATATTTAACATGAGTCCCGTGACAATCTTCACAAGTAGCTCTGTGACCCTCTCATTATTTCTGTTTGTATAACAATGAAGAGTTGACTGCAAAAGGTTTTGTCATTACAGTCATTCAAAAGCAATATTGCATTTTTTAATAGAGAAACATTGCATTGTTGTTGAAAAGCCAGAGCACAACTTACAAAATACTTGAGAAATGTTAAACTTTATGCCGACAATGATTGCACTACAGTTAATGGTCATAATCAGATTTTAGCTGAATAGACAATTTTTAAATCTTATAAATACAAACAAAAAGACTTTTTTTTCAAAATATGGAGTAAATTAATGCAATAAGGAATGAGGTATCAATAAATGAAGCAAATCTACACTGCTTGAAAAGGACAGAATTGGAGGCCACAGTACTCCTTTTCCCCTGTGTTAGAGTGATGTGATTCAGCTTATGTTCCAGAAATCATGAATACATTGTGGTGCTGTTTACATAACCGCGCTGTTCTGATCCCTGCGACCATAGACAGTTCGGAATCCACAGTTTTGAAGCCAAACACAATTGAAAACATATGGATGCGATTAAAAAGATACAAAGACATTTTTTGATTGAATAAATGCTCACGTTCAGCTGAAAGAAAAACTGAGAAGCGATTCACAACTCAGTATTTTAACAAGACCACACAGCAAGATTAACATACAAATCAGCGCTCCGTGGAGGTAACCAATATTTTCTAGTCAGTTTGACATAACTGAGAGAAATTGCCTCTCAATGACACTAACACACCACACGGTGTTATTAACTGGATGGATTACATTAAATCTTTGACACACTGACCAATCTGATGAGGTGAACCCTACTGTAGTTGTTAACAGTTGACATAGTTGTAATAAACAAGTATTGACAGTATTAGCAAAGTTTTTATTTAAATTTGACCCATGAATCAAATGCTAATCCTTTCAAACAACTTGTGGTCTTGCTGTGACTCCTGAGATGTGGTTAACATTTGCTTTAAAACCTATGGACATTTATACCACAAAATAATAAGGGGGTTCTCCTAGCAGTACTCAGTGCTCAGTGTTCACAGTTATGCGAGCATGCTACCTATGGCACTGTGTGACATTGTTGTCACCTGTCATATCAGGAGTCTAACTGCCCACATAACCGTAAAGACCAATTGCATATCCTTTAACTGATATGTGATTAAAAAATCGTTTCACAGGGAATGCTGTGTGAAAATAATTTTTGTTTTTCACTTAGGTCGTTGACTTTCCTGCTATAGTCTTTGATGGCAATAGTCACATAGTTGTGACAAAACCATTCTAAAGTCACAGCTTCCACCCGATTATGATAAAATGGTTGCCTGATCATATCCCTGATTATCAATGATAACAAGGTTGTGATTATATAATAGGGCAGAAATACCTCTGCTGCTTTAATCGTGACTGGGTCATTGTGAGAATGAGTATTTTCTAATCATATGAGTTCAGAGTTTTGTTGTTTGTGGATGTCAATGTACCATTTTATAGAAGGCTTGGAGCTGAGCATGTCTCCCTTCCCTGTCTGTTCAAATACAGACACAAAGTGGTGCAAGTTAACAGACAGTAGCATATCGGACAAACTTCAATCCTACAAACTTCAGTGATGGTAAGAAAATGTCACTGAGTCAGTATTTGCAATGGAGTTCTTGAGAATATTTTGTTATATTTGGCAAGTGTGTGTGTGTTTGTGTGTGTGCGTGTGTGTGAGAGAGAGAGAGTGAGTGTGGTGATGACAATGTGAAGGCATCTGCAGTATGAACACAGGCAATCTCTTGGAATCTCTCTGGACTCAGTGTGGGTGTTTGGAGGTTTCACTGGAATGAGCTCCATGGACCCAGCTGCACTGCACAGCCTGTTTCTACCTGCTGTCCATTCCCCACTGTTATTCATGCATTCTGGGACAAATGTTACCAACGGCCTTGCTATGCTTGCGCTGCCAGTAGCCCGGGCTATTTTTATCCGAGGGCTTAAGAGACTTCCATGGTGGAATAAAAAGATAACTTCTCAGGGCGTGACGAGGACCCGACGAAATTGAGCATTTGTCAAGGATATGACTGCATGCCTTTCAAGCTGGGTAGCAACTGGATGAAATTCACTGGATAAAGCAGTCAATCAAGCAGGAAGGCAACTTGGTGAAATACCTGATTTGGGATGTGTCAGTGGACATAAGTCATGTCACGTATGTTAGGAGATTCCTTTAACTGAATGCGCTTGGCTTGCTATAATGTATATCACTGACGTATCCAATGCTTTGGAACCAAAGTACACAAAAACGGATGTGTGTTTAAATAATCTCTGTTGGGGGTTTTTGTACAGGCAAAAATCACCCATTGCAGTTCATGGACAAGATGTTTCTTCAGTTCAGATTTTGAAGCTTACTTGCTATAATTGAATGAAAACAGGTCATTTTTTCTGTTTCACAAAGCAAGCTTAAATACAGTCGTTAAGACAGCTACAGATCCACTGTATCCATATATATTTATGGAAATATAGATATATTTCACACATTCACAGTAGAGCTGTGCATGAATCTCACTTTGATAGTGATGTCCTTGCTGCTGTTATGACTTTATTACATGCCTTAGGTGCATTCAAATATTGTACCTACATTGGATGAAAACAAGTTCTAAGAAAATCTCCTAGTACCTTTGAAAGGCCTATAAATATTCACTAGTAAGTTCCACATATGCTTTGACTCAACAGTTGTCCAGTACCATAGAGACACAAAACTGTAACGTTGTTATAGTATTGTAAATCCTGCAAAAATGTACAACAATCATTGCAATGTATGGGGATTGTGTATTGTGCTAATTTTGCTCACTCAATTTGAGTGAAGAAAAAAAAAAATCACATCTCCATGGTGAACATCCACCCAACTTGCTTTGTGAAACCCCAGGTGCCAATGGAGCTACCAGACCAGGAATAATGATGAGAAGGTCAGAGAAGAGACCAACAGCCATAGCTGATGATGTTCATTTAGGGAAAGGGCCCATGCACGTCTGTTAGCATACAGATGTTAACTAATTAGCACAGTGGCTGATTTAAAGGAGTGAATGTTTAAGTGGAATTTAATGGGTGGTTTATTTTTCTTTGTCTGGATTACTTTGGATGGGAGAACTGGATTCTGCCTTTGTATAAACAGGCATGGGTGTGTGATGCTCGTCGTTTAGACTTACATTCAAGCTCATGACAATGTTTGATTTCAGAAGAAAAATATTATTTGGATACTCTTGATGGTGAGACTGTTTGTCCCTGCAAACAGGGAACATTATAAACCATCATTTGTTAAGGAAGGTTTTTTTTTTTTTACTAGAACCAATTTAAAAAGTGAATTAAATCAGGCTAGGGCATGTTTTGGCACTCCCTGTTGTGAGCATGTTTGTATGTGTGTCTGTGCATGGGTATGTGTATGTTTGTGTGCATGTGGCTAAATGTTTTCCCTCAATTTCAGAAAATTCCAATCAAATCTGTATTTCAAATGATGGAATTTATACAAAATTACCCAAAACATTTCCATGTCAGGGATATAATCACACCCACACTGGCTACTGAGGGGGAAAAAGCCACATAATCAGGGGTCTGGAAATGTAGATAATTTTAAAACAGTCAGTGCTTTCTCCTCCAGCTGCTTCAAAATTGCAGCGAATGGGTTTAACCTGTTGCACAAGTACTGTTTCTTAACTTGAGAACAGTAGTTACAGCTGCCTTGGTCCACAGTCCCTACAGTATGACTGTTCAGTCAGACATCCCTCAGTGAGTGGTTTATAAACACAGTCACAACAAATGCTGTCATATTTGAAAAATGTGCCAGCCAAACCTATTGTCTTGATTACTGCCTTTGGGAAATCATTTACAGAACGCTGTGCAGAAGAAACTGAAAATCCTTGTATTCAGTAAGCGAAGCACAAGATAAAGCCAATATATTGTGGTGTTCACACAAAAAAAAAAAAAAATCTCAAAGTGCTCCTGTCACATAACGTGCTCTCTGAAAGAATATCGCATTAAATGTTTTTAAGGACAGTAAAATAAAACTGGAACATCATGTGATGGAAAGCAGTGAGGGGTCAAAGCAGCACTCGAGAGAGAAAGAAATGCGTGTGTAACCGAATCGTCCTCGGAAGGTCGCAGATGTGACAGAAGTGAACATTCCCCCTGATTGGGCAGCACAGTCTAAGGAGACAGGAGCCCTCTGAGGAGAAACCGAACCTATCGGATCGAGTGAGCTGATTAGAGGGATACAGGCCGGGGGCAAGGGGGGGGCACTGCCACCCACACTGGGGGCGATGCTGAAGCGTCCGCAGGGGAGACGTGTTTGACCGCTCTACCCCCCTGACCACAGGGCCACAGCCTTTTCTCATTTCAGCCCGAGCTGCAAGTTTTGGGAATGAGAGGGAGAGGGTGGGCTGTTTTGGATACATTTGTTTTATACTCAGATGCGTCGCCACTTTGGAATGCGTTCAGCTCCAATACGGTTCTCTTGGGCTCATTCGTAAACCAAGAATGTTTCAGTGCATAGTTTGAGTTATCAGTCATCGTGCCGAAACCCGCCTGGAATTATACTGTTTATATTAGCTGCTACTTATTTCATTGGCATTAAAGTGAATTTGAGTTCACAGATAATAAATAATTTTGTTTTCAATTATTTTTCTTTTTCATATTTCACATGTGGGCCCAGAAAGAGGCATGTTAGATAAACACAATGGCTGAGATGGTGGAGGCAGTAGAGGAAGACCTCACTCTAACTCACATCGGTAGCATGCATATGTAAGATGTACTTATGCTAACACTGGACAGAAACACATTAAGCACAGGGCTGTTTATTTCTCTTACATTCCCATAAATCACTCTGAGTGTTACAGGACTGAGTTCAATGTTAACTAGTGTGTGGCTGCACAAAATATGATCTAGTTTGTTCAAGGCCTCCTTAAGAGCAAAACACAGCAAGCGATGATACTTGTTCCACTCTATACAGTGACTACTGACTTCAACAGACTCTTAGGTTTCTGGTCCAGCCATTTCCTAGTTAATAATATAGATTTTTCCACTGAACCAATGACAAATATACTGGAAAATAATTATCGATTCAGATTATTCATTTTGATTTTTCACTCTTTCTCCTACTCTTGCACTCACACATACACTATGTAAGAATGGGTTAGGGAATGTGTGGTCTTCCAAAACTAGTTTGGGACAAACAAATCCGTTTCTGCTTTTAGGGTAACCTTCTTCGTCTG
Organism: Megalops atlanticus; assembly: GCA_019176425.1. Classification (NCBI taxonomy): domain Eukaryota; kingdom Metazoa; phylum Chordata; class Actinopteri; order Elopiformes; family Megalopidae; genus Megalops; species Megalops atlanticus. The sequence continues at coordinate 17,278,293 of CM032887.1, read as the reverse complement.
CATTACCTTAGATGACAAAATCCATTGATGAAGTGTCACTGCAGTGACTGTGTAATGGAAACATACTGCAAGAACTTACATAGGCTTATTGAGTTGGCTTTGTTCTCTTCTTTAAGTGAACCATATCTCATGAACTATATCTCATTCAATTATCTCTGCCAAACCTTGCAGAAAGAAAGCATGTAAATTAGGAAGGTAAAAACAGGGAACTGATTTTACTAACTAACTAAAAAAAAGAACTCAATATTTAATGAACCGTATCAGTAAAAACATAGCTATTGACATACATGTTCATGGAAAAACTGAAGTGACCTGCTTTCTGTGCTTTGCCAGTACGTTTCTCAGCGGTTAGGTGTTTGTCTGACCTGCTTCTCTCCTCACCCCTAACAAAAGTCACCTGAGCTGCACTCAGGAACATTCTGGATTGTTCCCCTGATGATGTCACCATTCTTTAGAGTCGGGTGCCCCTTAGCAACCTGCAAAACGCTCTTTTTCTTGTCTTCCCTTTCTTTCTACTTCTAATGCAGAACACATGCAGCATTGCCTAAGTGTCATTACCCAATCTCTCTGTTCCGATGTTGTATTGGGATCAGGTGGCACATAATTGTTTGATTTAAAAACAATGCCCATAATGGGTCAACAGTATACTATTTATATTGACCGTAGAATGATGAATATATATTTATACATACACACACACACACACACAGACATGCACACACACATACATTTAATTCGTCTTTCATGTCACTGGAACATGTTAAGTGCCCTGACACAAGTCTGGCTACCAGCATAGTGTTCCATGTGCATTTCATTACAGGATGGCTGGAATATTACAAGGCTACACAGGTAGTACAGACTCTTCATCAAACCCAGAGCTTCTGTCTGCTAAATTACACTCACGGCTTCCTTGGGATGGAGGGTCCGATGGAAGATTGAAGACCCGGTTCTGGCTGGACCAGATATATCACCGAACCCAATCCTTTCATCTCATAACAAGGTGCAGTGCATCCGTGTGGTGTGATTTATAATACCTGGTAATGTTGAGGCACTAATCATTTATTATATTCTCCTTTTGCCAAGACGCTCACACACAAACAGCACAGCATTTGATTAATTTTACAATATGCGTCTTAAAGAATTACTCTCAGCTTCCAAGGCTTCACATAATAAAGCATAACAAAACTGTTTTGGCAAAATTGTTCACTTACAAAAAAAGAAAGAGAAAACAATTAAGTCCTGAATAATGTTTGTCTGAATACGCACATACCCTCCAAGACTGCTGAAAGGTTAGGTGTTACTGTTCTCTACACTTGAAGAAGTGGTAGTGATGCAAAACACAGAAGAGCTTTGACTTTGTCACAGGGGAAACAATGAATCCGTGTTTTAGGATGAGTGCACTCTTAATTGTAAATTAATTATAAATTATTCCATGCAGTACTTTTGACATTCTGAGAATTGTGAGGCCTGGAATGAGCTGGCCTTGCAAACACTTCATGGAGTTGGGCTCAGCAAACAGCTGGCCCCAGTCTGCTGTTCACTTCTCTTTTCTGTGTGTGTGTTTAAGCAATTTCTCACCATCTTTTACTCTGCCATCGTTTACTTCTGTCTCCACCAATCATCCCCACTTGGTGTGCTTCCAGACCTTGGCCACGATTCTTTCTTTTTTCATTGTCTCCAAAATATTATCTTTCATTTTTTTTCTCTAAATGATTACTGAAAGCTGTCACTGCAATGAATATGGATTAAACTAATGAAGGGTGTGCCAGGATAGCTCTCAGAATCAGTGCTGCTGTTCACGCTATCCAAAAGAAGCTCATTCACGCCTGCTTGTCTTGCCTTTGAGACAGCTATGGAGTTTTGTTTTTCATTTCGGATTCATCTCCTTACTGCTACGGCCAAGATTTCTTCACTGGTTTGTTTACAGTCTGCAGTGCGTTTTAAGTTTTTTACACTTTGAAAATTTGTCTCTGTAAAAATACAGGACACTTTTTTGTCTGTTTGTTTGTTTTAGCTTGATTTGAGATCATTCCTCCAATCAACTTTTAATTTGAACTTATTGATCCCTGGTGTACAGATGCTGATGGACGAAGAGGAATGGATGATTTGGCTTATAAACATGTATAACCACGCATGCATGCAAGCACACATGCACGCACACAGTGTATTTCCACATATTTCATTTCTGTACCTGGCGCCGGACTATAGAATCACTCATGATTCAGCCAGCAGGTCTTTTATGAGAAAATGGAGTGCATGAGGTTGGGTATGGGGACCACTGGTTCTCACCGTGATATGCCAAGTATGTGTGTGCTGAGCAGCTAATCTGTCATAGATCCAGTGAGTCCCAGAGCTGGAGAGGAGTGGGTGTGCGTGCACCTGCATCTCACTGCAAGTGGGTGTGCTGCAGTGAGCATTATGCTTAAAGACAGCACAGCTGTAAATACAGCAGCCCTGACACAGCTCTACAGCCAAATACTCATGTAAAGCATAACAACCAAATACCTCTCTACAGCAAAAGGAGCACATTCCCCAAGCCTCTCAACCAGTGCAAACTGCTCTCTTTTTACAGCACAATGTGAGCATGTCCCCAAATTTCAGTTTTTATATTTCCTTGATTTGGGATTGTTTTTTTTTCTTCTTTGTTCTCGATCTGTTGCCTTTGATTTTTTTTTTTTTTCTGTAATGGATCATGTGTCAGAAAAGATTTTCAGCAGCATTGCATCTTCTCAATCACACTGTGGAGGGCTGTTCTCTCCCTGTTGCAGTGAGGAATGGACCTTCAATAAGCACACTGGAAAATAAAAGATTGGTTTTAATTTTCTCACTCCAGGTTTTCCTCTGTTTTAAAGCGTCTCATCCATGTCTTTGCAGACAGAGGAAAGGGAAGAGGCCCCAAAGTCAGAACAGTTGGTTTGAGAGTGATGATCATATATCACATTTCTACTATATATACAGTTGATTGTAAAAGGAGGCAGCAGAATTTCGAGTGAAGAGCCTTTTCTTCATTCTGAGACTGAGGGGAAAAAAATAGATGTAGATAGACCAGGTCAGCCCCCATTAGGTAAATTGAGTCAACATCCAGATTAAGCTCAAACGGAAACGTTTAAGCATGCAGCCCTGAAGGAGAGGAGATTGGCACACTTGGTGAAGTTGGTCAACCGGCACCAATTAAAAAGCAATGGAAAAAGGAACAATATGCAAGTGCACTTCAACCGTGTGACTCTGTACGTAAACGTGCATTGGAACATAACGTGAATGTTCTGAACATGACTTGAATGTTACATGCCTACTGTGTGAAAACTGAATATGTTTTATATGTTTGAGTGCTTGAGGACTTTAACATGTGCTTTGGGCTTTTTTGTAGTCATTTTCTCTGCATTGATGCCATGAGAGTTTTGTTTCATAGCCTAGAGCCCTATACATTTGAATGTGGGACTGTACCATATTATTGCGTGGGACATTTCCTCCCCTTAAATAAAGATATCAGCATGTTCCATGCTTGTCCCATCCAATAATGTTTCAGAAATGACTCCAAATTAATCTCAATTCCAAAACAGCTCTTGACTCTGTAATTTATATTATTTTGCTAACCAAGCAGACAAAACCACTATGGAATGAGAACAGCTGCACATAACAAAGAATCACATTCATTCAATAAATACATGTCCAACTTCTCTGTTTTTCCTTATTCTCCAGATTCTTTGAAACTCCTTGCACCATAAAGACTGAGACTGTCATTCCATACATTTGCATGGACATGTCATGAAGCACCCTGCTTTTTGGAAATGTCAAGGCCTTGGGTGACACTGACACATTTTTCTTGAATGTTTTCCTTTGCATTATAGTTTTGATTTAATGATAGACAGATTAAATACTATTTATGTTGAAGCCCCATACCACCCCTCATTTTAACGTGTGTGCTCCCAATGAGGCCGAATGATATCATGCAATTTCCCCTTACATGTCCTTCAGAGATATTGTCTTAGAAATTTCATAAGGAGTCAAAACCTTAAAAGGCTGATATGATACACCATTTTAATGAAGCATAATTTAAAAGTGTTGGATCACCAGTTTTATTGAAACTCAGCCAATTCATCAAAAAAGAGAGTCAGGAAGATGTTGTCTGAACTGTTTTTGTAAAACGCATGTGCGTGTAAGTCATTTCAGTAATGAAAAAAACAACAGTCAATAGGAATAGACTTGAATTTTTCCCATATTATGTTATTTGTTTCTTTTATTATCTTACTCAAACTAAATTCAGAACAATCACTGATTGTTCTGTGATGCACAACATATCCATATTTAATTTATTTAGTAATGTAAAATTGCTCCACACCATTAGATTTATATAACAATATCATCAAAGAAAGACATCCTATACAGTCATGCCTTTTTCGGGTAATGAACATCTGCAGAAAATATGGGAAACTGTTCTTGTTGAAAGCTGACATGCAAGAAAACAAATACTGAATATGTATCCATCTTTGTATGTCCAACAAAGAAGTTGGTCACATTTGTGATGCACATTTGTGTTGCTGGGTTGGTGCCCTCCCTTGGACATGGAAGCACCTGACAGAGATATTCTCTTTTGGCACAGCCATTTATTTACTCATTCCCCCCTTCTGGTTACAATACTATGTAACAAGAATATACATTTTTGCTTTTATTGTATTCATTTCAATGGCAACAAAAATGCATCTGAATATTGTCTAAGACAATGTGTCTCATCATCATAATGAATCTGGTCAGTGTAAGGGGGACTGAGTCTTCTTTGACAGAATGTACCTCAGTGGGACATTATGTGGCAGGTGGATGTGCAAGTTGTGGGCTCACAGCTCATTGCAGTTATCACCTATGAGTGTATGGCTTTTCCCTCTGCCTCTGTCAGTCAAAGCAGATACTCCATCCATTCTGCAAGAAAGGAAAACCATGAATGCTACATTTGGAGACAATCAAACAAATAAAAAAGCAAAAAAGTGTAATAAGTGATGCTAGGCAATATGTTTAAATGGCCCAATTGCTACCAGTTAAAGTGCCTTTAAATCATCTGAGGTTTAAAGAACTTTGTGCAGCCACACCCCTGAAACAAAGCAGAGAAGATTCCGGGCTCTCCGCGTCCACTGTAGAAGTGTTCAGCACTTGGGTCCCCCCCAGGAACGCTGAAGCAAAACAGCTGAAATACTCATTACCCTTCCCCAAAGAACTGGAGTAGCACTGAGTATTTTTATACTCTCCTTGCTCGTAAACTTGGAGAAAAGTTGGCAGCTGATCCTTTCCAACATACGCCCTTACCCCCACCCCCACCACCACCCAAAAAAAAACTTTTGCTACACAGAGGAGTTGGACATTGACAACAACCATTAGTTGCCACACTTTTCTTTTTCATCGTTTTCTGGACAGTCACACGAGCTCATCAACAGCCGAGCCGCTCGCCCTATGCAAAACCGAACGGACCAAAAGCCCGCATTTTTGTTTTGTGACATTGTTCTCCAGAAAATTGACTGCGAGTCTGACTTCTAGCGATGGGGAACTAAAATAACACAACTCCCCTCAAAGCCAGTGATTCACGGTTCATTATTCTTGTGTCTGCAGACATGATCAAGCTACTTCATAATCTAATAATGTATTTGTTAAAAATGAAGGGGGAAAAAGTCAAAAGTGTGCTCAGTGTAAAGGATGTGTTGGATCGGGTTACATGGTAGTTCCATGGGAAACTAAATCTCCTTGAGACTTCAAAGATCTGTTGAAACTGTTAAGGTTAATTCTGTTTGAATTTCTTGTTGATGTAATTGCATCAAGCTGGGAATATATTGCTTTGTTACAGTACCGTGTAACACTTTGGGTTGGTTTTCAAAGGAAAATTTCTTGAATGTGTGCATGGGGTGGTGGTTGAGGGGGTGTATTTTTCACCTGTTACTGGCCACTAGAATGATCTGCTTTTTACATTCATATTGAAATGTTGAACCATATTAATGATGTATATTTATTTCAGCTCCCACTGTTCCCACTCATCTGTGCCCGTACACATTTATCACATTTGAGCAGGAAAGGACAGGGGGGAGAGATTGTTGTATATTAAGTTCCTTTTATTTAGCAGAGGCAAGTCAGCTGTGACAGCGTACTTGGATAAAAAAAAATAATAAAAAAAAAACACTTTATAGAACTTTATATAAACTACCTAAACAAAAGTTAGAGATGGGCTTTTCCTATTCCTGAGTATACTGTTTTTGGAATAAGAGGACTTTTTAGAGATGGGATTTCCTCTGGAATAATCAAGCTAATTAAAAACAGGCCACAGTCGAGAGGCCTTGGATTATTGAAAGTCCAAAGACCAAAAGGATCTGCACCTAGCAACCCTACACACTGCAACATTTCACCTAACCATCCATTATGAAACAATGGCAGATTAAATCTAAAAAAGAGCATTTTTGGTTATTTTCAAAGTGTATTATGTTATCATAAAGTATCATCAGAACCATCATCATCATCATTATCAATGAGAAAATATTAAGGAATTTGCTTCCTGTTGTGATGAAACTGGAAGACTTAGAAGATGCACATAAAAGCCACAGGGATTCTGTCAAAGGAAGTCGTTGAAGCATTTAAATAAAGAGTTAGTAAGGATTATGACTTGAGGGAATGTCTTATTTCAACTGAAAAAGGAGAAGCAATCTCTTCCATGACCTCAGTGTGCAGAAGCCGCCTCTCTCTGTCAGATGATTTCATTTCAAGTACGGATAGGTATTGGAGCCTGGACCCCAGTGGGAGGCTTGAAGCCAGCCTGACTGAATATCCATTATAGCTTAACATGCTGAAACAGACAGGATGTGGCACTAACACATTATTCCAATGTAGCTCACTGCTTTATTTTCCTACTACTGCGACAAAATAGGGCTCATTTTTTTACTGAATCAAAAGAAGAGGTAAGGAAAGCACACTTGGTAGTCTAGCTTGAACCAACTGTTGTTTGGTTTAATTTTTCAGGCAAAAAGGTCTGAAAGTCTCCTCACCTTTCTCCAAAATAATGTAGAGAGGAGGTTTAAAAATCAAACCTAGATTGTCAACATAGGAATGGATATTAGCAAACCTAATAACTGCAAATATGTCCACTACAACCAAGTTGCCCTCATATAAGACAGACTAGAGACATTCCAGGATACTGGAAAATTGTTGGGAGATGAATGTGAGTCATAAAATAACATGCCAGGACAGGTGATGCCAAATCAGAGTGGTATGTTTTTGATTAAAACATTTCACATGCCTGTGTTGTTGTTGTTATTGCTGCTGTTAATATTAGTGGTAGTGGTACTGCTAATAGCAGGAGCAGCATTAGTAGTAGTAACAGGCCCCCTTCTGTTCTCCTTGTATACAAGATCACTTGGCTCTGTCACTCTTTCCCATGGCTTCTCATATAACTGCCATGCTGATGCCAATGCAATGTTGTAGTAGCAGACCCCTGCCCTCTTATTGGTTGAAAGGAAGAACTTTCATCATTTAAATCTCTTCCTGACACAGGCAAAAATTTCAACTGACGAAAAGTCTCCTGATGCAAAATAAGTGAGATGGATATATTAGCCCTGAACATACCTGTCAGCACATGGTTGTATAGTCTGAAAGGTATAAATATGTATGTTAGAATATACCTCTTTTCCAGTTACTGATGGGATTGCTGTTGCCTTGGGATTAGTGAAGGCAAAGACTCAGCAGGAGAGAAGGTAACTTTGTAACATAAGCATCCTGCTAACTGTTTTGAAGTTTGTTTCCACTCATGAGAAAATGTCCTCTTTATATTGCTGGGTACATCACTTGTAGTGAATAAAATTTAATCACTGTAGAGTTTGTTTGGAAATATGGTAAGGTTATTTTTATTTGGCTGTACTCATGCATACCTGTCTGCCCTCTCCCTTCAACAGACATTTTGATAATTGTATTTGATTCTGTGATCTCAACATTGCAGGGAATCAAATGTTTCTACACATAATATTCAACATTAAGTTGAGTGTAGCACAGCATATGGAAACTATGTGCTCTTTGCCTTTTGGGGCTCACAGCTTAACAGCTTCATAGAAAGTGACTTGGTTAAGAAAGCAGGTCATAATAACATGCAGCCTTGAAAGAGCTTTAACGTGTCAATGGGGTATGAGAAAAACACCGCTCCTGGTGTGAACTCGTATTTCTTTGAAAGGGCCTGCGAGGTTCAGTACTAACAATCCCAGAAGCACCTCAGCTCACCATGGTCTTCTAATCAGGGCCTTAATGTGTATTCATACTCTGCCCCTCTTCCAGCTCAGCATTCTGTCAAGCCTGTTTTTTTTTTTTTTTCACAAGAGATCATTGTGTCCTCTGCCATGTTTTAGTCTACCAGCTCCATGGATTCTCATGTACCACCTCCCTGCTGACATGAACCCACCATGACTGTGTGTCAGTTCATACATTTTGAAAAACTGGCAGAAGAAAGAAGAAAGGGGCACTATGGTGAATATGGTGATGCTGCTGATGCTGATGATGATTATGATTATGATTATGATGAAGACTGTGATGCTACTGATTGTACTGATGATGTAAAGAATGCTGGAATCTGCTTGACCAAAGGAGATATTATGGTAGTGTATTTGACTTTTTATTTACAGAGATCACATAAAGGCGGATGAGCCTTCACCTGTATCCCTGTCCACTTTAACTTGCTCTAAATGCATATTTGTGGTGGCTGAGTAGCTGAGTAGAGTATATTCTTAGCAGAGTGTATTCCCCCGAGTACAGCAAAACCATAGGGCTAATCAAGCCATTATCATTAATATTCCCCCACAAATGTTGTCCTTTGTCGTTCTCTGTTTTCCTCCCCATCTGAGTGTGAGGATGTATCCCAATACTTTGAAGATGTGTCCTTGTGTCTCTTCCTCACTTCCTTGGTGACACCCATCAAGGAGGTAAGGAAAATATGCAAGGACAAAAGAAAGAGAACACTGTGAGATAAACAGAATGTCCTTGTTCAGTTGTACTTTTAGGATTCCATATGATATTTAGCAGGAATCCCCTCCCTCTTCAATACAGATGTGTTACTGTTATTTTTTCACTGTACCCTGGTTGCTTAGAGGTTCAATATTTTTTATATATTTGAGACCATTTATGTTATCACAGCAATAAAAATGTATGGACACGTGTGTGTGAGTTTATATCATAGATCTCTGAAAAGCTGTTCCGCATGAAAATACATGGATGTATCTCCCATTAGAGACAATTGATGAAATGTCTTGCCTCCCTCATATGTCTCCTATGGAAATGGACGTGTTCTTAAGGAGGCAAAAAATTACCGATGTCTGGGTCACAGAAGATGTGAGGATGTTGGATCCAAGAAAAGGATGCAACTTAGCATTTTTGGGATGCAGCCCCCGTGCCTTCATAAGCCCTATGGATTCAGATTATCCAAGCATTAATAGGGGATAAAGGGCAGAGTTAAATGTTAATAAAATAACATTATCAGAGTCACACCTTCATAATTGTTAATAGCAACATCATTACACAACATCTTTGACAGATTCAGTTATGCCCTTCAAGTAAAATCATTCAGAATGAATTGTCTATAAACATTTCTCCATTCTCCTGGACAAATGATTGACATCTTAACAAACTGCACAAGCCAGCTGACCATTCCTTGTAAAGGACAATGCATTGATATGCGTCTGTTCCTTGGTTCCAGCCAACTGTGCCTGCTTCCAACAAGAGCAGGATCGGCTAAATTTCAGACAAGCAAAGTATAGCCGTCCATTGCATACATTAAAACATTCAATATCAATATATTCCATAAATTCAGTTGTACACAACACTGGATTTCTGATAAGTTTCAAAGTTTGTAGATATTATAGGAATAGTCATTGTTCCAGGAAATACTTAAGTTGCCAGCTTTTGTTAGCACAACTGTTTTAAACTTGAAAAACTAGATGGAATGCAGAACCTCCATCCTGAAAACATGGTTTTTATGGGTGGTTCATTGGCTCGCACTATCACACAAACTGAAGTAAGCTTTCTGGAAACTAATTTTGGAATTTTTCATGTGATGATTTTTTTTTTCTTGCACAGTACATGCAAAATATATTGCCTATAATAGAGAAATTGTAACTCTAGAAGGAATCTATATCAAAGTATTTTCCACTGCAGTGTTATCTCAGATATTTTATAAAGTTAAGCCAATATAGCTAAATGCTGGTGTTATAAATATTGTTATAAACATGTATTGTCTTTCAAATAATAATCCAAAAATTGCATATCTAGAGGAGTGCTGGCCTTCACAATAGCTGAAAAATGTTCTGATGCATTCAATTAAATTATGTTATGATGCATTTGGTAAACAGTTCATGAAGGATTCTGTAATCTCATTCCAGGTAGTTTACTGCACCTGCTTGGGTTCTGTGTGTGGAGTCATTTACCATTGAGCAATAGCCTTTGCTTTCAATGTCCTTGTAAGCTGAAAATAAATTAATAAAAGAAATGAAAATCCATTTCCGTTTTATCAGAGTCTCTCAATCTTTTGGTCAAGGTAAAGTAAGTGAAAGTAAACTAACAGAAAGATATGGGGTGGGGAGTGACTATCTGCATGCTCTGGCACAACTGATCAAAATAAAGACCTGAAAGAGCAGAGGGCTACCCGAGGTAGCACCTTTCCTCCCTACCAGCCTCTGAGGAAAATAAAGGTGCAGAACACCTCCAACACATTAGAATCATCTTAGATTAGAGCGAAGTCACCCATCACTGTCCAAGATGTTTACAAAACTCCTTCAGACAAGACCTGGCAGGACGTGGGGTTCATAATGAGAAACAAAGCGAGGAGAAGTCTTGAAATGCACTAGGCCCAGTCAGTGTGCCTCAAAACATTTTCCATGAAATAATGGAGGCTTCCAGAGAACTGAAACACCAGCCACATGCTGCCATGTCCTCACACATGGATCACATTATGCTGTGCAGTCGTGTTCCTCCAGCTTGCTTCCATTGTACCTCCTCTGTTTGTAACTGGCAAAAATAGAAGTGGAGTGCTGTAACGAATGTAACTTAGTTTTCAGTAAGTGATGAGAAAAAGAATGATGAGCTAGACACACATGCATACGCATACAAACACACACACCCACACACACACACATACATGTGCGCGTGCAACATATGTCCATACATACAAATGCATGCATACACACATACATTTCCACTGAGATCTCCAAAAACTCACACTGAGTCCAGAGAGATTAAAAAAGATTGCCTGTGTTCATACTGCAGATACTTTCACGTTGTCATCACTGCACTCATTCACATACACACACATCCACCCACACACACACACACACACACATATGCGCGTGCGACATATGTCCATACATACAAGTGCATGCATACACACATACATTTCCACTGAGATCTCCAAAAACTCAGACTGAGTCCAGAGAGATTAAAAAAGGTTGCCTGTGTTCATACTGCAGATACCTTCACGTTGTCATCACTGCACTCATTCACATACACACACATCCACCCACACACACACACACACACACACACACACACACACACACACACACACACACACACACACACACACACACACACACACACACAGATACACACTCTTTTTCCTTACAGTGAAATGGATACGACAGTTTAGAGACAGGTGCATACACATAGTTTTGCTGTGATATGTGATACTCTGTTCTTCTAACATAGCAAATATTCAGTATTGATGTATATTTTCTGAGCACTTGAGACAAACTGACACAAAGCACTTTGAGTCAGGTGAGGTCTGGCACAAAACTGACCTGTATTTAAACCTCCAGCTTCTCAGCTCATCTGCCATGATTGGTTTGAGATTGACAGAACACTGCAGCTATATGATGGCCATATTTAAATTCTTCTCATGGAAACTTATAAAAACATGTGGTCCTTTTCCTGAGTCCATCAAGAGCCCTGGGGGTCCCTGTCCAACTACTTCATTAACCTTCCTGTCAATTACAACACTCACACAAAAACATACATCACATCCATTAATCTAATCATGAACAATAATATTTTAGTTAATAACCTGAAGCGTCCCATAGCAGTCATGAGTTCATCCTCTGGCACTGTTTAAATATTGGTAGGAGAAACAACTGCTTTCGTCTTTATTAGTTATTACAGTGCTATTATTGTTGTTATAAAAAAGGAGTTGGCACAGTAATATTAGAAGGCCAGGGTTGCTCTGGGTTTGAGTGCATATTTTAGTTACCTCACCAAGCTGTGATCCACCCAGTTCATTTTTTTTTCTCTCTTTTCTGTACCATAAATTGGCCTTTTTTACTCAAATATATGGCTAAACCAAATTGATTTTATTATAAAGGAAATTCTCTAATGAACATATGTAGGTTTCTGTATCCTTTATCTTTTTGTGTTTGTGTGATTAGATATGACAAGCTAAGGAAATAAAAAGAAAATTAATTGCACAGCAATACAAGGGAGATTTAAGAAATTGTGCTTTTTGTGCATGAGAAAAATTCTCTAACTTGAATGGGTCACTGGCCTTGTGGCGTGGGGAATAAATTTAGTCATCTTGTATGCTGTCATCTTGGCACACACAGGTGCAAGATTAAGCCAAGACAAGATCCCCATGTTTAAAGGTATGCATATGCTTACAGACTCAAACAAGCCTCTGGTCATGCAATTAATTAAAGGATCAACTTGAGAATGTGACTCATTGCAATATCATTGACTGATCAATCAGCTTTCTGGTCATATTTGATTGGTGAGATTATTCGTGAAAGGGTAGGAAAGGGTGAATAAAAAAATAAAGATTTTCTGATAAAAATAGGCAAATAAATGAAAACTTATTTATGTCATAGATCAACAGATCAATGTTCTATTGAGAACAGTGAAAGTTGCATTAGGTGCATGACATTTTGCAAATATGATTTTTGTCTGCTTATCAATTTTGCAACTCTGACAAAACTGCCCTGCTTCGACCATCTACTTGGGGCACCTCATTCACAATACTTAACCTTTGTGTGACAATCCACTTAGCAATTCTTATTTCATGCTTTACTGATTGAGCAGATATTCTACCAAACACATATACACACTTGTTCTTTACAGTTACAATGTTCATTACTGTGCACACACACACACACAAACACACACACACATATATATATATATATATATATATATATATATATATATATATATATATATACAGTATTGTGCGGTACAGTGCTCTCTACATTACTGTAGAGGAGTAGCAACCTTGAGTTATTATATATAGTATTAAAAATCAGATTTTGGAAAATGTTTTACCTTTGTTTTAAGATGCATATCTCAAGTGGGAAAATAGTTCATGGATGTGTTTTCATTTATTTATTTATTTTGGCATTTATTTATTTAAAAACAGGACCACTGGTCACTAGTGTGTGACTGAAACTCTTTCAGCTGAACTTGCTGAACTCCTGCACAATTTGATTTTAAACTGGCCAGCCAAAAAAAAATAATAATAAAAGATTAGCTAGGCATGCATATAATAATGCAATTGGGAAATACTTGAATTGATTGAAAATAAACTGTCGTGGTTGATTTTTGTTCTGCTTGTAAGGGTGCTGCTGGTAGAAGAAAACTGCCCTACTAATGCAAACCACTGGGGGCACCCTGCTCAAAGCTGTTCATATGTGAGACTTTATCAGCCAGTTGCTTAAATCGATAACATGATTACATGTTGTGATCAATAATGCAGCTTCACTATTCCAGACAAAACAAATCTCTTCTACAAAGGATATGTTGACAGCAAGGTTTGGAAGGTTTTTTTTTTTTTTTAAACAATGCACATGGTACTAATATTTGTTTAGTGTGCACAATTGCCTGGGGAAACTGTAAGCAGCATTTCACAAACCAAACAGACTCAATACATGTACTGTTTGATTTGCAACAGAGATGGGGTGAAAGTTGGCTTGGAACATGCGGCACATTGATTCCTTTCCCAACAGGCTCCTTGTCCTGGGCCAGACAAACTGAAGTCTCAGCCTTGATATGTAAGTGAATGAAATTTCATGGATTTCTTCACTGCCAATATAAAACTGACTTGTATGTAGCAGACAAATAGTCTGGTACCAGTATAACACAATGTCAAGGGAACTGTACTTGTAAAGATAAGAATGCAAGTTTGTTTCCCAGCCATGGTAGGGCTTCTGCATCTATGAGCGAAGGAGCTTGACCTGAACAGCGTTAGTAAATCTCCTGTGTTTAAAGCAAAAATATAAGTTTAAGAGTTTCTGCAAATAATAAAAAAGGTAATAAAAATATTTACATAAGCAGAACTGAGTGTGAGATTCATATAGCAGTCATAGCAAGCGTTCACAATAGCTCTCTACTCTATGGATCTGTTGTCAGGGGAATATTAGGAAAGGTAGAGATGAAAGAAAAAAAAACCGCTTACCCTCGAGGACAACCGCCTGTCATTGTGTAGCAGAACACAGGGAGGCGGGAACAAAGTTGTGACGTGAACTCCAAGCAAACCGTATCTTTTAAGTCCGCCTTGTTCTCACTTTCAGAAGAAATATTTGGTGCATACTACATGATCAAACTTTAAATAACAAGGACAGGAGCGTTGTGCAACGGTTTAACGGATTTTCTCGCAACCACAAACTACACCTTCAAATCCCTTGGTGGAGCAGTGGTGTTGTACTTTTAAAGCAAGGTACTTAACCTGAATTGGTTTAGTAAATGTCGTCCTGTTAAAACTGGTAAAATGTAATTCCCTCCCCTGGATAACAGTGTCTGCTAAGCAATTAAGGAATGTAACAATTTACTTGATTTCATAACCTTAACATGTTTTTTTTTTGTTTGTTTTATTCTGAAATGAAATGCCTTAAGACAAAGCCAACACTGCCTCAAGGCAATCAGTAGTTAATGATTAACCAATTTGCGCATTGATTCAGTCCATCTTAACCTAATTCGTTCCTCCTAAACTATTTGTAGGCTATGAATCCAGTGTAGGTGTCCTTTCAAATATACTGACGCTGCCGCTGGAAAGCGCCGAACCTAAGTGTCTGTGTGCGTTAAATATTAAGCAAATAATTATGTTAAGATACATAATTCGTCTGTAAAAACAGTTTTTGGGGTATGAGCAGGCGGTAAACGGCGAAACAGCCCTATGTGCTACTTGGAATGAAAGCTAAGGGCACGCAGTGACTGCTTCTACCAAATTCATTTTTTACTATTTGTTTTCCCTATCCCACCATAAAATGTAAATTGTGTCTCACTTGTGTTTTTAATATGCAGTCTTAAAATACTTGATGTGCTTTTGAGACAGACATTGTTGATTAATTCCGAGGTCACCGCTCTTCAATTTGGCTGGGTGATGCAACATCGGCAAGCCCGGACAGAATTTTCTCATAAAATAAACATCACACACTGTGACATTATACTCATTCTACACGTGATCACCCTAACACAGACACAGGCTTGCGCGCAATTCACAGTTCTGGCAACATTAGCCCACCCGTAGGCCTCTAAATATCAGATTAGTGTATGCGATTAAGAGCGGCAGAAGTACTTGCAAAATAAACATGAACATTACTACCAATCGGACATAGTATTCCCATTATTGTATAACTTTGATCCATATTTTTCTTATCATCGAATAGTAAGCACTGCATACAAACTCAATGTAGAGTACATTTTAACATGTTTAATAACCGTATCCTATTAAAGTATTTGCGATTACAAGATTTTTTTTTCAATTAAATGTTACGAACAAGTGCGAGATATTCCCAGAGTAATGTAACTGAACCCCATATGTCCAGCAGGTGGCACGTTTTGTACATTCTAGCACTGCAGCGAGGCAAAGTGTGAACCTAATTCCTGAGTAAACCGTGCAACTGATTTCAAAGTGCTTGTAAAAGAATTGACAATGAATTGCTGCAAATGTAATAAAAATAAAACTAACAATAATCAAATCAAGAGGACCGCATAATAAATAATAATAATAATAATAATAATAATAATAATAATAATGTGTACTTGTGAACTTTGTCTTTTGGTAAAAGTGAACTAACTGCCGAAAAATCTTGTCCTTGCACATCATACATAATTTTGAAAAGCAACGACACAAAAGCATTGTGTCATGTAGTATTTTCTAAAAATGTGCAACCTTTCACAGCGTGGCTCTCAATACTTCCCTGAATCTCTTTTTTCGGGGATAAAGGGGCTCTTTTCCTAGTAATGCAAAATTAAACACATGCTTGAAATCTGTCTTCATTTTAACAAGGGTGACAAATTGAATAATGGTTTTAGAGGCTTTAATACGCGTACGCCATTTCTTTTCCTCCTGTTTCCAAATGAAAGTGGCAGTTGTGTATTTACCTTAATTACTGTAAAGCGAAGTTTGATTTGTTAGCCTTCCACCCCGTACAGGAGCCTATTTCTAACAGGAAAACCTGGAGAGGCAAAGGAATGTTCTTTTAAGGGAATGCACTTAAATTCCCCTTTTGGAATGTACCTAGTTTATTTCTTTTAGTTTTCGCACTCAAGATTTACAGTTTATCGTGATAGAAAACCGATAATAAGAGCAATTAATAAAAAGCGTAGGAGACATGACAACTGCCTGAAGTTAACATTTTTAGTACATTTTATGGTATAATAATAATAATAATAATAATAATAATAATAATAATAATAATAATAATAATAATAATAATAATAATAATAATATGTATTGGTCACACGTGGAGAGCAGGTAGTATATAGCGTGCGGATACACTGAGCCTTCGACAACTGTAAACAGTTAAAAAATAAAAAAATGTGTCATCTTAATCCAGTCAGCAAAAAGTATTAACTGTGCTCTATGAGGTGTTTTTTTTATTATTCTAAATTACGTTTCCAGTGTATTTTCTTAAACATTTTCTGAGATACACTTATAAACGCGCGAATATGTTGAGTAAAATATATACATTTTTTGACTGACGCGTTTCAATGACCTAAACACGTCAACATAAATATAATTGCATGTTCCATCAAATTATTTTTCTTAATATGTTCTAAATTTATATAATCATTAAAATGCACAAATAAAGGATCATTGACTGATTCATGTGAAGTGTTTATTAGAAAACTAACAGACCATATCAGCCAACCTGTCATTTTATGTACAAGCTACACTGCAATTCAGTGTCCCGGTATTTTCTCTCCGTAACATTAGCTACTTGATATAGTCTGTCTCAGTAAAGCAAAGCAAGTCTTTTCGTTCGGGGGCTTACAAACCAATGTTAACTTGGATTTACAGTAAAGCGCTCCTTTTTTGGATGGGGGCTGGCTGTGTGATGCGCATGTGCAAGTAGAAGGGTTTGGTTGCAATAAAGAGGCGGTTTGAGCTGAGACCGCAGGACAGTGTTTGAAGGCGTTTCATTCGAATCACTAAACTGGTTCAGAAAACCTCTGTAAAATAACTGATAACTACATGCGATTACTCCGTCATCGTAAGCTTTATGTACAAACCAAATCGGTTTAATGAGATTAGAACTTTCTGTCAACTGCAAGCGACGTTTCGAATACTTTAATATTGACAAAAAACTTAACTCCTGAAAGAAGACAGCATCCAGCCGGACCCGACTGGACCCGATCGCCGCAGACTTGGTAAATATTATTCCAGGATGTTTTAAAACTATGCCTTAACTTTGTTAAGCTGCGATGAGACTTTTTAAAGTTTCATTTCGTGTCTTCAAGTGAAGAAGAGGAATGCTCTACTTGCCAAACTCTGCTGTAGCGATCTTTTAATGGACTGGTCTCCGCAAGGAGCTGTCCCATTGGTTTCTATGTCTGTTCAAACAAGCTAATTGCTTGGATCACGCTATGCTATATAATCTATTCATTTCAAATTATGTGTTTGGTATTGTTGTTGTTTTGTTGTAATCGGTCTATGATTGTCTTTTCTAAGAGATCCTAATATAAGCCCACAGACTACAAAACGTTGAAAACTGAGTTGATTTCGAAGATGCACAAGTGATCAAACAGGTGTTATTTCCGAGCAGCATTGACAGTTCAAAGAGACACTTGTGGTCGAATAGGTGCGTCGCTTGGTTTAATAGTCTATATAGAGCATTAAATCGAAAGTTCAATGTATAGTTGCGCAACGCGTTAGGCTACGAAAAGAAAGATGTGTGCTATTTAAAACATGACATATGTTATGCGCTTCGTTAACGTAAGGTTGGAAAGAAAATAAATACATTCCCAGGCTATGCTGACTTTTTTTTTTCAAACTTAGTGAACACGATTTGTTTTTAGTACTATTTTACGAAAAAGCCAGGCCCCAAAGCGATGTGTGTTCTCTTATTTAAGTAGATCGGATCGTGTATAATATTTTCTAAAATAAATGTTATGATTGTATTTTCTAATTAATGTTATTGCCTCTAGAATATCGCGTAACACCGTAATAATAATGCATCTAATATGTACTGGTTTTATTTCCTGAGCTATTCAAGATAACGCCAGATCTGACATGTAGGTATTTTCTGCTAATGTTTTGCAGCAAACTATGTTTTCGCTACAATAATGTAAAAGGATCTAAGAAATACTGGTGGCACACATAACTAGGTCATGTGTTGTGAAACTATGAACATGGTGTTTATAACTGAGCAACTTATCCAGATACTTATTTTATATAATACACAATTTTATATATTTTCCCAATATCAGTACCGAATAATTATTATCAAGTATTTCATGTATTTCTTTGCATGTTAGTACACATATTAACTAAATTAAAGTAAATTATTATTATTAATAATAATAATAATAATAATAATAATAATAATAATAATAATAATAATAATAATAATAATAATATGGACGTACTTTCACGGTGTAGGGGCAGTTTACAGTCAATTAAATCCCAAGCAATGAAGCTCTGTGATTGTTAGTTACATTTACAACATATAATTCTGACAACTCCTCCGCTTCACAATGTTTTTGTCTGAGAAGGGTACCTTTCAACAGCCAATAACATTTAATTACAATTACATGCAGGGTGAACAACTGCCTAATTACAACAAAGATTACACTGTCAGATATGGAAACGAAAAGATAGGTTAGGCTATACTTTGCTCATTGTATAATCAAGCATCTTTATCTGTTAAACTGATCCCCTGTGGGTCCTTGGCGGTAATACTACATAGATTGCCTGGCGACAACATAGGAGATATTTGCCCTCTGTAAAATGAGATTTTTTAGCACATATGCTGAATAAAAGGTTTTTTTTTTTTTTTTTTTAAATCTACTAGGCCTGTTATTTTCTTTTTTAACGGACGCCCGTGATGTTTCCTTTCTGCTTACAAAATCTTGTATTTTGTATTGTGAATATCAATGGTTATTGGTGGTAATACATACGGATCTCATTTGCGGCTATGCATGTTTATATTATGTGCATAGTGTGCCAACATGTGATCATTGCCTACTTCATAGTATTTTGTGGCCATTTCTTGTCGACTCTGTTTTATTTTTAAACGAACATATAATAATAAAAACACTATACATAAAGGAAAGAAGAAACAACGGGGTAAGGTACACTGCAGTTGGTCAGAAATTAATAAATAAATATTGCAAGCAAATTCCGCTTTATAATTCAGCTTGATTTCACTGAAGTTCATTTAGGAGCCTGTTTCCCACGTTACTCAGTCCCAGTGCAGTCAGTGGCCTTATTTCACTGCGGTCAAATGCCCATATCGCAACACACTGACACAGACATGCGCATAGGCGATAATTGCTGCACAATTGACTAAAGGTTCCGTATTAACATAAAACAGGGCCGGAATTTCACTCGCAATACACATCACCTAAGGAGATCCTACATTGAGAAGGTAGTCTAATTTTCCGTTTGTGTATTGGGACTGTTTCACATCAGAAGGGTGTAAAAACTGGACAATCCACATTGTTTATGTGCTTGCTTGATTCTTTCTTGGTTAAAACAGTGTTTATTAATCTATTTTATTGCAATTTAAGAAGAGTGTGGACAATTGCATCCTGCGTTCTAATAATGACAATAACGATACGTTTTGTAATATAAGCATGTTACAAAATATTACATTCCATTGCAAGCGTCTAACACTGTGATATTTGGTATTAAAAAAGATTAATTTCACAGGGAACAGAAGATGCTTTGCATTGAACAATCATATTTGTTTTTTTTTTCTTTATTTCAAATGTATGTTCTCACAACACTGAAAACGACAAGTGCCCCCTTCCTGTCACAGGGCATTGTCTCGGTTAGATCAAGGCCGTTCGGGGCGGTAGAAATCCAAAGTGATCTATCAGCTCTTTCATCACCTATAGCTCTGGTAAATTTGTGGGCAGAAAAGCCGCTCTGGGATTGATCCTTTTCGGCGTTTGGAGAACAAAACGGAGACTCTGGTGTGAGTTTTCTTACCAGCATCAATGCAAAATCTCACCAATTAGCAAACAACTTCTTGAAAAAATGTCACTTGCTGTTAGTGCGGATCACTAACCGTATGGGGTTGGAATTCCATAAGATATTGCGACCCCGTTTGTAACGTTCACCTTCTTTTTGATACAAGTCTCGTTTTTTCTGTTTGAGGAGAGAATACCTCATAATTTTAACGTGATTTATATAAGTTCTCACGCCTGAATTTGGTTTCATCACACATACTTTCGCTTTCTTAACGCGGACTGAGTCAGCGTGTACAAAGGTTAGGGATAACTAAAAGCATGTCTTGATCCTTGGCCTCCCTTCTCCCCACTCTAGCAATGTACACGGCATGTTTGACATCAAAGGGTTAAGTATACGAGACGGCCCGGGAGTAACTGCTGATCTCCTCTAATGACCTAGTAAGTAAAAGTCAATTACTTCTGCGTCATGATCAGAAAGTAGAAATCCCCGGGGGACCTTTGAGCTCTAGCAGTTCTAATTAGTACTATTTCAGTTTTTATTTACAGCGAAAACTTTCCCCGCCTCCAATGTACCTGGACTTTTGTGCTTTACGGAATAGTTGGGTAGCTAGCTGTGCTAAAATAAAGTGACGTAATCAGATCAGTCACGCATTTTTTTGGAGTAAGTGCGCATTTAACATAAAATGCATACCCACAGCCTGGATGTGAATTCGTTCCAGAACCTGAACGTTATGTTTATTTCAGACAGTGCGGTTGTGAGGAAGGGGCGGACAACCTCCATTTCTATGTGGACAGGATGTTTTAGAAATAAATAATAATATTATGACCGATGACTAACACATGCTGCGAACATAATATGTTCTGCAGACTAGGAAAGATTGGGATTAAAACTAATTGCAAATTTAAGTATTAAAGTAATTACATCAAATAAGCACACTGCATGGTGGAACCTTAATGCCAGTAATGAGGCGTCAGTTCGTTCGTTTTTCCAATATTATTATCCGTCTTGGAACAAGGATATTTATCAGGCGCCAAAAAGTTCACTTATGCTGGGGGAAAAAAACTGAAGACATCATTTCATGGATGTAACTGTGATGTGTCATTCAGACTGATTCCACGAAACAAAGAGGTATTTGTGCATTGTATTTCTTCTTATCAAACCTGATTCGACAGTTCAGAAAGGTATTTTGTCTGGTGAATAGTTTCTTTCTGTGTACCTGCTCTAAATGCCCGGGAGCGCGTTTTGTGGAGACGGAGAACGCCCACACCAAACATGCGCTTGCGCTCGACAAGCTTGTGAATGCTGCTGCTCGCACCTTCTGTGATACGCCAGACGCAGGCCTGTATGTGTGTGTGTGTGTGTGTGTGCGTGTGTGCGTGTGTGCGCACGCGCGCGGGAGGGGGGGTGTGAACACGTTCCAGTGGCCTTGAGGTCTGAGTATACATATATATCACACTCTTATGACTAACAGCTCTGACAAAGGGTCTCTTCTCAGAAATATCGTTGCCTTTTGTCCATGTGAAAACGAGGCACATTTATATTCCTCACCCGTAATCCCTGGGTAATGAGACCTCTTAAAAGATCAAAAACAGTTAAACAATTGAGGCAGGAATAAAGCTTGACTGTTTGTGTATTGACTGTGAACCTTCTAAGGAAGGCTGTGTACTTAATATGTTTCGAAGGAAGGAACAATAATGTTAAAGGAACAAACTTACAGTAGCTGTACGAAACAAATAAAATACAGAAACAATTAAATAGCAACTAAAGCAGATGATTATTACGATTATCATTTCTAATACTATTACTACTATTATCAAATCTCAATGGATTATTTTTGTGTTTTCTTTTTTTTCAGAGGCACAACCATTGACAATACCTTTTCACAAGCAGTGGTGATCAGCAATGGGAAGCAAGACTCTTGCGGCACCAGTTCCCCTCCATCCTTCACTACAGCTCGCCAACTACTCCCTGCTGCAAGCCTCCAATGGCTTCCAGCTGCCCTCAGATCACATCCCCAACATCTACAGCTTCAGCGCGCTCCACGCCGTGCACCTGCACCAGTGGACACTGGGTTACCCGCCCATTGCCCTGCCCCGCTGCACTTTCTCAAAGCTGCCAGGTCTGATGGATGCCCGTTTCCCCCTGCCCTCCATCCTACCTCCGCTCTTCCCCAGCATCATCCAGCCCAAGCAGGATTCTGCCGGACTGCAGGCCAAGAGCAAGCCCAGGTTCGACTTTGCCAACCTGGCTGTGGCAGCCACCCAGGAGGACCCCCTGAAGGCGGACAATCTGAGCTCGCCGCCGGCCATTAGCTCCTTGCTGGATGTCACCAAGCTGTCGCCCGAGAGGAAGCCCAGCCGCGGCAGGCTGCCGTCCAAAACCAAGAAGGAGTTTGTCTGCAAGTTCTGCGGGAGGCACTTTACAAAGTCCTACAACCTGCTTATCCACGAGCGGACGCACACGGACGAGCGGCCGTACACCTGTGACATCTGCCACAAGGCTTTTAGGAGGCAGGACCACCTCAGAGACCACAGGTAGGCTGGCTGGCTGTGGTCTGTGTACCTTCCCTTTGTGCTTTGCGTAAAATGTAGCGCAAAACTTTCGACACTTCTTTTGCTTGCCCCCCCCCGTCTTTTATGACACAAGGCGAATGTTGATAAGATGTGTGTAAGCTGACATGTGCGTCTCTTTGTTGTTGCTGTCTTTGCAGGTACATCCATTCCAAAGAAAAGCCCTTCAAATGTCAGGAATGTGGGAAAGGATTTTGTCAGTCGCGGACGCTGGCAGTCCACAAAACCCTGCACATGCAGGTCAAAGAACTAAAACCGCCAAAGATAAAGTAAAGCCAAGATGTGCGGATGACAAGAGTGACATGGGGACACTGGAAAAATGGGACCAAACAACCCAAAAAAAGGACAGGAGAAGGGAACATTGTTGCCTCTGAGTGCCTTAACAACAGTTTAGAAGAAAATACATACGGCCTAGAAAGGAAAACTGTTGCACCACCAGCAAGGGGAATGAACAGAGTACAGGAAATCTACCATTTCGCCTGCCAGCAACCAAATGTTTTCTCATGAGACCGATAATTCATAGAGATAAGAAGTTTTGGACTTAAAACTGTTATTGACACTCAATGAACGGAGTGCCTTGGACTGAAAAAAGCGTTTTTTAAGCATTAACATCTTCTTGTTGGGATGTGCAGAGACTTCAGCAAGCATGTCAGATCTGTGCTTTATGTCCTGCACTGTGGACAACAGAAACAAGCTGCAGAATGGATGTATGGGATGTGATTCAGGCATTGTGGAAGTGACACTCTGGCATTCTGAACATCTCGATGCTGATACTCGAGTCTTGTGCAGCCTTTATAATCTCTAAAATGACAACAGCCATGGCAGAATAACTGTTTTTTCTTACTTTAATGCTCACATTCCAATGTTTTTTGTACAGATTTCTTTTATGTAACTGTTATTTGGCACTTTACTCTGATTATTGAATATTTACATATATCACTGGATTCCTTAAACTTATTTTTTAAATAAATAGTCATTTTCTAAACGATTCTCTTTGTGATCACTTACTGCAGTTTTGTTTGCCTCAAAAAAGATATAACATGTATAGCGTGCCAGAGTTTATGATTCAAACAGATGAATATGATTTTCAGATTTGTTTTAATGTTTGAATCATACCCTTCCCCCTTTTCAACCCTTTCAGAAGCCCTTTCCATCTCTGATGTGGAGTGTTCAAGGTATGGGATGGTTTGTAAAAGTACACAGCTATGAATGCATGAGCAAGCAAGTGCATGCATAAACACAAACACATATGCAGCTATATATGTATAACGTGTTTATTCACCACAAATAACACATTATGACACTATATAAAGTGACCATTCGGTCTGACCAGAAACATCAGACATGTTTATTGGGAGCATGAAAGGAAAGGTAAATGCACATTAACAGAGACGTTAGGGTATCACTTGACTCCTACCTTTGAAGTGAAAAGCACATGTGGAGCAGGGGGGGGGGGTGCCCTCAGATAATAGCACCTATAGCAGGAGTGTGCCCTGTAGATGCTATTTGATCAGTGAATATTGATTGCTCATTTATAGTGTCTCTCAGGCTCAGATTTCTCAAGATCTCCTGGGGCCTAAGTCTGTCCTGGCACAACTTTTAAACTGCCTTTAGTTTGATCTGAAACATACGCCAGCGTTACTGTTTAGATCAGCCAAGCAACATTTCTGTTTTCATCTCAGTTCCATTTCAGTCTAAAATCTGAAAAAAAACTTGTGTTGTAAAGAGTAGCACATCCGTAAATGTGTTATTAATATACCCCTTTGGTTTTCCAATTGTTTAAAACTCCTCTCTTGACTTCAATAATGTGCAAATTTTCACCAGGCCCACTGGGGCATTCAGGTGCTGAGAAGTACACTGTGGAGTCTGTCCTATTCTTCACACAGATCAGGGTTTTTGGTGATTACGCCCATTGTGCCTGACGTACAAAGCTGCGGTTGGATGATGCATATCTGAGTGTAGTGGTGAGAGTGTATGTGACAGCATATTGACTTAATCCTTTTCAGTGACTGCGCACATATTGCAATCTTGGTAAGCATCCCATGTTTGTTTTTCCTTTATTGAAATAATTATTCTGTGTTCTTTATCTATCCCAAACTCCACCCCTGATTCCTTAATATGAAGAACTGGTTAGGAAAAAAAGGGATGGTTCGTTTTAGCATAGCATGGAGCTGTAGGAATGCAGAATCTCTAGACAAAGCTGTCATATATTAAAATATGTACCCTTTGCAAACGATTTCTCCTTCATGCTGACAACCCTGTTCGTGACAGTGAGATACAGCAGTTAGACCCTTCTGCTTAGTGTAGAGGAATTTCCTCTTGTGACAACACATCTCAGACCTGTTCATTGTATACCATTAATGGTTTACTTTGGGGCTGCTCTTAATCTGGATAATACACACAGTTTACAGGTTCACATTTTACACCCATTATAAGGTCTCTAACCTAACCTAACACATTACAATCATTTAGCAGACACTCTTATCACTTAACACAGATGCACAACTGCAAATTACCTTCAGTGCCTTGTTCGTATCCCTCTTAAATCTAGAATCCGCAACTGCGCTGGTGGAGTCACATGACCATCCTTAGCCACACAAACGTTAGGTGCGGCTTTGTTATGAAACAGGCTGTGTTGGCTCGTGGGACCTGGTGCACCGTTGTGTGTTGTATGAATTATGTGCAGGGAGCAGGTCACAGTGCTTTTGTTGGGCTTCTGTGCTTCAGGCTTCTCAAATACTTTGGCCCCATTGAGCTGCTACTTCTCTTTCCATCTGACTCCCCCTTCCTCTCAAAACTTAAACAAGACATATATTTGATTTAGCTGCTCAGATTTGGCATCTGAATTCAGTTTGTGGTCTGACGTTTTGGTGTATTGAAACCCTTTTTTCTTTGTCTCTCACTGTGAAAATCACTTCTCCCTGGGTGCAGGAAAGACTGAGTTTCAAAAAACATTCTCTGTAGTGTGCCAGTCATTATGAAAGGCCTTTCCCATTTGCACCACAGCACTCAATGTATTTAAATTGGCGTGTTTATTTTTACAGCTGAGAAAGCATTATGCTTCTATGTTAGACAAACACAATATATATTTGTTTCTTTGAATTTTGCTAAAATTGCTTACAAACATGTTCAGATAGTTAGCTGTCTCCTTCAGGCATCAGTTCACACACACTGTATACATTCAAGCCACTACAATAACCCACCTTGCAACATTTTTCATATCTTATCATATAATCAGATCTTCATGTATATGAGATATCTTTCAGTACTACTTAGTTGTTTGGAGCTGTCTATCAGCACAGTACTTTGTAAGAATCTAAGGTCCAGATTTAATGTAATCAAAGCAGGTTTTGCCTTTAACTGTAAGAGAGGAATGCAAGAATATCTTACTTTTTAAATGTAGTTTAGTATTTTTGATTAATTTCAACTGCACTGACCCCATGGCATGGTGCAAGAAACAAGTAAAAAATGCTGAAATGTGGAACACGGGTGCAGCATTTGGCAGTTGCAATGCCTTCAACTGATGCATAATCCCAAAACCATTGCTTTTCTTCCCTATAAAATAATTTTATTGATCAATATTGGTTAGAAATGTATTATTATTTTCAGTTGTGCCTTGTTGAAATGTAGACGAGATGGTCTTTCTGGGACATTTATTTCAATCTAATTATTTACTATTTCTTTTAGTGATACATTAAATGTAGCTCGATTTTACAGATAAATGTAATGTACTTTCATGTAGAGATCTTTTATGGTAGTTGGCAATGAGAAAATGAAATTCCACTTTGTTGTCAATACACCTGAAACAGCATTAAAATGGCTTCAAGAGCCACAGACTCACAGCCTCTGCTGTGCAGAAACCCTACTCTGGCATCACAAGCAAAGCTGATCTCTATTCTGTGCCTGAACAAATTACCACAACCATGCTCAAATTGGGAAATGTTTCAGAGATAACAAGTGGCATTGTGACAAAATTTAAAGGGAAACTGACTGAAAGTGCTGCACATACACCCATGCATACTTGCTAACACTTGTGTACGCACACAAATACTTCATTTTTGTGTTGAAGTAGTGCATATGCATTAAAGAGTTCATGGATTATTGTGATGTATTAAGAAGTTAACTTCATTTTATTCTTCAACATCACATGTAATGCATATAAACGCTGCACCTATCATTCACTCTTTTACCCTGTTCCAGTCATCACATTGTTCTCCATCTCTGAAAGCTGTATCTTACCATTCAGAGGGGATTCATATTTCTGTCTCTGCCCTCTGACAGAGGCTGATGCCAATATGCTGTCTCATATCCATCAACTCATTTCAAAAAGACAGCAAAGGGTAAAAGTTTAGTCCCCATTAACATCATACAGTGTCTGTAAATATTTCAATGCATCAGAATTCTGCCTTTCCTGAAGTTCACCGTTTTGGTCAATGGGGACAGTACAGAGCTACTGTTCTCTTTCCTCCTTCTCACTCTCTCCCCACAAGCTATGCAACGGCCACTCTCAGCCTATGTGGGAGTGCATGGAAAAACTTAACAACTACTGTTGTGCGACTGCGCATCATGTTTATTTTATCACAAAACATTTAGATTTATATTTTAGTTTTTGCTTTTTCTTTTTTTTCCTGAATAAGTCAGATATTGATTCAGGACAGGGGATATTCTTGGAAGCACATTTTCACTCTCCCAGGGCCCTGGTTTGGGACAGTGTGTGTTAAAACCGCAAGGAAAACGGTATTGTGAGTTTAAACCACAGGGATAACGGTATGGCTGTAAACCTCTGGCTGGTGTCTGCCTCCAAGCCACTTTAGGGGATTCAAATGTAGCTGCTTTTTGCTTGGTGCTCCATGGATTAAATTTGATTAAAACAGACAAACAGACACAGTCTCAGCTCAAATAACAAAACAACAGACAAAAATTCTTTGTTGGTTCAAATTATTCTGGCAACTTACTTCCGATGCAGATTGTAAAATTGAATGAAATATAACAAGAAAATAATAAACATATGAAAATAAAGTTTATCTAATGTTCCCAGCCCTGAACACGACCTCCTCTTAACACCACGGGTCCTGTTCCCCTGATGTAGATGCACAGATTTGTCAGCCTTTAAACTAATGACTTCACCATATCATGTTTCATTAGTGGAGATGTCTACTTTAGTGAGTGGGTGGTGGAAAGGGGAAGAGGCAAGATAGCGAGCCCCCCTTTCCTCTCCTCTCCTCTCCTCTCTTCTCTTCTCCTCTCCTCTCCTCTCCTTCTCTCTTTCCTCCTCTTCTCTCTCTCCTCTCCTCTCTCCTTCCTGGCAGTCCTGTCCAACGCTGCACTGGAAGCCAGGAACTCATTACTCCATCATCGTCTCCCTGACCCTCAGGGAAGCCAGGGACACGTACTCACCGTCCTGTCCTGCTGCAGCTGGGAAGGGGTTGGAAGGGGGGATATCCAGGCGTACGTGACAGCTCCCAGTCCTGCTGCAGGTCAGGTGAACGTGGGGGTGGAGAGGGCATGGAACAAGCTTGGTTTTGAGGGCTGAGTCACAGAAACATTAACCTCAAACCGAAGTCGGACAAGATAATGCATTACTGATAAAAATATAGATAATTCTCTGACTCTTTCAATGAGTCAGATGGTCCTTCTGGACTACTGTTTAATTTTCCTTTCTGTTTTGCGGGGGTGGGGTGAAGCTGCTCCCGGAGGGGCGTGCGAGTGTGAGGGGAAAGCACAGAGCAGACGGTGGCGATGTGGTGACACGTTTAGTGCCTGGCCGGGGGTAGAGTCGAGGCCAACAGGATGAGGAGTTGACAGGCTGACAGACGTGGCACTGAGAGGGACCCATGGGCACTCCGGCCTCAGCTTCCTCTCACAGGGAAAGGGAAGTCAGCGCTGCAAGGTGGGGGACTCAATATAGAAAAGCACGGCGAATCCAGGAAGGTGAAAGCTGGGCCTGATGAAAATCACTTCCACTCGATCTGCAGCCTCTTCACCTCCGAAGTACAGAGACACAATATTGCTAAGCCCTCACCGCTATAAATAAGTCCAGGCCTCAAGGTTTCAATGTCAATCTGAAGGCCTGACACTCCGCAGGGTGATTAACTCAAGCCAGGGTATCCAAGAAGATTAAATCAGGACAAGTGCCACAGAGATGCACTATTAGATGATAAAGTCTCTTTACAATCTTTGAAGAATTTAATATAAACCGGATGCGTAAGAATATTTTTATTCCATAGCCAATACGCATTGTCATTCACAGATTTTCTTTCACACACTTCTCTCAGAAGGCGTTGCAAAAACCTGTGTCTGTTGAACTCACAAAGTTAAACAACCATCGTTTAGCCAGGGGAGTGAGAACTTGTTTCTCATTTACCGTGTCAAACTGTTGAGACAAAAAGAGGACTAGCATGCCAAAGGTAAATAACTGTGTGGAACTATATGAGGGCCATCTCATACTTATTCTTAATTCTTATTTATTTGCAAACCTATTTATTAATTCTGAGGGCAGGGGTAACTTTCAAGAACACAGCAAGAACACACCGTTTTAAAACACCATCAAGCAGGGGGTATCTCCTCTGACACAGTATCCCAATCACAAGGAGGCTTTAGGCCAGAGGAAAGCGTGTCCCCCTGCTAGCTTACTGATCTTACTTCCAGTATTAATCTGGCCACCTTAGAGCCACGCTGGCATTGAAGAGGACAGGCTCAGCTTTGCCTCTGTTAGTCACAGAGGAAGGCTTGGCTGCTCACTGATGGAAGTTGCATGTGGGAATGCTGTGGTCAATACACTAGGGGCTGTGTGAAACCGAGTTCAAATGAAACAGGGTGACAGAGGATATTATCTGAGCAAACAGAGAGACAAGAGGAAATGAACAATTAGGAACATAAACCCAGTTGAGGATGGTTGCCTTTTCAGAAAGAAAAGCATGACAATTTGCCAATGATTACTTAAGAAGAGGCCTTTTACCAGATACCTTGTACGACGTAATTATACTGAGAGCACATGATGTTTCACCTGGCATCTGTTTGTAGGTTTCTTGTTCACAAGAACGATTAGACTGAATACTAAATTGGCAATCAAAAGATACGTTTCTGCGAATAAATCTAAATGTACGTAATTGTGCAAGTGAACTTTCAATGTGCAGCAGTTTCAGAGACAAAGCACAATTACCCATAATAGCCATAAAACCAATGACCTTTACTCATGTGGAACATGGGAAAATGTCAGTGTTAAAATGATCGAAAACAACACATTAGAGAAAACCAAGAACATTATCCAAACTAAAGGTATTCCAAATGTTGCCTTGTTGATCTTTGAACTGCTGAGGTATTATTTTTTCTTTCATGCTGGGTTGATGTGTGATTTTATTCAATCAAATCAAACAATAACGACAATAAATATGAAATAATAAAAAGAAAATAGATCTGATGATGTGATATATTAAAAAGCCCCAGCGGGCATCATTCATTAAGCAATATTAATAAATTTTAGAAAATCCCATGAACTTAGTTCTCAGTTAACACTTTGTGAATAAACCTCAGTCCTTTCCAAGTTCAGTTTTATTTATTTATTTATTTATTTTAATGTAGCTTTGAAATATTTCCAGGAAATAGCTGCACCCAATCCATAAATATTGATTTATTTGATGGAATACAAATTTATTGCTGTAAAACAAGTCTGTAATATATTTGCAAGAAACAAGTTGCAATATAATTGAAGAATAATTTCAATGTGCCTCAGGCTTCACAGACATAAAGCTTTGCCAGATAGATGGAAAGCAATTACCCTCCAGTGCAATATGAAGTGTTACTGTTCAAATACTGGTGTGTAAAAACTAATTCTTTTGGAATCTGATCTCACTTTTGAACCATTGTCAAAATTGTGATATAGGAGTGTTAAACCTGATGTTAGAAACCTGAGGTTATAAATAATTAGAAAACATAGAAATCTTCACTCAGTTGTTAAATGTTGATGATGATGATGATGATGATTATTATTATTATTATTATTATTATTATTATTATTATTATTATTATTATTAGTAGTAGTAGTAGTAGTAGTAGTAGTAGTAGTAGTAGTAGTAGTAGTAGTAGTAGTACTATTATTATTACAGTGTTGATTAGATCCTGTTGGTTGTGGAGAAAGACCTGAAGTGAATTGAAAAAGGATCAGTCTGCCATCAAGGTTGACAAGAGGTTGATCGATTCATTATTGTGTTTTGTTGTGTCAAAACAGCCTCTTTGGTTCTAAATATAACAATAATTCTGTAACACCATGACAGACTATACTTTACTATATTCTGTGTCCTTGTTCTGCTGTAGTAAACCAAATAAATGTTTTTCTTGTGCATTTCCATTTATAGTGAACAATCTACTATTTAGATTGTTCCCTCATTATTCCTTCATAATGAACCATGCCATATTACTGTATTTTTCCAGCTACAGCGTAAGGGAACAGAGATCATACACTTCAGTCATGGGGTTGACATTACTGTTTTTCTCTCTCTGATGTTCTGCAATCATTAATCCATGCATAAATATTCTGAACACTGCAATATTTAAACATTCATATTCATGTGAATCAACAAAGGCCACTCCCAAGCAATTTCGGGCTTTTGAGCCGTGTTGACTCACCAAACAATTGGGTCATAAACATAATACACTCATTTAGCAAAAAATGTCACACTTAATCTGGGTGGAAGAATACCTGATACCCAAGTCATATTTATTGGGTGTTATACGCTGTCTGTGTGGTATTTTATGTTCTTCAATTCATGGGGGGAGAACAAATGCCATTTTTACAGTCCCAAAATAAAAAGGCACATCAAGTTCAGTCATTAAATTCAAGTTTATTCTGTTGAACCCCCAAAAAGCCTAGTGTGCCTCCTGTAAATATGATTTTCACAGGATTCCCCCCCTTCCTTGCATGCTGCCAAATCTTTACCCTCTGGATAGACCTTTGGTGTTAGCCACATCTAGCTAGTCATCATACTGCAGTCCTTGCTGGACTAATGCTCAACACATTACTTTTTGGCAATCAAAAGTGAAATTGGCGAAACTATAAAACTGAATGGTTGAATAAGTCATTGGCTAAAGGGTAGTGCAAATGTAATGAGGCGTTGTAGGGATTTCATTGCTTCAACCCTTGAAGTGACACTGTAGGTTGAAAAAGTCAAAGCTACTTTTTCCTTGCTTACTCACAATGTCAACATATTTCTCTCTGTTGAGTCTTTATCGCATTTTTCCCACCCTGTCCACTTGGTGAACCCAAATATGAATATGAAAGCAGTATTTTCATGTCCAAGCGATGATTTGACTAAAAGGAACACTTTTACTTTTCACAGTATATGTACTACAAGCTATCACAGGGCAGTACCATGTAGATTAATTGGGAGACTGACCAACTTTAGGGCCCTTAAGGAATGTCATTGGGCTTCAGGGAAGACATTAGTACTTCTCTTTTACAAATAAACAAATATGATAAGAATTGGCAGGAGTAGACAGTGATAAATCTGTCTTTAAGATTTGCTGAACATATTTCACACACAATCAGTAAAGCTGCATAGCGCTAACTCTACTATGTCATTCCCTTCTCCAGACCGTGTACAACAATTAATATTAAATCAAAGCCTTCTTTCATCTGTAGGCCTATATCAAAAGCACAGCTGTTTCTTTAGCACTTATTGTGTCACACAGATGTTGTTTGTAAATGTCTGGCCTCCATTGGTGTCATTGCTTTTAGGAGCAAACTTTGATTAAATCTGCTCTAGATATAAAATGCTGAATAGCAGTGACTGAGGTTGGTTTCAAGGCTGGAACATAAAGTGTTCTGCCACATGTGTTTGAGCTGTAATGGTGAGCCACACTGCACATTATGGCTTCCATATTGTTACACAAAGTTACTTCTGGGAAATGTAGTGCCGCTTACTATTTCTAAAAAAAATAGCAAGCATATGAACCCAAAATGATATCCTTACTATAGATATTATCTCTGTCTTTGTCAAAGTTTCTGTCAGACATTTCTGCAGTGAAGCATTTAGTGCCAATGTAGTATGTAATAGAACAAACAAAGGATAGAAGCAAGGTGAATTTTAATTTAAATAAAAAATTAAATAAAAAATTAGCCTGATCATTTAAGAATTTCTCCTATCCTGCAGAGTAGTGAACATCCAGCTGTTGGGGATTGAGGTTGCATTACACCTCAAGCGGCAACAGGTTGGCAATAAATGATTATTTTCCAATATGAGCTTTTGCTGTGTAAAAATGTGGCGTTTCTGGAAAAGTCTGACACACGCAACAGTTTTAATTGTATCAAAAATACATATCTCACTCTTTCCGATATGATCTCAAGGTTGGTCCATGAATTTTCCTGTAACTGAAAACCATTTACGAGTAAAATAAATTATTAAACAGTATAATTTCCACAGTTATTGGAAGATGACAGCCCTTTCAGGTGTGACCGTTATTGGCCTGAAAAGGATATTTAAGCAATCATGTGTAGTGTGTCTCTTTTCAGAACATTTGAATTGGATGGATTGCTATTCCACTACAATGTTTCCTGTATAGTCTTGTTTTCCATTGTGTGTTCATCTTGTCTCACTATTCCCAGTTTACCCCTGTGCATGCACTCATCATATAATTGATATAGTTCTTGGTTCTTCTCATCAATTTTGAAAAACAGTTTTGTAGGCATAAATGAATGAAATCAAGACTAAGAAATACTAATAGTAATAAAAAATACTGTCCATATTTTGTTGTCATCATCATGTTTCAGTCTATCCTTGCCCTCTAGAATGGCCATCAAAGCTCCTTTCTAGGATTATTTGACTTAAAAACTCTCTGTGTGCAGACAGGTCAAAAACCATTCTCATGTGTCTCACATAAACCACCTTCAGAATCCTCAAATCACTTTTCCCCTCTTTTCTGAATTGTACTGAGTGAAAAGGTAATTTGGCCATGCAAGACATGAATAAGAAAATTGCTACCAAAAAAAGGTAAAAATATTGTTAAAATGGACATCATTGATCACAATACTGAGGCTGCGAGACTTGTCAAGTATTCAGCACATTTCAATGGAATTTTGACTGAAGCTTGGCTGCCACAAAATCTTCAGATTTTGGCCCCATAATGCTAAAAGGAAGTATACATGGCGCTGTAAAACCAAAAGCCAGAATAAATCAGAGGAATTGCACAATAATGAAGGCATTCATGCATTTTATAAGAATGGTGAGAGGCCAGAACTCTCTCCTCTCTTTTTTTGCCCTAAATACACGGAAGTATGTGAACCAACACTAACTCACGCACAGACTCCATTAACTCCTACAGTTTCTTTTCGACATCAGTGCTACTGATGTTCCTATTGATTGGTTGTAGAAAATGTGTCAATTTTTCTCTTAAAATAATGATGGGGAATTCACACCCATGAATTTTATTAATCCTGTAAATGAAGACTGTTTCAGTCAGCATCATTAACAAATACAGAAGCACTTCCATGATGACATTATATTTGTCTGTTTTCATAATAAAGGACAGTTAAGAAAGACACATCCATTTCCTCTTACACCTCAGTGGTGTAATAGTAAGGAGCCAGCTTGCAGTTCAAAGGTTGCCAATTCAGTCCTGCTGTTGAAAATACTGTTGTACTCTTGAGCAAGGTACTTAACCCAAATTACTTTAGTAAATATCCAGCTGTATAAAATGGATGTTTTGTAAGTCACTCTGGATAAAACTGTAGATGTAGGCTGAATGCTACTATTACACTCAAAAGTCAATGTTAGCATTAAACAAGAGTTACTTTTAAGGGATTGTATCCACCATCTCAACCCTTGATGATGGATTCACTCATCTCACATGCAACTGGATTCTATCCATAAAATCATTTTAAAGTCACAAGTCATTCCCATATTAGGGTTTCATCAGCATCACACCTTGAAGACCAACCGTACGGCTGGCTACGATGAGTTTCAGTGTGGGAGTTCTGTGACCATAGAAAATGTGGAGTGAGTGTGCAGTCCAACTGAATAAGTTCAATAATCACTGAAGGGTTGAACCTCTTCTTTTTCTAATTCGTTACCCACCACATCCGTGAAGCACTAAAAAGGCATGTCTGACTTTCATTACCCAAACCCAATCCTGGGGCGTTCACAAGGAATTGTGGGGCCTTTTTTCTCAAAGAGAATCCTTTTACCAATGGAACAATCTGTCCTCCACTACACTCTATGATTACTGCTTAGACATTCTATATTATTATCAGATCTTCAGCTCCTGCATTTCTTCAGTCCATCATACTTGTCTAGGAGGTTGGTATTCTAGCTATGCATGTTCTATTTTAGACCACATTTGAAGAATATTCATAAGGATTCAGCAAATCAGAAAAGTATCGCTTCAACAATAACAGAGACAGGACTCTCAATTTAAAGCACACAGAGCTATCTGTTCAAAATATATGAGAGCTGATTGCTGGATCCAGACAGTCTCCAAATGGCACAAGCTGAGCCTATGTCTGGAGGAGAACATTCACCTGTCCTCCAAGACTGTTAATTGTTTAATAGTTTAAATGTTGTAGGATCTTGTCTTTCAGTTTTCAACCTTGTCATTAATTTAGCGCATGTCAGTCAATTTTATCTGAATAGGTTACTGGTTTGTTTAATTGTAGTTGTCTTAATTTTCCTTATCTGTCAATTAAGGCCTATTAAATACAGGTGTGTGGCTACAGAGCCAAAAGACTGTTTTAGTTGGGTTTTGGCTGTGTGCACAAGGCTGGTTCTCTTTGTTTTTAAAGTTTTAAAAACAACTATTGTTTTTTAAGTTTTGGTCTTTCTGCTTTTTGTGTGGATGATCTTCTCCACACCATGAATCTGTGTCAGAAGGCCTTCTAAAGAATATTGGTCTCTCAAAATCTATAATTCTTGAGGCCAGAAGGGAAGACAGGGATCCACATGTTGTTGCTTATATGAGAGTGGCATTGGTAACTTTTACCCCCGATGAGTTGCACCAGAGCGTTAAACTTCGAGTCATAAACTTGGTCATAAATAATCAGTCAGGTTAACAATGGAGGTGTGAATGGAAATGAGAGTCTGCTAGAATGGTTGATAATGTCATGTCTGTGCTCTGTTTCATGGCTGAACACAGCAGGTAGGGGTTTACAATCTCAAAACATGTACCTTTGCTCTGGTAAGGGGAGGGACAGTGCACAGATGCATGTGTTCCTGGTCAGTAAAAGTCAGATCAACCAAGCTAGTGAATATTTTGCATGTTACAGGTTCAGAATAAGGAATAGATGTACAATTCTGCCTTCAAATAATGATGCTTGGAAGATTTTATGTTCAATGCAGCTAAATTGGTTGGAAACATCATAGATCTGATACTGGATTCTGTTAAAATCCTTGTGTTGAAAAGAAAACAAAAATGCAAAAAAAGTCTGCTGGGTTGGCTTGTTTTACATTACAGCACAGACAGGTGCAGTTGCAATTTAGGAGCTGGATGTGCCAACACAACTTAAGACTTTCCATTAAGCCCCGAAAGCTATTCAAGTCTTTAGGGGCTATTTAAAAAGCATGAAAACTGACTAGCAGCAGGTTTAAGAATTGGCATGGACCAAATAGATGACTACAATACAAACATGTTTGTTTAATTATGTTAAAAGTGCAGGAAGCTGGTGGTTGCCAGGAACTGCTGTGGGCTTAAAAAAACCCTCCACATGCATATGGCCCTAAATGCAAGTAAATGTCTGATTATGTATTTTCATGAGATACATCCTGTCATCCATCTTTATCCTCACAAATACAGAGGCATAATTAGCAGGTAGTACATTTCCCACTAGGTTGTGAAAGCCTTAGAGCAACAACTCTCCTCTGAACTAAAGTACTGCAACATGGAACTGGACTCCGAGAGGAACGAAATTCCCAATTTTTAATATTACTACTTTTAATTCTTGCTGAAATGACTAACCTTCTGAACTGTACCAACTCTAAACCAGTTTTACTATTTAGACTGCAGATAGCGGAGATGGTTGACAGTTAATAAATATTATTAATATTTTTCTTTTTGCAATTAGGGACCCGTGTTTGATACTGGATTGCCTTCCCTGTGTAGTCTTTTAGGTAGATGTGTGCTGCCCTGTTGGTTGTCCTGCACCTACTCATTTGACCTTATTCTGTGTGTTTATAGGCAGATCTGATATACAAAAGTGTTATTGATTGTACATTGACACAATATTTGTTGTGTTAAAAAGGAGTTAATATCTGCCAAATGAATAAATGTAAATGTAAATGTAAACAAGCTACATATCACACAATGTACATATGGGCATACTGCCTGACCTCACCCAGTAATTCAGCATATTGAATTAGCATGTTGCATAAAGACATATAAAAAAGATGGGGAGAGCTTTCCCCGAAAGGTGTCTTTCGCTTCTTCTGGTAACGGCACTTCTGTATTTGTGTGTTACGCTTCCTTGAGTGCAGAGGCTGAGTGAGTGAATGTTGCCTTTCACTGCAGCCTCATGCCGGCTCTTAATTACATCATGACTCTAAACAAACAACTTCTCCTCTCAAGGGGCTGTGAAGCTCCAGTTTGGGGTCCACAAAGGGACGCCTCACTGCCCCGCAGACCCATGCTTGGCCTCTCTCTCCCCTCCAACCCCAATTTGCAGTGAGGTTTAGAGAATATCCCCCTCCGGGACACCCTAGAACAAACAGAGAGCGGGACACCACCACGGCAGGGTGTGTTTGTGTGTTTTGGTTTGTGAAACTCTCTGCAAACAGTCCTGTTAACTCTGCAGTGTTTGTGGCTCCAGCGGTCTTGGGTCGTCCTTCAAGGCTTAAGGACACTTTGTCATTCGTGATAAAATCTTGTTGGGTACGTCACTGTGGCTGTCCCTGCTGTGGTCCCCTGTGGGGATATTGGAAGGGAGCCCACGAGTGTGGTATAATCCCCAGTATTACAGCTTGCCACTGACTTTACTGTTTGAAATTAGGTAGTCATATGACTGAAAATGAAATGCTTTCACAGGAATAGGAACATATTATACATATATATTATGTATATATATTTCTATTCCTCCCATCCAGAGGCATCTACCTTATGCATGTTTTTTTTTCTTTTTTGCATTGTTTGGATAAGAATGTGATGCATTAAGATTTAATGACAAAATGATGATACATTGATGCATAATATACTATTTAGACTTGTGTTGTATTTAAGGTGGGACATCCCTCTCCTGTTTCAATAGCTAAAAGCCATGACACGTCTGCTTTCTGTCAAACTGTTATTCCTTTTAAAGGATATAGAGAGAGAGAAAAGCAGAGATAAAGAAAGAGAAAGAGAGAGGCAGAAAGGCTGACAGATGGAAAGAGAAAAAAGAAAGAGGCTGACAGAGAGATGGAGAGAGAGAAAAGAGACTGAGTGCTGGGGTTAACCTCCTTTTGCGATCCGCACACAACGCTGCAGCACCGGAGCAGATGAATCTGATTTCAATAACCACAATATTATTACTGCCTGTTAAAATTTTTCTATCTGAAATTCCCCAGGCCTGATTCACCTCGATCGGGGTGGCTGACCCACGTAGGTCCTTGGCATCGGAAGTGTCCAGCTGGCAGGCTGCCCAGTGGGGCCGGGCGCAGAGGAAAGTGTGGGAAAACGAACGGACAGGTCTGCGGGAGTCCTGGAGAGATTTTTAACCACTTTGACTTAAAGAGTCCCTGCAGAGCCTGCCATTAGCAAGTGCATACCATATGCATTAAGCACCAGCAAGGGCAGAGAAAGGAAGGCAAAGGAGACAGAGATACCTTTTCTCTTTTACATGCTTTGAAAATCCTAATGCAGTTTCCCTAGCACAGATCCCAGAACTTCAAGATTTTAGACCATTTTTGGTGTGTGTCAATCACTGTTAAAGACTAAGGACAGTCAGGGGACATTATTAACTACAGAACATGAAAACTGTTCAATGTCACAGACACATCTATTGATTCACTGTACAACCGGAATACAAGGAGGTGAATGCATGCAGCAGAGACAGGCTTATTAGCCTCATCTAAAATTAATCTGGAGCGAGTAGTTCAGTTCTGTGATTAAAAGAATCATGCCATACATGACACAAATATTGCATGTAAGAAAGTTTTAACAGTATGGGATTTTTTTTTCTTGCAGTATTTTCAGTATTTTTTCTATATCTGGAGCTAATTTCTCAATGGTATTTACAAAGAAAAAAAACATTTCTCAATCATTAAAAACAAGAGAAAAGAGGGAAAGAAAGAAAAAAAAATGACTGCTGAAAATGTTGAAGCGCACACAAAAAAGTCATAAAAATGTATTTGTGAGAGGGACAAACGTTTTCAAACCACGACTTTAACTTAACAATCTTTGCCCAGGGCAGCACTTCTTTTGAAGCTGTACTTATTCAGCGTGTGCTCTCCTCTGAATAATGTACACTGCACCGCTACATGCAACCATACATGAAAAAATGCCAGAGAGATATTATTAATAAATCCCATGTTTTTGGACATAATCATCTACATATGTGCCATACATTTTCACACGACAACTACTTGCAAAAAAGGAAGCACACTAAATATGAGAACAGCAACATTCCTGCCATGCAAAAGTCCCCGCCATTTGTAATGCTGGTGTGCCAAATGTATTTAGATGGCAGGTGAGCTCAGTCATTGAAATGGTCTGAAACAAAGCACATCATTATCCTTCTCCTCATCAGATACTTGATATGGATGCTGTTTCTTGGGTGAATAAAGGAAGGCTTCGGAGGAGGACATTTTGGCGGGCTGGGTAGACGAAAACTCGACCACATTTGTTTCATGGCACGGGGAGGCTGATTCTTGTTTGCAATGGAGATTTGAGTCAAAACACTGACTTGTATTTGGCTGAGTGCAGCGCTGTAATAAAGCTCCACTTTATCAGTCATTTTAATCTCTTTGGAGGGTCTCTGCAGTAGTCTTGATGAGTTTATGGCTCTGTTTGTGTGCGGGGAAAGCAGACCTTTCTTGCCTCACAGCAAAGTTTTACTTAGTTTTACTTATCTCACACAACTCCTAACTGCTATCCAAAACTATATTGCCAGTGTGTGTGTGTGTGTGCATGTTTGCAAGTGTATGTCAGGTTTGCTGAGTGCCACCATCATTCCAGTCCTGAGCTATCTGCCTCTATCATTCCTCCTGATTGAGAAGACAGTGATCAATACATCCATCCATCTCAGTGCCTTATCTTATGACCATCCACCAGCCTTAAGCGTAGAGCGCAGATTGGTTAGAATTTTATGGCCAAAACTGACAAGCGGGGGGAAAAGACAGCTCAATCCCAACCAAGGCATATGGAGCGTTCTTGATTTAGTTGCCCAACCCAACCCAAATCTAAAATTGAAATGGTGATGCCTGGTCCTGTCTGTTTATCACTAAAAAATGATACATATTTATGTGTATGAAAGTTCACTACCACAGTTAGCTCGCCAGGTAGGAACTTCCATTTAGGGCCTCGCCATTCATTTTACTACAGAGATAATGATCAACATAGTTTTTTTCACTTTCGACACATGTCGCAAAGGCATGATATGAAGATCATATGTGGTAATTTGACTGAATTTTAAAGTCTACTGAATTAGGCATATTTTAATCCTTAGCTTATTGTAAAGACAGGAATAGCATAAAATAATAGCCAACGTATTGCAAGCTTGGCTGTTACATGTAAAAAATATGCAGCCAACTCAACAAGACCCTAAGCTACAGGTCTCAGACCTCTACTTCAGTGTAGTCACTAGCAGTGGTCTGGGCAGGGAGCTATTGCCCACAGGTACCACATGACAACATCTGGGCTAGAAACCCAAAAGGCAAACTCATATTCACATATTCCTTCAGCAGTAAGAGCATCTATAGCCAAGGCCCACCAGACCATAGAGGTCCTGTGAAGAAAGAGTCAAATCACAGCCATCTGAGCAAGAGGCCTGTGTAGAGGTGTATATGTCTGCATATATTATGGTTTGATTCAGTCCTAGATCTGGCTTGTGAATGTCCAGGAACTACCTTGTTCATGCAGTACTTACAGCCATATTAAAGCAGAACTCTGACCTACTCATTTATTTAACAGTTAAACAGAACAGAAGATATAGCTCCATTTTGCAGCCTTCGAAAAGAAAAAAGAACTACCAGGTTTGTACATCTTAGGTAGCTGGTGGACTGAAGTTTTGATTTTATCCCAGAGCAGAGTGGGATTTTATGTATCCAAGCATTTGACTGCGTTGTTTATAGTTTTCTCACATTGCGTGGGCCGTAGCAAGAGCACCTGGGGCCTCTTCGTGCCTATCATGTTCTGGTTCACTTAGTCTTACTCTACATTGAGCACTTGTGCCTGGGTTGTCTGCTTTTGATACTCCGCTTGTAATTTTATTGAATTTTCTTGGCTGTGTCTTTGTCCAGCTATGGATATGGTCAAAATCCTTTTGGATTTCCTTTTCTGCTATCAGGATGTTGGCAATACACCTAATTTTGAGTCATCTGTAAATTTCATGAGTGCTAAAAATATCGACCACTCACCAAAGAATCTCTTTAGGCCTTGTCATTTTCCTAGTCTGTTATATATCAAGATGTGCAATAAACTCATCTACTGGCAGCAATACATGTAACCAAAAAAGTAGATGATTGGTACTGTGCCCCAGTGAAAGCAAAAGTAGGCTAAATGTGCATTCAAGGTACATCTCTGTCCTAATACTGAAACACAAATTGCACAACAGTATGCAATTGTTTTCATGTATTAAGAAGATATCTAAAATTGTTTCAGGTTAAAATTTCCCACCAGCTGTAAAAGAGAATGTATTTCGGAACAAAGTGGGTCCTTATAATTCAGAAGATTATTTTGAGAAATTATCTGGCTATTATTGAGCTCTGTATTTTGTCCTTTTCTGTCCTCTCTATTTAACATCATTACATTATTATCTTAACAAAGATTGCTGCAGGGTGGGCTGCATATTACGGTTACATGGTGTTATTACATTATGCCAGACATCTAGTGCAAAAAGACAAAAAGTTAATACAAGCTTGGACAGAGTGACCCACTTCTGTGTGTAGATTTTACCATCCCCTTTACAGGAAAAGGAAAGCTATTGGATCAGTTGAATGATGACCATTTTGTTCTGTGAGGGCTGTCTTTCGAATAACAAATGAGATGACAAATGGGGAGTGAAAATGACAGTGCTAATAGGTCATCAAAGTGATTTACAGCGACCTGTGAAGTGGCGTCGCCGTCGAGAGAGGCCTGAGCTTTGGGCGGCAAGGCAGTGAAAACAACAACACAAAAATTGATCCAGTGGGGATTACTGAAAGGCAAGACTATTGTAAACACTGTCTGTAACAACATTAGCTTTAGTCGTTTTGGATGTGGCATTACAGTCTCCTCACTGAACAAAGCCATGGTGGGTGGAGGGTGCCTTCCTGGAGGACCTTTGCCATCCTTGACAAACTGAAAATGGCATGGTTATTTTTCTCAACCAAGGCTTCTATTGGGCTGGGAAACTGAACAGCATACACTAGGCTACTGATCCCTCCCTAATGTTGTGCTAAAACAACAACATTGACTCCGCATCCAAGCCAATGATCAAGGTTCACTTTCCCTTTTGTTCACTAATGTGGGTGTGTGTTTATTGTGTATGTGCAGCTGTATATGCACGAATGTGTGTGTGTGTGTGTGTGTGCGTGCGCGTGTGTGCGTCTGTGTTTGCCAGGAAGATGACCCGTGATGATTCATTGACGGAAATAAACAGACATATAAACCCATCATATCTGTTGAAATCTGTGCCGATTGGAGAGATTCAATGTGTGCTTAACGCAGTCTAAATATTATTTCCCCTCCAGTGTGTAGGATGATGCGATTTCAACAATAAAAGAGGCCTTGATTCACTCTGTCCCCCACTGCTCCCCTGCAACTCTCCCAGCAGTTTTATAAACAGAGGCTTGAGAGTGGCCTGTGTTGACTCTGACAATAGGAGACTTTCATGTCAGAGAGTTCACAAGTTCCTCTTCTAGATTACCAAGAGGGAGCGCTTTCCCCCCGGCATCCCTGCTCCTGTTAACCAAGGATCTCGGACAGGATTCTAGTTCAATCCAGCAATTTGGTCATTAGCAAGGGAATATTTTTCGCTCACCTTGATTTGAATATTTTTTAAGTTAAAGCATGGCATTTGATGTAACAAGAGTGTGATATATATGCTTCTAAAATAGGCTTTCTTAATAA
Organism: Megalops atlanticus; assembly: GCA_019176425.1. Classification (NCBI taxonomy): domain Eukaryota; kingdom Metazoa; phylum Chordata; class Actinopteri; order Elopiformes; family Megalopidae; genus Megalops; species Megalops atlanticus. The sequence goes on along the minus strand of CM032887.1, from coordinate 17,235,105 downwards.
TCATAATAATCTATAATTATCTAGATATTCTATAATATGCATATAGGTCTGCGGTTCTCTAAACTCATATTAAGTGTGTGTTATGCCATAAGACATCTATAGTGCTGATTGTTTGCTTTACATTTTGGGTCCCTCTTAGAATTCGACAGATATTTTAATTCCACAGAAAATCTCAAAGAACGGGGGGGGGGGGGGCAACAAAGGGAGTGAGAACAGAGCCCCTCACTGGGGGCCGAAGCACGGAGGTGTCGACCTGCTCTTATCAGGAGGAGGGAGCAGTGGAGAGCAGACTCACCTCGGTGTGAAACCGGGGCGTCGCCTCACCCATGAAAGGACCCAAGCGCTCGGGGTGTCTCTGAGGCCGTTTATTTATCTAACTTTTGTTTGGAAACTGTCCCCCTGATTAATTGCCGCCACCCACCCCCAGTAATTGCTGCTGTTGAGCAATGTCAAATCTAATTACGTCGTCTTCAGCGGGGGCGCTGCGGCGCTGGTGGGCACACGCGGGGGGTCAGCGGTGCGAGAGGGGTCCGAGGACGGTCACACTTTCCCCACAGCTTATTTGCTTTGCGCCTTGTTTGCTGATTCTGCCCCGCTCCCCGGCGACCGCGCGCTCAAGTTCCCCTCAGGCCCCAGGAACGGGCCAGGCCCGGGCAGGGGCAAGCGGGAGGAAAAAAGAGAGACCTGAGAAATGTTTTCTGTAAAAACTTCTGGTCTCAGAGACACTTTGAGATCATGTTTCATCCCGGACTCAATCACAATGTCTTCCCTGTGACTCTCTTTTCTTTTTTTTTTCCATCCTGAGAGCAAACGCAAAGGGAACACAGACTGGTGGCTTGAAGTAACTCTGAGACCAGGGGGCGGAATCAGGGAGGGGGGTGGTGGTAACACAGAGCAAAGTATCCACAGAATCCACGCACGCTGCCAAAATTAACAGATACAAGGTATTCGGTATCAAAGTTTTCAATATTTGGTTCCACAAACACAATACCGATTGCAAAAACAAAGCTAAGGAGTTCCTGCTGATTATTTAAATAGAAAATGTTTAATTATGAACATTTGGGAAATCAAGTTATGAAGCTGGGGCCACTTTACGCTCAGTTTCATCCTGGCCTTTAAAGCCCTTTGTGTCAGCCCCCTGCCTGTCACCACCAGGGGCGCCGCGGTGACTCTGGCCTTTTGAAGTTAATTTTAACACACAGCCTGAAAAGTGAGCAAACACTGTGCTAAATGGGTACAAATTTGCAAAGATGAAAAAATAATGAGAAGGAACAGCTTATTACTTAAAGGAAGAAAGCCAACCAAAAAGCTGCCTGTGGAGTTTGGTAGTTTGCCTCCGGATGGTGACATTTATAATGTAAAATTCTTTGTCATATAATGACAGATTGAATTCATTCCAATTCTCAACCTAATTTCCTTTCATTAAAAATAACTTTCAATACATGCATTGATATACCTATTCTAATGACAACGAATTTGTGCTAATTTCAATTAAATTGCAATGCAGTAAGAATTTCTATTTTAATGAAGAATTTAGACCAAGCATGAGCATCATGTTTTCATTTGGCTTCAGTAACCGCAGAGGTCACACCGTTGCATATGCAAAAGTAAAACTTACATAAATTGTATACATTTACAAAGAGAATTGCGAATAGAGTGCACAGGGGTGTACAAAATAATAGAAACACCAAATGAAAAAGGAATCATATTTTGAAGTAACTAAATCACAATTTAAAAGTAATCTGCACATGTGTTTCATATTAATGTCAGTACAAATTACCAGTATGTTTCTTCTGTAAAAGGTGTTTTAAAATCACCACTTTAAATTTGTGAGTTTCAAAAGTACATGAGTGATCTATCAGATTTTAAAGAGGTCAAATACCCGAATTGCAGGTGTGTCAAAGAAACAGCACCGTTCAAGGGAAACAGTGTTGAAAATCATGAAAGCATACAAACAAGGGACAAATGGCATCAGGAAAGTAGAACATTGGTAACAAGTTGAAGCTCACTAACCAGATGGATTGACACTGAACAGGATAGATACTAAAAAACAGAAAACAATGGCCTCAAAAATGACAAAAGAATTAGAATCTACAGATACCCCATTACTTACAAAAACCATATGTTGTGAGCTTCACAAAGCTGATATTTATGGTAACCACTTGTAACTGAGGCCAATGCAAAACAACGCATAAATTGGTGTAATGAGTAGAACACCTGGACTTCTAAGCAGTGGAAGAAAATAATATGATGCAATATGCCATCTTATACCTTTTGCTACACCTGGACAGGTCTATGTTTGGAGAAAGCCAAACAAAGCCTTCACTCACACTGCCCGTTCCCAGCTGGTAAACACGGTAGTGGATCACGTATGATACAGGCAGCCACCTCATGGGAAACATTAGCTCTGATAATTTCTCTGCATGGTAGAATTATGGCCATGGAATACAAAGCCATTTAAGTCAGGTGCACCCTGTGGTGCAAACATTGTTTACTCAAGATCTTCCCATTCCAAGGTCATAATGGCCCAATACACACTGCTAAACAGATTCAAGAGTGGTTTCATGAACACCAGGATGAAGTCAATCACCTTCCATGGCCTCCAAAATCACTAGATTTAAACATCATTGAACCTTTATGGGAATGTAGAATGTATGTTCTGGAATGTAGAATGTAGAGTAGATTTCCACCTCCTTCATTACTTCTTGAAGAATGGTTCAATGTTTGTATAACAGAAATGGTTCAAAACTTGTATAACAGCATTCCAAGAAGGACTTCTGAAGGCAAAGGGTGGCCCAACTTATTAGATCATAAATATTCATATATTGTTTGGTTTTTCCATAATTTTGTCTACCCCCTGTATGCCTGTCATCAAACATACAATGACATGCCATGCAACCCAGATCATGTTCATTACAGTAGTAAATACTGTGGTCTGTTACATAAACAAAGGCCTGGACCAATTAACAATATCAAGCCCATGGATGATTGCATATTATTAAATTACAAACCCACACTGCTATTTTGTGCCTCTAGAAAACAGGGCAAAGTAAATGCTGAAACACAAGAATTCGCTCTGAACACACACGTTAGCAATCTGTAATTGGAAGAAAGGCTGATTGACAATTTTGTTCAACCTGAGCCAAAATCCCATTAAACACATGAATGTGTGGGAGAGAGACAAACTGCTGGATTTTATTTCAGTTTGTATTTAATGTTTTGTCTTTTGCCAGGTGCCCTGTATAACCATGGTTCTCGTTCACTGACGTTCATTGTATACATAAATTAATCACATTTTGGAAGCCGGGGGGGTATAATTAATCATTAATTGCAGGCCTTCTGAAAAAAGAAAGTTTATGCATTGTTAGGGATCCATTTAATGAAGACTGACTGAGCAAATAAATCTTTTTTGGTCAAATATTAATTTGTTGTTTGTGTTCTGAAGTCCCGAGTTTCAGCTGTAAAATCATCCAGAGAAACTTTGGCTGTCAGCCTTAATATTCTTAATGATTATAACAGAAAATGAAGATTGCAAGCTCCATTTCCTTCTTGATATATATAGATATGAATACATGTTGACACTGTTTTTCTTCAATAGTTGGGTTGTTTTTAACTAAACAAACTTCATAGGACATTCTGGTGTGTAAAAGCTGATGTGTATTCACTTGTGAGTAAAAGTGTTTGCACTGGTTTACAAACAAAATTTATTTTCCCTGACACAAGGGAGCAGGGAGGGATGTATTTCATCTACACATCATCAAGGCTGTTTATGAGTAGATATGAAGTTTTATAACCAACCCCTTTCCCAGTCATTATATCTAAAATGCAAGCTGCGTGTTTGTACAATAAATCGGGACTAAATGGACATAGTGCAGCCAGTTTTCAGAGGTCTGACATCAATGAGTTGAAATTCTACATGCAATATTGTAGATACATTATTGTTTATGTTGCACTTTATGCTGGAAAATTGTTTGCAAACAGAGGCAACAAAATCCATGTGTATTAAATCAAGTTATTATTATTACTGTTAGTAAATCAAGTTCATATGACATATATCCATAAAATAAATCCTGTTCACTAAAAATCAAGTTACGCAATGGCAAGAGAGCTGTTAGGCACAAATGTATGTAAGAGCAGCGATGCATTTTTTTTAAAGAGACTTAACTTATCTAACTCAAAAAATATAATGGCAAACAGAGCCATAGGAAAAAAACACAGAAATGACTTTTAAAATCACTTAGTTGACCCATAAAGACGTTGTCACTCAAATCATTTGGCAGATTTGACTCCTCTGTAAATGTGAACCACATGTCTGCAAACTACAGCAGACCCTATCACATTTTTGGGTGAATGGGAATGAGAGTCTCAAGAGGCTAAGGAAGAATTTTCCAATCACTTTCATGGCATGGCTGTGCCATTAACCCTTGCATTCTTGCTCATCCCAAATCACGGGAGACTGGGGATGGTGGCGGTACCTGTGTAAATTGAGTCCAAAGGCACAGCCTGACCAGACCACGCCAGTAACATTCGACCGTATGTGCGTTCATGTAAAGAGTAGTTCAGAAGTGATGAACATGTCACAGGGGACAATACTTAAATATTTCAAAACTTGAAATGCCTCATAACATGGAGGGGAAAAAGTGGAGCTTCCTCTACAAAAGATCTTAAAGTCAAAATATGAAGCTTTTAGGAAATTCTTCTTGAAGCTCTCAAAATATGTGTTATATACCACAAGCGTTTCCATTATTGAGCTTTTTAATATGTATAGGGCCCTCAAATACAAGGCCATAGTAATGTGCATGTCTGTGTGCTGAATACTGAAGCTTCACTGTGCTACCGTGCAATGTAAGAAACAATGGAGCCGGACTGAACCTGCATGTGGGGAAGAAGAACAGCTCGCAGAGCGGAGATGGATGTAGAGATGGGGTGCGAAGCGGAGCTGGAAGTTGGGAGGGGGGAAATTCCTTGGATGTGGAGGGCTCAGCTGTGCCTGCTCTGGAGTCTGAACTGGCCACTGGCCGCGCTGCTGCTAGCTGCAGGTGGCTTCTGCTGAAGTCCGGCTTTTTCCTCCCGAACACACAGCTCATTATCAGCGCTACTCCCGCCTGCCAAGCATAACAGTTACCATACCCCCACAGCCTACGCCAAATACTTCCTTTTATCTGCGCTTTCAAAAAAATATATATTTTTAGATAATTGTTCAGTGGGAGCTCTGAAACTCGGAATTGTTGTCGCTGTTTACATTTGTATCTTTTTTTTCTAATTTCCTTTGTTGGTTTATGTTTCTCAGAGGTGCTCTGAATGTGGAATTAATTTCACCGTGCGTGGGCATTGGAGTTCTGTGTGTGTGCAGATGGTCGCACTACTTTTTTTTTCCCCCTTTCCTCCTTTTTTCTGTTTGTCTTACTCCTGAAAGGAGCACAGCTAAACTGAATTCCTCCCTGACGGAGGCTGGTGCTAAAGGTATTTTCTTAATGTACAAAAAACAGCAAACATAAGAAGAAAAGCAAAAGGAGAAAAAAGCACCTCTCCTTTGATCGGAAAAAGAGAAACAAAATCAATGCAACAAAAAAATGGTGGTGTTGTAAGACTACTCAGGGTCACTTTCTCCATCAAGCATAATGTATGAATCACTATGGAAATCAGTAAAAATAGATTCAGCTCAGGCTGTTAAACAGTTTTTAATGAGTGTGGTCAAAAAATATGTAAAAATAATATAACAACCTGGAAGGTCAGAGGGTCAATTACTGCAGGTTTTAGTTTAGTCAGAATTTTTTTATACAGATGGGAAGGGAACACCCATAATAACATGACACACTCTGCTTCTTTTCTGATGAGAAGTACATTCCTCATACTTTGATTTCAACAGCCATTTTCAATAAAAGTTTTTCTTGATAAGACAGCACATTGGGTATCTTGATAATGCACAGTTTAGAAGGGGAGGTGACCAACAAGCGAGTAATGTGTTGTCAGGACCCATGGACAAGTGCAGAGGAATCCTTTATGACTGTAGTTTCCATTGCCATTCAAAAGGAACTTCTGTTTTGAATGATTGTTTTCTTTGCAAGAAAGCCTTCATTAACAGAAGGAGATTTCAGATGCAACAGCTTCTTTCTCTGTGAATTTAAACTTTGGTTATATATGTCTGGAGCCCTTTTCTAATTTGGCTCCAGACATATTCACCCTGTCAAAGACTTCCTATTGAATTTACCGAAACAAAGAAGTATGTAAGCGTGCGCTGACATTTTTGATCTTCCTGCGTAAATCGCACACTCTTGGGTGTCTGCAATGAAAAAGTTAAAGGAGAGGAATTGTGTAGCTGAATGCATTCTGTGAGTGCTCTGGCTTTAATGGATCGCAGGATTTGTACCTGAAATATACCCTAAGCCATCCTCAAATACCTCAAAACAGTTGGGTGTTATTTTTTTTCAGCTTAAGACTTGGCAGGTGTGTTATATGACTCTCGATAGCAGAATGGCAGATTGTTATATTCTTTCATGAAACCGTTTTTAAGGAGGGGGGGGCGGACTTGGCACAGGAACTGTTATTGCATGTCTACAGGTGTTTGGTAATTGGATTAATGCAGAGCAAAAGGAATGTCTGCCATCGCAGCATTGAGAAACATTGAGGAAAGACAAATGCATTTCAGAGAGCAGGACTGGTATGTGCGATGACAGGCCCCGTTCGCTCCACAAAGCCGAATCGGAGCTTTCAAAGTCGAAAAAATGAACTGCTGCGAGCGATCACCTTCCAGAGAGTTTATCTAAACCTAAACATAATAACAGCAGCTGAGCAGGGGATGATGCAGGCAACCCCAAACCGACGGTTTGATCCCTCTCCAAAAGCAACTGCAGTAACCTTAGCCAAACACACGTGCACTGTGTGCCCTCCACTCCTCTCACCCGAGGTGTCTGATGAAATGGCCGCCTGCGAGACTCTAGACAAAACATTGTCACACTGATCTCAAATGTGGCAATGAGGTGAAACGGTGCTCTAGATATGTTTGGCTTGTTTACAGACATGAGATTTGGGAGTGGGGCACACAAACGGGGAGAAGTTTTTTGAGTCAACAGGGGGAAATATATATTATTGAATGTTTTATTACTGAGTGTTACTATTCAAACCTGAACCATAACCTAATAAAAAAAAAAAAAAAAAAATTCAAAATATTGTTTTTTGCGGTTCCCCTTTGTGGTTGGTAGATTTTGATTTTGATGCACTCAAGTGTAATGTTATCTTTTTCTATTTGGGTAAAGGTATTTCTATTTCTAAGGGTAACCTAGTGTGTCAACATGAGTTGCAGTTACTGCTTACATCCAAACCTTTCTATGCTCTTCAGTTCCTGTAAGATTGCAATTCCTTCTATGCAGCAAAACACAGAGGTATTGAATGCTTTGGGAAATAGTTTGGCTAGTGAGTATGTCTCTTTCACAATAGGGACTTTATTCATATGATGCATGAGCGTAGATAAAAGCAAGTCTGGATCTGCATAAAAAGACTCCAATTGAACAATACCTGCTTCTGTTGCAGTCTACCTGCACTCTACGTACTCTGCCTACTCTAACTATACAATGCTTTCACCTTTTGCGGCCTGTGTGCTCCTGTTGTAACACACTAGCTCCTGCTGCACCATATCTTTTATTGTCATAATTGCTCTCATTGGTACTATGTTTCTGCAAGCCTCTTAAACACTGGACTGGAAGTGTCCAATCTGGGCGTTTACTTGTAGAGCTCACATTCCCTCTGCATTGCATCGTCTTGGATCTGAAGTTACTCTGCAAACTGAAGAATCTTCTCCAAAATCTTGAGAATCTGCACTTTTTGAGTCAAGGCAAATGATGTTTTTTTCACACTGGCCCCTAGACAGCACTACTATCCGCAGACAAAGAATTTATTTAGTGACAAGTGTGAGAACAAGCTGCTGGTATGCAGCTGAACATGGACCATACATCCAGGACTAATTCTCTGTTTGTCTTGTGGCCTCTCCAAAATTCCCCTGCTCTCTAAAAAGTTCCCCTTGGTCCTCTGTGTGTCATATTGATGTTAACAATGTGAGCGTAGGCTGATCAACCCATCCTCCTAACTCCTCCTCTGGTAGAGCAATTAATCCAGCCAGAGTATCAGGGAGGTGTTTCAGCAAAGAGCCGTTGCTATGTTATATCATTGCCTTAGCACAAAACCTTTTCCATGAAGACACACTTACATATCTCCTTATTTACTCCCCACTGTTGGATAGGTACTAGAGCAAGTAAAGTAGAAGGTCTTCCTCAATGGTTCAGCTGCAGTGATCAATGTGGAATTAAGACCCATTACTTTATGCTCCTGCCCATGACCCAAGGTCTAGACTCCAATTCCCCATCTGATATTTCACACTACTGCTCATGACCCCCAGGTCTAGAGTCCAATTCCTTTACCGATACTGCATAGTGCTGGTCACGACCCTCAGGGCCAGACACCAATACCCTATCCAATACTTCACACTCCTGCCTATCACCATCGGGTCCAATCTCCTGACCATCACAGTGCTGATTGTGTCCCTCAGGTCCAGAGTCCAGTTCCCTAACCAATACGTCATAGTGTTGACCATGAATCTGAATTATCATCTGTTCCATCAGACACACACTTTCAACATTTTTAAATAAATTTGAACAAAAACACAGGCTATTAACAATCACAATATATTATCATAAAACCTTTTTTCCAAAGTTAAGTAAACTAGGATGTCACTGTTAGATCAAACAATAAAAGACAGGTCCGAGCACTTTCTCTAGCTTTCAGCTCACATCTCAAGATCACAATGCAGAACACAAACATTTCAATTATTCTGGCATTGGTGAGGACAAGAAGACAAATTTTGATTTCAGAGCGTGTGTTACCCATTATGTTGAGATGCTTAATGAGAGATGCTTACCCTTTGTGTTAATATATTCTTCCATTTCTCCACACTGGAATTTCCTCACTTTGAATAAGTGTTTGAAGAATAATAAGTCATAGTTTATCTCAGTCTGACCATTGGTCTGAGAAATTCTAAACCTTGAGGACAAGTGTGTCATTGTATAATCAACATACATCTACTTGATGGAAGCAAACTAGCATTACAAGGGAGTACAGGTGACATGCAGTGTGTGACATGATCATCGTCACAGTCACAAAGGAGTTGTTAATGAATGTACTATTTAGTAAAAGTTCAATTAAGTTAAATGGTTGAGTGACTTTCAAAAGTTTTAGCATATTCAGCACAAATCACATTTAGCACACAACAAGGAAACTGCCCCAATAGGTGTGACAGCTGACAGGTAATAATTAAAGAATGAAACTTTTAAGGTTAGAAATGGGTATTTAGCAGCAAGAGTACTTTTGAAAACATGAAGAGATACACATTTAAAATAGCAGAGGAATATTATTGACATGGCAAAGCATCTATATGGCAGAAATATGGAAGATTTAATTAAAGGGAAGTCAAACATTGTCACTTGGTTCACATGCGTATTGTTTTTCATATTTTTTTAATAACCTTAGGAAGCATAGTAGATCCCTGTAAACTGTCAAGCAGCATAATAAAAGCTTCTTTGTTGAGCTTGTCCCTGTCTTGTTTCATTTAAAGATTAAAGGAACCCATTGTTTAGAATAACATTTCACCCCCGCCTCCTCAGGATCCAGAGTTATTTTTGCTCCATAAATCTTTTTTTTTTTTTCAATCTGTCTGTGTATCTTTGTTGCTGTCCGATTGCTACCCAAGCCTTTATTCAATGCTCACTATGAAGACGTTTGATAATATACTTATTTCTTCCACTTGTATTCTTACTTTTAAAACAGCATATTTGGTTAGCATTATTTCATATAATTATTGTTATATTATTGATAGATAGATTTCACTTATGGTGCACCATTAAGCCACAATTTGCTGAAATATATCAAATGTTTCTTTAAAACATAAGTATACTCAAGACAAGAAACTATCATTCCTACAAGTTAATGTGAACAATGACTGTCGACATTAATGTAATGTAGTCCACTCACTAAGGTGATAAATAACAAGGGAAACATATTCTGCTTTGATGATAATATGTGTATTTAAACCAAATGACTTTGAATATCTGAAGTTATTTTTATAATGATAACTTTGGAACATGATATTATTAAATTAAAACGGTTGTCTTTAGCAAATACTATATTCAAATTCCTAGACATAGCTGGCATAGCTACTGCAGGAGCAGAGCAAGAATAGAAACTTGATATTTGTGTTTGGCAACTTAGTGGATGTTACTTCAAGTTCCAAGTATGTAAATTTTCAAGTTGTGGCTTTCTTCTGTGAGAAAGGCACCAGGCATGTACGCTAAGCAATCATTCCATGGAATTACAAAGTAATGTTTAAAAGATTATCAAATTGATTAATGCATTTTTAAATTAAATGCCGTTATGCAACTTTAAGGTCACTCTCAAACAAGGATTTGCAATCTTATTCCATTAAGATTATTGTTACAGAAAAAAGATGAGGAAAAAAAAAATCCTGATTCCTAAAGAAGCTGTTCACTGATTAGACAATTCATTTCAGCTGTCTGCAGTTTTGACCTACATGTTGAAACAAAATCTTTTTTGTAATCTGTGTTTAATTTTGAATGTTCTACCTTAGGAACACAGTTGGAATTAGTGTTTGGTAGTTGACTTTAAAGCTTTACTTAAAATAACCCATTTAGCTTTCCTTAAAATGTAGTGTGTATCTAATTGGAACTTGAAATGTGTTTGAAACCATCTGTGAAAAAGCATATAAGCATTTAAGAATGAACCTCAGGGGCAGTTTTTCATAAGATGAAAAGTACTAAGCATATGCCAAGTAAATGTATTACTGATTTTTACGTGTCTGGGGCTAAACACTTTCACTTCATTATTTATTAATTCATTTTCTAGAACAACCACAACATTCATGTTTATATTATTTTTAGCCAACTCTAAAAATGACAAAATGACACTAGCCCTTCCCTGTAGTAAGTCTGATAATGTTTTTTGTGATGAGTTTTTAACTATTTGAATGGTTATCCACTTTTCTGTGTCAACATAAACACTGACTGTATAAAACAGTCACACCTGAGCTATTTAAATTTGGTATCCAAACATTCTCACAAGTGGTTTAAACCATCTCAATTATAGAGTAATTATGCTTTGATGTGGTGGATTCAGCTTCCTGTTCACAGAAGTGTTACAAGTGGTTTACTTAAGGTAACATATCATTATTTTGCATTTGTAGAGCTAGAAAGAAGACAATCAAAAAGTATGTGATCTATAAAGTGAATTTTAATAGACAAGCACAAAAAATGAAATTATACAGACTGTTAACGTATCTGTGTGTGTGTGTGTGTGTGTGTGCGCGTGTGTTTGGACATGGGTTTGTGTGTTTGTGAGAGAGAGAGAGTCTTGTAAAGCAATGCATTAATATTTTATTTATTTTCCAATTTACAACTGTATAATTATGAAATTTCTGGATTTAACTGTAAACACCTGTACATTATAGCTCTGTACATTTAACAGCATGGAGATGCTGCATTTCAGCAAAAGACATGCAATATTAAAGTTTAACATTCAAGGAAAAATATATAAGAATAAGGAAAATAATGCTTTTATTTTACTGATTATTACTTTGTTAATGCTGTTTAGCTACCAGTTGTGTTTTGCTTGCCATGAATTAAGTGATTTTCAGTCGCATAATACAATTTAGCTTGGCTGCTTTAAATAACAGCAGCGCTGCCAAACTAAATATCAGAAGTCCTCATACACCCCTGCAGTAGCATAAAATGCTAAAAGACTCTTGCTTTCTGGGATAGAATATATCAGCCCATTTTTATTTCCTTGAATACTGAAAAATATGTCCCATCACTGAATAAGCTCCTGAAACAAAACTAGTGGTGGATTTTTTTTTGAGCCTATAAAGCATACAGGATCATTAAAAATAATTTGCAGAGCAGGAGTAACCTGATATTTTAATGCTATGTATGTCTGTTTAAAACAACTTATATCAGATCCCTACTTTCATCTTGTTACACAGATCCCTGGGTTTTTTGGTTGTGTTGGGGGGGGGTACAGTTCATTAATAAATTGTCCTTAGTAAATCTCACTATATTAGAGGCATTTTGAATTCACATCTGGAAAATGTAATGTCTTTATTCTCTTTAGGCTATAAAACAGCATGCTGTGCACTTCACTGGTATATTTTAAGATGACAAATACGTGTGTTTTCTATGCCTTGTAGTATTTTGTTGTTGGCATATCTCAAATGTGTTTGCAGTCCACTCAAGTTGCACTGGCCAGTGTGGCTTTACCTGTCCAGCTCAGTGCGGATTTTGCTTTTGAACATTTTGAACATTGAGTTAGATTTTCTAGATCTAATACCAGCTTTCGTTCTATTTTTAAAGATCTCAGTGGGAGCGGAGCTGCCAACAGTAGCAAGAGACTGGAAAAAGTAACCAGACCCATATTCTGTGATAGGATGGGCAAGCCCAGAGCAGAGTTACTTTATTGTGCTCAAAAACCTGATCAATACCTTAACAGAAAATACCTTTTTGATATACGTTTGCATATAATGCCTTTGGTAATCTTTGAATTTACCCATTGTCATCTCTTAGACACAAATTTCCATGTGTATAGTGAGCTCCTTTAAAAAAAAACAACAAAGAAATTAACAAGAGAGGAAAGTTACTTCCAGTAGACAAGCTGCCATAGGACCAGTCACTGACTCAAAACAGAAGCATATCTGATTACCCTGGAAGTGCCCACTGACAATGGGAACAATAGCTGGCATCCATGGCATCAGTTTATGGATGCAGATTATAGGATTTAGGGTTTGTGGGTTTTGTCCATTCAAGAGTAAATTATTTATACCATTTCTAAAATATTTTAATTTATGTAAGGTGTTCCCTTAGGACATCTCATGAATAGGTTATATGGAATGGGATCTGGCAGGAGAACTACATTAAATAACACTTGATGGGTTTATTGTTTGATTGGGGGAATGTGTGCTTGCTTTGAAGCCTCCCTTAAATGGCCAGCACAATGCAGTGATTCTGGATCTGTGAAGGCCAGGAGCTCAGTATATCTCACAAAGAATGTGCAGGGACAACCTAACCAAGAACTAATGTACACAGGTTTTTAATTGTTGCTTTACACAGGCTTAAGTAGTACATCCAGCTGGTCACAGCACCCCCCCTCGCTTCCTGTTCAGCCATTACAGACGGCATTCAGTTGACTCTCTCTGACAGTCTAAACCAAGTGGCATTTATCTCTGAAAAGGCCATGCATGAGTACAGAGCAAACAAACATTCTGGTCGGATTTGACCGAGTGCCAGATTTCGCCTGCACTCCAGGGGTGGAAGGAGCGGGGGAATTAATCAGTATGAAAATAATAATAATAATATTATTAATAACAGTAACCGTGATAGATTGTCACATGGCTTAGGTAACACACTTCTTCTGGTAGAAAAACAAATCTTGGCTTAATTGAAAATTATTACTTCTGGTAATGAATACGAACAAAGGCACACAAGGAGCTCGCCGTCCCAGAGTTCCACCCAGTGCCTCCCTGAGCCAAAGCTATCTATTGTAAACTTGAAACCATTGTTATTCTAGCAGATGTTAGCAATAAGAAAAGGCTGGTGAGAGAAGGGGAAGAGTACCATTAAGCAAAAGCAGACCTTGAAAATTACACTGTGGCTTTGTAATCATGCAAACCGCTGCCGTAAGAAGCACCGCTGGGCTGGCAGCGGTGCACCTGGCCGTCTTTTTTATTATTATTTTTAAATAGGTTGTTGGGCCTATCTGTGAAACTCACTCTATCACTCCCGCTGTCTCCAACAATTCCATAAAGTACATGGGACAAAAGGAGAAACAGCTTGGCTGAGTCTCTGCCATGTTACAATTCATTTTTTTTCTTCTTCTTCTTCTTTTTGATTCCTCACAAGCTGACCCTCGATAAGCTGTCCAAGTTTGGCTGGAGATGTCGAAATACAGGAGAGGTTCGTTCCAGGCAGCTGAGGTCGATGGGTTGTGTGTTACACACACCCTGGGAAACCAGGAGAGGTAGCCCTGGCGGGCCTGGGAATTAGGGCGGTCACTGAGGTTTAGGTCAGATAGGGGAGTGACCATTGTGGGGCTGGCCAGTTTTAAGGTAAGTGGGAGGATGGGCAGCTGGTTTTGTGGTCCATGCTCTTAAGGAAAGTGGTTACACAGTCATTTCTGTTTTATGACTGTTCAGTGAAAGAAGTTCCCAGCCATGCAGAGAGTGCTATACCTGGAAAAATACTGTTTATTATTCTAACAAATTGACTACCACGTTGTCCCTTATGGACATGTAACCCCAGAGGCACGAGGCCAATGGATGTAGTGCAAGCTCACATACTATGATTCATCACACAGCTGTCTTTGTGTAAGCTGACCTGAGGAGATTTTATCAGCCTCCAGGACTACAACATGAGTTTACAGAAACTTAAAAGGGCAATTCAATCAATTACAAGTGGTTTTGCCAAAACTTTCAATAACAAATGTGAAGTCAATGTGACTGCGTGTCATTACTTACAAAACTTTTTTGTGTTTCAAGCTAAATTACAAAAAATGCTCCAAGAAAGGCAACCCTTCCTTAAATTTGTTATGGAAAGTTAACAACTGAATGGTTTTGTGGTAAAAAATGTACACTTTACCCACAGCAAAGACCTTCATGGAAAATGGAAGCATTTAAGTCAAAATTGTACGCATTGTGGCACCACAACGAATGTTGCTTGCTGCATTAAAACATCACATGATCAAAATGGCTTGAATGTTCTTACAGATGAAAAAACATTTTGTCATTTTACTTCATGTTAATTAAAAAAAAACATACACAATCTGAAACATGGTGGAGACTGGCTCACAGACATTCATTGTGGTTGGCATTATTCAGTTTTTCTAGCAATTTTTCCCTGGGAGTGATTAAACCAAAGAGTTAGTTCCTTTTCATATTTCTCTAACTTCTGCTTATATTTTATAATCAAACCCATACAATACAGGATGGAGTTTCTCTTCTGGTTTAACTTTAGCCGTATATCAATTTCCGTTCAGCAGAACAGAGAGAAAGCAACCGTGCCACAGCTTCTAAGAGCATGTTCATGTAAAGCTACTGACAGATTTTAGGTGATAAGGCAAGCCATTGATCTGAGGCATGACATCATGCCATTTTCATTCAAACATCCCCATATGGCTTTATTGTTACATTAATTATTCATAAGAGCCACTGTACATATAAAAGGCTCATGTGTTGTATGACCACAGATTCCAGGTTGTGTTTTATGTTTTTCTTTGTCATGCCGCAATCAAAACATAGGTCAGTGTTGTTTTCTGCTCTCAAACAGGATGTGATGACAGATAAATGGATGAAAATGAATACAGTGAGAGCATAGCCCTCATTCAGCTCAAGAGCTCACTGCTTAAAGAAACAAAGGAGAGAGTGGAGAGGTGTGCCGCCCACTGAAATGGTCCTGCGGTCCATGGGGGACGTGATGATGAAAAAAGGACCTTCATCCAAGCCTTTAATCCACCCACAATCACAGCGATCCTTATGTCACTTCAAGATGCATACCGTGTTTTCTACGCACCGGGTTACGCCTGTAAAAGTGTTGCTTTGTGGCCACATAAATTCTTCAGAGATATCGTAGCAATTTGCCAGGAATCTGCTTTTAAAGACCGCATGTCAGCCAGAGGAAATTCTTGCAATCTCCTCATACAATCAACGTGCCAAATCCAAAGAGTTCTGCTTCACTACCTCCCACAATTCTCAGAAATGTATCCTTGCTATCATTGACCGGGCTATGAGTTAAATTTGTCCTGTGCTGAATGAAACAGGCCTGCTTATGGATAAATTGGCATGCCAGAAAAATGAGCATAATATCATGTGTTTCTTTATGAATGATTTCTGTCCATTTTATTCTAAATGATCACAAATGACAGATGAAACAGCAGACCCGTCATCATAAAAACCTAGTAGTTTGGCTTAGACAAGTGCGCATGTGTCACGCCCTTAAAGCAAATTGTTTCTTCTTTTTCGCAATCAATAATAAATAACAGACAACCGAAGAGCGCCTTTAAACATTAATTTGGCGCTGGATGGGTTTTGTTTATATTTCAGAATAATCTGGCAGCTGCTGTGACGTTTGCTTACTGGACATCACAGCAGTGTGCTCTCAGACCCGACGCGCTGTTGATGTAGTGTGTGCGGACTGATAGGTTCAGCACGGGGGTACCTGTCCTCTGCTCACATCAGAGACAACATGCTGCTGTTTAAAATGTTTAATGTAGGCATTAGTGCATTGAATTACCTAAATACTGACCCATGTGTCACAGAATGTTAATCACAACACTGTGCAAATGCTTCAATGCATCTAGCTCAAGGACTGCTTTATTAAAAATAGGGTAGGGTGGGGTGAGGTGGTGGAGGTGGCGGGCGTCATAAAGTGTACAGGCTTCCTGCTATCCACACGAACGGTGGCTGGTGCCGGGGACTTGTGTTTGCATCGTCAGATCAGCCCAGATAAAAGGGAAGGACCTAATGCATGTCAACACTCGGGAGGCACACAGTCTCCTGTTCTTAAACCCCTCTTTCATTCGTTTGTCACGGAGGCACAGTTACAGAAACTCGCCCCGCGCTGGGGGAATGCATTCCAGCTATTCATCCTCAACGGACTCTGTTTAAACAGAAGCCCGGAGTCACAAATAAAGTGAAGCTACTTAAAACATGACAGAATGTGGAACCCTGTACGGGAAACACGCTCTGCGTAAGCCCACTAATTTCTGAAGAAAAACAAATCACTCTGTTTAAACACAGTCCAGAGCATGTTCATAGCACTTTGTGATAAGTGTCACAGAGCATGTTTGTGCCAGCGCTCACACTTTCCAAATAAACCATTCCACAGAATTTCACTGGAATTTAAGATATTTTATATATATGAAATATCTTAAACCCTACTTGTTTCATATATATATATATATATATGATACATATATATATATATATATATATATATATATTTTTTTTTTATGATGACTGAGTACTTAGTCTGGCCACCACCTACATAATGGCCATGAGATCAACCAAAGGGGACTAAATTCATACACAGACAAAGAGGTGGGGTAGAATACCACCTGTTTCCTAAATGTGTATCATTGGCACATACATGCACACTGCTGTCCAAAGAACACTCAACTGACCACAAAGCATCCCAACAATGATCCAGTAATACCCAGTGAGCCACTAATGGTCAGTGGGGCAGTGATGCTATGTCTTTATGACTTACATCACTATGACTACAGGCTACACAGCAGTGATTTTCCCATGACTACGGACAAAAGCTCATACAAGCACCTTATCCACTGTTGTTGTACAAACATGGTGAAGCTAGGGCTAAGAGTCTGTCTACCTCTTCCATTTTCTATTTTAGGGTGTAGTGACGCCATGACTGAGGCTACCTTGGAGTGTTAAGCAGATCTCCTGGCCTCACTCATGCCGCTGAGCCAAGAGGGGACAGCAAGGCTGAGGGCAGCATTATACAGGTAATACAACATAGTCAGGCTTTTTGTGCAGAACTACAAACTATGGTCATGTTTTTGGTTTTCTTTCAGGTGATAGCAAGTTATTCAGATAAAGGTATGAGAACAAGTTGTAAATAACACCAAAAATAAAGAAGCAAAGACAAACATGCAGCTACTCTGGCTAGGCTATGTTGCTATTCTGGAAAGCTTCTGTGTTGCCAGTTATTATAAGATAGTATTGTGATGTTGAGGGCTAAAGTTCTCACTGTGAAGAACCATGTGCAAACCGTAGGGCTTTCTAGGCTCATGCTTTGGTTTCTGCCTATAGTTCCTGGTCCTGTGGCCCCAAAACTCTCGTTCTGTCAGCCTGTGTGTCTGTGTGCAGCTGGCTGCAGCCTTGTGCTCACTGAAGTCTGTTGTCTTGGGATATGCTGAAATATCATACAGAGTATGTCAAGGTTGCCCTGCCTCTATTAGACTCAAGCTCATATTTACTTAGAGGATACAGCATCAGTAAGCATGCCAGTAAGATAACAGTTCTTCCCTGGCTACTATCCAGAGATAGGATTATGGCATCGAAAACCACCTCCAAGATGAAAAATAGAGGACCTGGAATGACCTGGAAACCTTGTTGCACTACTGCCACATCTTAGGAATCTGGCTGAAGTTACAGCAGACACTCTTCTGGGCTCCAGACACAAGTCAAGGATTGTTCACGTTAATACCTGAGACTAACTGACAATCTCAGCGATCCATCTGCTATATCAATCATTGAGATAAGTGGCAATGTGACAGCAATATGTGACCATATGGAGCCTCTTTCTTTGTACTAGGAGACACCTGAATCATGACACATGCAAGCCCACAGATAACCGGGGCTGAGTGGGTGGGTGTCAGAAACTTCCAAGGTGATAATCTGCCAAAAGGTAGAGCTAAAGATATAGTAGACTTTTGCCACTTTATGACATCATGTCAGCGGGACAGTACACCACACACACACCTCTGCCACTGTGTTGTATATAAACCCTCACAGTGGGACAGAGGCACTAATCAGTGCTTGTCCCACTGCTGATCAAACACATGGTGGCATATAGTGAGTGCAAAGGTGTGAAAATTCAAACAGAGCTGGCACTTCTGAAGCAGAAGGAATGAAGTAAATGTGAGACATTTCACCTCTAAACAAACAGTGCATACTGTATGTGTCTGCAGAGGCTTCTGGGGGAGCTATCAGTGGGCATTCCAAGCCGTTCTTGGTGCAGGGAACTCGGTCACCTACAGGTGATGAGAGGGAACGTGAAATCCACAAACAGAGAGACGTGCAGCAGAGAGGAGAAAACCAAAGGAAGTCATGCATTTAATTAATGCGGCTGTCACAGTCTCTTTCACACATGCAAACAAAACAGAACATTTTGGGTTGACTTCACAATGGCACAATGTTTTGACCCCTGTATGGAGTAAAGATTAATCTAACAATATGATGTATACATCAAAGGTTCAAAAGAACAAAGGTAAGAATGAGTAATTATTCCCATCCTGGAAATCAGTCAGGAAAATGAAAATTCTGTGGAAAATTCTGTGGTCAAATTCTGTGGAAAAGGTCTGATGAGGTCATGAAAGGCTCTGGTGCAAAACATAATTGACCACCACAGATGATCCTTTCATGACATTTGCTGGGTTTAAATTTCAGAGTGATGGAAGTCCTGGCTACCATACTTGTGTACCATACTTGTACCATACTACTTACTCATCAGACACATATCATTGCTCGTCCCATTTTTAGTGGCTACGCTGGGCTGAGAAAGCATTGAGAACAGTGTCATGTGAGGGGAGATCAATCAGAAGTCTCTCATTTCTTTCCTTCTGCTTTGCACTGACATACAAAAAAGAGAATTGCAAAAATTTTAGTAGATAAGGTAACTAAGGTTTGTATGAAAGATTTTGCAGCAAAACATGTAACAGCCCTTTAACCAGTACTGTGAAAGTAGATATATGCTAGTGGATACATGCTTCGATACACAAGTACAACACAATATACCCTACAGTAAAACTACACAAATAAGATAAGGTGACTGATGTTTTTCTGGGGGAGCCAAGGAGTTGTCTGATGACAGGGGTCTTCAGTATGAGACGGAATATTGCTTGTGACTCTGTCCTGATTGCAATAGAAATCTAATTCCACCACATCAAGAACAGAACAGACAGAAGATGCACAGAGGATGAAGAAACTGAGAGATGCAATTTTGAAGGGGAGGGACAGTCCTGAAATGTCAGCTCATGAGTGATCTGACCAGTTCATAGAGTTCATAGATGATTATGGACAGAAGGAGGAGCCATTCCATTCCCTGCCCAGTAGGCTAACACCAGCATTTTGAAATGGATGAAAGATGTTACCAGTAGCCTGTGGGGGGTCAGGAGAGAAGGGTGAGTCCTGTGTGAGATAAACACACATAAACAATCACCCCTGCCACTGTGTCATACCTAATAAAGCCCCTCAGCTGTCTGAAGAAATTCAAAAGAAATTACTTGTCATTTGATGGTGGGAGAATTTTAACAGTGATAAACTTACGAGTTCAGTTCTTGGGAAAAGTGGAACCACTGTGGCATCTGTGTGGGATACACAGGAAGTCGTGCCGCATGAGCGTAATAACAAACACTTCTGTGGGTCACAGATACGGGTAAGCTACCCTCTTGCCAAAACAAAACAAAAGTCAGAAGGAGAGAAATGAAGAAATTTACAGTAAAATTGATCACTGCTGGTCTGAAGAATTCAGTGGGTGTGGAGTCAGCTTGGAACATTTAGGAGACAAAGGGGAGAACATCCCTTATTTGTGTGTCCCTCTGCTTCTCCACTTAAACTGTCGTGTTATGCCTCAGTACGGCCCGGGGGTTAGAGCTGATAATCGCTTTCTCCTCTGGGCTATGATGTCATGCGAAATAAAAAAGGGGGAATCGTTCCAGGTTTCATGGTTAAGATTACTGTGAACCTGGAAGAGTTTTCCCCTCCTGGGGTTTGCGCTGCCATTTGTTTTCATTTTCCTGACGTTCTGTTCACCTCGGAGTAACACCACTGACTGTGTGTGTGGAGACTCCGCTGTGCGGAGGAACCTAACGGGCCTCCAGTCACAGAGACAGAGCGCTCGCTCCAAGTGAAGGTCCCAGCTTCCTCAGGGATTCAGCAATGATGCGATGGCTGGTCAGTTACATGACATTACAACATGCCAATGGCATTGACTCTCACTCTTTCTTCCGAGACACGAAAACAGGGGTTTATTTTTTCTGGATTCAATTAATTTGATAAAACTAGCAAGAATGCATTAAAAAAATCCAGGTAGATTGGCATTTTTATTGTCTTAGTTTTTGAGTTTCTTGATTAAAAGGAAAAAGGAGGACTATTTGTCTGTGGTTACCCTCTTTATTGTTTGTGTGTGAGAGTTTGTGTGTGTGTTTAAAGATGTTGCGGTAAAACCTAAGTTAACAACATTCCTTTTGTTGCCTCATAAATGACTCAGTTCTAGAGTTACTTGGATTAAAGATATAAAGTTTTATTTACAGACTATTTGAAATGGGTTTAAAAAATTACATTTTAACTAAGCAAAATGAGGTCGTCTCATAGTATAGTGACAACGGACTTTAATGGACTTGAATGAGATCTGAAGCAGACACAGATGCATGTCGCAGAATAGCTACTACGCAATCTATTTTAAAAGCACCCTTGTGTTACTACATGACTAAATCAAACTTTGCCCCAAAACATGAACATAATAGCTTCCATGTTGCAATAGTCTTTCCATTGGGACACAAAAAGCCTACACCAGGTGCAACAACAGTCTGATGGGGCCTTAATGGACTGGGAATGTATACATCAGGAAACAACAGATTGGCACAACGTCCATTACCACCTTCAGAAGTATTCTAGCCAAGAGCCAGGTTGTGTTTTGGAAGCTGGGATAGTAGCTTGAAACACTGCACTAATGTGTAAATTGCTGAAGTTGTAGTCATTCTAGTTCACATTTCTTCTAATTTTAACACAAGAAGAGATATTTGGAGCTGGTCATTACCAGATGCTTTGATATTTCTGGTATGCTCCTGAAAATGTGCAACATCCTGCACTTATTATAGCACACACAAAAATGAAATTATATGCCATGAAGACAGACTTGGTTTAAAGGAAGACGCAGGGCTCTTTGGGAGAAAGGGTTTAAGAGTTCACCAATGGTACTTTAGTGAGTCAGACAGCCAAACAAAAGTTTTGATTGAGCATCTCCTGCATTTCCACAGAATTTTAACAAAAGCAAACATAACCCCAGTCAAGGAAAGTTCACCCAAATTATCTGAGCTGTCTTTAAAAAAATAAAATAAAAAGTGAGGACGTATCTCTATACACCGATAGAAGAGTTTCTCAAGCATCAGTTTTTGTTGTTATAGCGCCGAGATATTTACTTTTGAGGGAAAAAAAAACTGACCATAGCACCATAGGTCATTTCAAGGACCTGGTGAAGGAAGTGTACTTTAAATAGATGAGAAACTCCGGGAAAAATGTGTGATGTAGGGAACTCCAAACAGCGTAAATTTAAATATTACACGTTTTCCTTTTCTTCGAACCTTTTGGGAGACACACTATAACTTTGCAGATTTTACATGTCTTGTAAACCCGCTTCATATGGGATTGCTATAAAAATAGATCATGTCACATGCAGGAATGTAAACTCTAACAAGGGAGCAAATTAGCCGCCCACAAATTATTGCTAAAGTATGAAGTTTTCCACAAAAATTCCCAGCGGAATGCCTTAGCCAAGGGCACCGAATTGGAGTTACACATGTTTTCATTTGAACAGATGGCAACAGAAGATTTTGTTATGCTTGCGAGTTAGAGAGGGAACATGCTCCAGAGCTGGGTTTCTGTGCTACGGACATAGTGTACGATCAGCTCCGACTACTGCCGCTGCTCCAGCCCTCAGAAGGCACACATTCGTTCTTTCCCTCTCAGACATCAGTAATGGGCAGAGAAAAGGCGAAAGAAAAAAGAAGAGAAAAAATGATGGATTTGTTTATTCAGAGTCAGCAATGTCTTCTGTAATGTAGAGCTTTATTTTTCCTTCCCTGAAGATGTTGTGTGATATCTGGTTGTGTGGCTGTATCCATGTTATAACATTATTTTTTTTAAGCAATGGCAAGGTCGCCCAGCTCAGTGGGGTCCATGTCCACATGCCGCCGCGTACTGTACGAAGGGTCTCCGCATCTCCAGATGTGCAGAGTGTCAATACGTGGGAGATCTGCGGCACGCCTCTCCTGTAACGTGGCCACCAGACTGCGAAAATCAACATCGATCTGAATCAAAATTCCAGAACCGGCGATGAGGTCAGCTCTTGGCGAGGCAGGAATAATAGCGAGGGTCTTTGTATGCGAACATGTGTCTCCGCTGCCAGGCATATCTCATAATAAAACCCACATTCGGGCTTGGTTTCCCCCCATGCCAGGCGCAGAGAGTCTATGATGAGACCGGAGGTGATAGCAGTCCGCTAGCGTTCTCCAAAGTGCTGCGTGTATCAAAGGAATTGAAGCGTTTACAACATGGCTTTGTTTTGGTTAGAAAGGATGGCACTTTAATAAGCTTGTGAAGGATGAACCCTCACAAATCATAAAAGTTATGGTAAGTTATCTGAATGTTTTAGCACTGATTTTTAACAGAGGATGTAGATGTATTTGAATTAATGGATTTTTTTTTTTTTGTTTATTTTCAAGCTCCTCGGTTTCCATTAATGACCCTGTGCATATCAAATCTGTTACATAAGTTTTATTTCAGGCAGAATTGTCATTGTGTGAGAGAGAGGACTATGTATCATGCAGGTTGACACACTCCTGCTTTCAGGAAACAGCCTCCCAGAGGAACACATAACTTACAGTGTCAATAGCACAGCTGGCGTGTTAAAGAGGAATCACATATCAGTCCAGCACACAATGACCTGGTCATTAAAGTATTAGTCATATACAGTACACCTTCTCTCTTTTATTAGAAGCGATATAAAAACCAGCCTGTTTTTTTTCTCTAGATCCAATGGAAATGGGGGAATGCCTCCATGCACCTGACCCTGTTACAGGGAGAGGCAGAATAATATAGGTAAACAGGCTCCCTCTCCCTCTCAATGGGTGATATATAAACAGTGATATGTAGAAATGGTGCATGCAGGGAAGTGGAGCTTGCTAATTTTCATTATGGGTCACAAACATCAGGGAATTGTGAAAACACGTGGTAGTTTGGCCTAATATGTACGTAGTGGTCTAGATGTTATGTTACAATTAAACAATTTCACAATAAGTGAAATTATTGGGTTGTGTTTCAAATAAAATAATGTGATCATAACAACAAAAAAATCACATTTACCTCATTGTTTTATAATGACACTCACTTGGATTGAGGATTTGAAAATGTCATAGCAGAAGAAGCCAAGCAATACAATTTTATGTGTGGCCTTTTTGCATATCACAACTGATTTTGTTCAAAATGCACCTTCAGAACGAGTTAACTTTTCGCTTAGCTGACATCTGGAAGCAGGGGATTGGAATGAAATAATTTCAAAATGTACAACTTAAAAGAAAAACACACTTAGGAAAATATTTTCTTCTCTCAATACTAATAAAAGGTCTATTTCAAATAAACAGTGGTGAACATTTGGGAGTCCGATACCGCTGTCAGGTTTGATTAATGTGGAGGCTTCGGCCCAACGATCACCCCGTCTTTGAGTGGCAGCCCCAGTGATATTGGTTACTTTACTGGTAGCGAATGATTATAATTTGCTGACATTGTGGTTGGATGCATGGCTTGGATGACTGGTTGATTACACAAGTAATGAAGACTAGAGAAGGCTCTTGAATGGCTTGCAACCACACTGCAGCTTCTTAAAGTAGTGGCAGCAAGGGTTCGAAATCCGAGGACGGATACCATTAAGATGAACGGGAGCATGCCCTTTCCAAAAACAAACAGAAAAACAGAGGGTTCCGGCCAAAATTTGGGTTCCAGTGAATGGGTGAGGAGGTTATCCCTGCAGACACTTCAGGCGCAAAACCTGTCAGCTGGCTTCGCCAGGAGTGATCAGGGTGTGACCTTTTGTTTACACATTTAATCACCAGTGTTACTGGCCCACTGAGACAGAAGGAAATATATATTCAATGTGACTAAAAGGTGAACTTGATTTACATCTGAACATGATAAATACGAATAATGTAAGCCCTCTGAGTCTCTGTGAATATCATAGGGTTGCCCTCCACCAGTTAGTCCCTGAAGCTAGTGAACAGTGTGTATATTTTCCAGGCAGAAATGATATTTTTTTAAACTATTTTGCTGGTTAGGGTAATTTTTTTGAAAGGCATCAATTTTTCTTGGAGTTAAACCATTGATATTGATAAATAAATAATCAATGACGGATGCAAAGTTATTTTTTTTACATCTGATCATTGTTACAATAGCTTTTTGAATCCAGAATTGCTTATTTTATTCCTGAATACTTTTGTCTTTCATGGTAATGTCTACGGCAAGTACTTTAAAAAATCATATTTATCTAAAAATAGTATGTTTAAAGCATGTTTTCAAAGAGTAAAAGTTATCAAAACAAAGTTATCAAAGCAAGCTTGATATTCACATGCCTGAAATAGCTTTGACAATGACATGATTAACACATGTTAAAAAAAAGAATATTTGAGAATGTTTGATAAATTGCTGATGGAATATCTAAAATCCCTCACTTTCAAAATGGTTTGTTGCTTATGCGTTTTCAGAATTGTCTCACAATAATGTGTGCCATATTAAGATGTTGCTCATGTTCCCCATTTTTGTGACATTAATTACAGGCTTTGGTTTAAAGGATTCGCAACACTGAGAGAATACTAATTTGTTCATAACAGCGGTAATCATGCAGAGCCATGCTGCCCTGCCAATAGGCTGTAACAAGTCACAGTATAAATGAGAGTGATACAGCCAACACAAAGAACATTGCAATGGGTCAAGTACATAAAATGTCATCTTTAAAAGCTCCCAACCTCTGCCAAATTGACAAGTGGATTTACTCACATCTGCTGTTTCAGTCTCAGATGGGCCCAGTCCAGCTCACAGAGGGAGGCTGGACGCTGATCGCCATGATCCCAGTGGTTTTCTGGGCCAGGCCATGGCGTGTCTCCCAATCCTGCTCCATCTGCTCCTCTGTCAGTGTAGACCTCATCTGCTATCCTAGAATAGATGCCGTGCCATTGATATGTGAAGCACAATATAGGGAGCAGCCTCCATAATGTACTCCTGAAGTCAGATCGCCAGGAGACAGTCTGAGGCACCACTGGATTGCAAGTGTCACCATGGTACACACCTTGGTTAAGGGAAGCCTGCAGACTGCCATAAGGAAATATAGGGTTGGACAGACATGAGATTCAGATTGGGATTACTCCTCGTCCTGGTGCTAGTAGTAGGACCTGGGTCTAGTAGTAGGACCTCTGTTGACCCTTTCATCTCTCTGTCTGTATGTCTATCTCTCCCCGTCTCTCTTCCCACATATACAATACTAGACCTGTATTTCACAGATCATTTAGATCATTGCTTACTACTATCCACTTCGATTGATGGAATATTACTTAAATAATTGTACTGTTCTTATTATGAAGCTCTACATACACAGTAGAATTATGCAGTAGGATATATTGTCAAGACATGTGATAGGCACTGTGTATACGCTAAAAAGGGGACTGTTGCATGCTTGTGTTACAACAGCATTTTTTTCTTTTGCTTATTGTTTTCATGTTCATTTACTATGTTACTAGCCATGCTATTCTCCTGCCAATGTCTTCTAAATAAGTAAGCACATAATAATTTGAAAACATATCATCCAACTGCAAAGCTACAGAACCAACAGTTGCTGGCATAATTCCAGATAAAGCATTGTCTGTCCTTCATGGGCTACTCCATGACCATTTATACTCAGTATACTGTGTCAAAGCCACTTTTATAGTTAATTAAGCTTGCAAACAGTGTGACTTTTTAAATATATTCGTTCAGCATGGATTTCAATATTCTATTGTTTACACTCAAAATCAAAAATGAAAGTGCTCATTTTACCCTTAAATTTACTGAAGAATTATGTGGCATATTGTACTGAGGTCTACTATTAATGGTGCAAATGATGTCATTCAACCAAGCTAATGTTGCCATGGGGCAATCAAGATAAGCTTCCCAGACCAAAAAATGCTTGTCATAGTAATGTTGTGATATAAAAAAGCACAGCAGATTGTACAACACGGTCAGGCAGGAATTTGTATTTAGCTTGATTGTTGGCCATTGCAGCATAAGCCTGAAAATATTTAAAAGCGAGTTTTCAGCCAGATGGAGCAATAATTAATTGCTTATGAAAACCAGTACCAGCCAAAGACTATAACAGAAACCTTTGTTAAATTAAGCATCATAATTTAGGAATTTCAAGCATAAAACATAATACCAGAGCTACTTCGTTCTGGTGGGGCCCTTAAGTAAACGTATTGTTGCAGTCATAAAGAAAACATTTGGTGGGCTTGGAAACACCTATGTGGTATATGTGCTTGAACCACATATAAATACCATAGTAACATATATTTTATTTATCTTTTTTACCCTTTCAAAGTGAAATAGAAAACTTTGATATGCATTATATACTAAAGTAAGCATTATGCTCATATGCTTTGTACTGCTTATTTACTTACTGAAAAGCTCTCCCTCTGTGCTTGATGGTAGTTGAACAATCCTCTGAGATAGCTTGTGCTATCTCTTTTTCATCTCTGAAATCAATTCAAATGAATTGGGAGGTAGTCAGCGCACTCGTTCTCTTTACCAACCTTCCTGGCAAACACTGGTGCCGAACTGGAATTCTCCCCTCTGCTGAACATTCACGTTTTCGAATGAAACCCCCTCTGTCAGTGCTTTGCGCTGAAGTATGAGCGCCACAAAACCACATGCGCTGCGGCAGCATGGGAATTTAATGAGCAAAGACGCTGAGATTGGCGCTCGGTGAGTTTTCGACTGACCTTTCGCGAAAAAAAGGGTGCAGTGTCCTGTTCGCTCAGGAACACATGCTCAGAATTACGAAACGGAGCACAACAAAGCACTTTCCCACACATGCTAACAGACGCACGCATGCACACGACAGCCTTTTGCCAGTAAAAATGTTCATTTTCATCATGCTAGACTACTCTCCCAAAAGTGACCTGATCATTTCTCTGCCACATTTAAACTGTTTTTTTTTGTTTGTCTGTTCATGTACTGATCCATGCTTTAACTTTTAGAGGGTCGTCATCATCATCTTAAATAGTTCTATTAAAATAGCAAAGATAACACCTTTGTAATTATGATATGGCACCTCGTATCCAGCCAGCACTATGCAACAGCTGCAACAGCGCTTGCATATTTTCCTTCAGGTTGATTTAATTGTAAGGTGGGCATCCAGAGATAAATTTGTATTAGCAAGTCTCCCTTCTGTGCATGCCTTTGTTGTATCTCTGCAGAAACATGTCGTGGCACATGACGAGTCCCAGCATAGTGGCACAGGTAAGGTCACTGGCTGGTTGCCGTCTTCCTCAAAGACTCTTTCTTCAGGAGTGCTTCTCCAGTGCCCCAGTGGCAGCTTGCCATGCTGGGCTTTTAAAAGCTTAGGGAAGGTGTGGCAGAATGAGGGTATCTATCACATATACTTTCAATAATGCGCTGCATTTCCAAAAAACATCCGATGCGTTGATTCATTTCGAAGATCTGCCAGAATATTGTATCGGTTTATTTGTCTGGGCAGCGATTTCTTTTCGTGCTCCGTAGTGATTAAGCAGAGACTTGGTTGAAAGTCCACCCCTTGACACACCCGCTGCAAGCACGGTTACTTTGAATTCAGAGACATTGCTCATTTTTTGTGACATCACTAAACAAAACAAAAAACCCTAATTAGAATCTGCAATCATTCCTAATGTAAACCACATGCTGCAGCAAATAAAAAAGCCTGGTAACATTACTGTAGTTCTAGCTACTGTGCATTATGCATTGTTTGTTAATATGTAGACATAAACCAAGTAACAAAAATATTATACAAGTCAATAAAGCAAATGCACAAAATATTTCTTGAATGGGATGCTTACAGTGACAAACTATGAGTGTTATAATAATACTATCATCTGTGCAGGCTGAGTGGGGATAAGAATGAAAACACGGTGATGTCTCATCCAGTATCATCCTCTTCCACCCCAATTGCTGTTTGATAGGGTCATTGGAGGGATTGCCTGTGAGGGACTGGAAGCTCTATCCACCACCATGCAGTCACAAGATGTGCAACTAGTCTGTAGCACTTAAGACTACTTGGTTTAGATGTTTTTTTTCTGTCTCTCTCTCCTCCCCAAATGTCTTCAGTCTCTATCAGAGCTGGGATACAAGCTACAGCTGCCAGGCTGGAATCCATGCCAAGGCAAACACTACCGAATGACTTTGCCATGTTGAACCGATTAAGGCCCAAATTCGCATTGTATTGACTGACAGAATTGGATAGAGCAGTAGAAATCCAATCGATGATGTAACTAATTCTATACGTTGGTGGGCACATGCTTGCACAGTCCATGGGTTCACATAGCAAAGAACACCAATTTCTGAACGTCAAATTGAAAAATACCAATAATTGCATAGTTACATGTTCATGAATATATGCAGTGGTATGGGGGACATACACAGAGATATGAAATATTTTAACATGATTTCTAGTTCAGGCATATACTTAAAGGACCTTTGCACATTGTGTGCACATTTAGAGAAAAAAATCCTGCCTAGTTTGATTTTGTTTTCCTTTTATCTTTGAATAGGATCCAATGAGCTCACAATGCATTGCACATTTAATTCAATTCACTCATTGTGTATAAAACAAGGCCTGTGTTTGGGGATGGGAATAGTAACAAATCCAGACAATACCGCAGTCTTTTTTTTCCACAGTGTCCAGACTTGACATGAATTGTATGGCCACAGGGTTGGGGGTAATGAATCCTGCCCCTGTTGCTGGTTGAGAAGAAGGGAAATCACACAAGTGGATCCCCTTACACAGCGTGGTGACAAAGCCTGGAATCAGATACAGACTTGGGCCCACCCACTAATTACAAATTATACACTTAGAGCTGATGGTGGCCTGTTTATATGGCTTTAGGCTGTTCTCAGAAGCAATCTAACCCCACTCCTCCACACAAAGCATGGAATTTGTCATCTACTGTAAGCGAATGAGTCACTCCTTGCCAATCTCATAATGTAATGATATAATGTGGGCCAGACGCAGATAATCCTTAGATGGTTTAAGCATGTTCATTTTATCAAGTGATTGCTCTATGGCATTACCAATTTCACACTGCCACTTTTAAGCCAATTCATCATTATTGACAGGATGAGCTAGAAACAGAGAGATGAAGAGATTGTAATAGAGGTAAGAAAAGCCGTATTTTGAATAAAAGTGTTTATTGAGAGATGGATGCATAGGGAATCCATTGGCAGGTGGAAAACCGGATATTATATATGTTGACAGGAACACATTCTTAAAGAGATACAGCTGTGTTTCTGTCAATACACCATTCAACCAATCCAATTAATTTCCAGGTGTTTCAGTTCATTTGCAATCAAAATGGTGTTTCTCTGTTGATAGTTTTTGTTTTCATATTTAAAGCTGATGTCATGATGTCGCTTGGCAGACAATTTATGGCTTTAATAAGGGATAGTAAAAGCTGAGAGAACTGACACTACAGAGGAATGTTCCCTGCACTGACTCTTTTCTGTCTTTTTTTTAACCCAGCTGCCAAATTCTTAACAATGTGTAATTGTATGTGATGCGTTTGGAAAACACCTTTCATACTTTTGAATACTTTGGGGTTAGTGTCTGCTGCTAGTGTGGACAATATTGCTTTTGTCTTTCAGTTCAGTCTTGTTATTTTTTTCCCTCTCTCTGTCCAACAAGGTGTAGATTCTTGATACTAATCTTCAGAAGCCTGAGATTCCCGTGATGTGTACACAAAGACTGACACTGGGTGCAACAGAGGCATAAGCTGCGACCCCTTTAAGCAAAAATAGGCTGTCAGAATAGTACATTTGGCCATTTGTCCGCCATACACCAATGTTTGTGGTGCAGAAGAAATAGTAAAAGGGCATTCTGGAAATTGATTCAGGTGCTCTGTAATTAATATTATTTATGTATTATTTGTTTTCTTATTTGTTGGATTCACCTTTCCAAGCTCATATAGATTGAATGTCCCTACAAAGCCTTTGGATCTAAAAGATGGTTTTATACATTGTGATACAGCTTTCATACTGGATTTACATGAATGGGTGGCAGAAACCGACCTTAGGTCATAATCTTAGGGACGTGTTGGCGAATCAGAAACACTGTTGGTCTCCTTTAAAGGGCAAGTTAACAGTCCACACCAGCTGATGTGAACATTTTCCTTCCAGTAATACATAGCCTGTCCCCCTGTATGCCTCTAGATAAGGAACAAGGACTGTTTCATAAGGAACACTTGCTTGTGACACCGCGGGTGTAGGCCCTGTCTGCAGAGAAATAATCAAATGCTCTATTGTTTTGAACTCCAGGAAATGATATCTAAAGAATGACGAGGTAAACACTAATGCCTGGCAAGTATGAAAAGTATGCTTATTGCTCTCATGTTTTCAATGAAAGACGATGACATGTATGTCGGTTCGCCCTTTTTAAAATCAACGTTCATGTTTATTTTGACGTGTTTTATATTAATGAAAGCGTCCATTTCCCTGTATAAACTCAAATCACCTCTCTCTGAGGTGTTAGTGGATTAGTTCATATTCAGCCAGAGAAATGGTGAGGGTACTTTTTGCAACAGTAATGCTGACATCCTCCCTAATCTGTATTCCTTTGTCAATGTCTCTCAATATAAGGTACAGCCAGGACTTTCTCCTATTTATCTTTTTCATTACATAGCTTCCTTAGAGTATGAGATAATTATTGGAGTCAAACAAACAAACAATCCACAAACCCACCAATGACTTTGTTCTGATATTTGGTATATTATTAAATGCACCTCAAAGAATGTGCATATTGTTACACACATGGTGATGGCTGTAAAATGCTGTCGTGTAGTATGGAGAGACCACAAAATATTAATTACTTCATGGTTCAACATTCATATTCTACCACAGTGTCACTTATCAAAAATGTAAGTATCTAACATGCAAGTGAACATGTAAATGTTTACAAGTAAATGTAGATTTAAATGAACACTCTCCAATATTATTTTAACATATACAATTTTTTTTTTTCATTCACACATCCCTAACCCAAAAACACCTTGACTGCCAATGAAAAGATTGCACTGTCTGGGAAACTGAGGTGTTTGGAAGTGTCCTGGTTTTAGCCTGAATAAGACAGACTACATGTACTGCTGAGATATATTGAAAAATGAAGACTGTCAAAACCAGACTTGCTTAGTGTGCAGTTTTCAGTGTAAAGTGTTCAGATTATCATGCTGTCTCAGAGCTATCATTTGTACGTATGCATTTTAAAAACTATAAAACATAATTACACTACAAAAATCTGTGAAGTGTGATGAGGCAAATTTGTATAGCCTCACTTGCCATCTGTTTGTCTATATCTGTGCAAGTGAAGTGGTCATTATGTGCTGAATGTGAAGTGTTCAGTTGAGCAAAACAGATCAAACATGTATCCATTTCTTTCCACTGTCCAGAATTGGAATGCAAAAAAAAAATTAGAGGTGAGAGAATAACTAAATAAAATGAATATCAGTTTAGATAATTTGGGCTAATGGGTTAATCGTAATGACACCAAGAGTCTAGAGATTTGAAGTCTTTTTAAGTCATTTTTTCACAGGATTAAATCATCTTGTGAATGACCTGACACCCAATATGTATACCCATCCATGTATCTCAAATAAAACACAACCAGTTCTTTCAGATGACGCCCTACGACTGTTACCTACCGAACCTACAAGACCAAACCTGTTCAGTCATGCAAATCTTCATGAAGGAAAAAAAAAAACTGTCTCACTTTTAACCTCACTTTAGTGAGTGAAAAATCCCAGGTGTTTATTATTGTAAGAATCGACTGTTAGCTTCTTCAGACGTATCCCAGCATCCCCCTGTCAAGCCGTGCGGCGAGCGTCTGCCGGAATGCTGTTTGTGAGTCAAAGCGTTTGCTCGGCTCTCCACCGCTCCCCTCAGGCGACGCTGTCACATTCCTCTGTCACAGCCAGCCAGCTGAAAAGGGAGCTGCATGTTTATTTTGTTCCACATCTGACCAGCGCTAAGACTCAAGGAAAACTGATAGTAGGGATTTCAGTAATTATTACCGCGGCCACCATTTTTCAAACGTTGAGAAAAGACTGCATTCTGTTTCTTTTTTTATTTTTTTGAAGAAAATAGTATTTCAGTATTTTAAAAGCATAAAAAATTAACAGCATAAAAGTGTTTTATTTTATAATACAGCAAAGAGTACACCTTCAAAGTGATGACATATTTTGTTTGATCCTTTCTGTTCTACCTGATAAACATACAGCACTGCAGAGTTAAGGAGACTTGGACAAGCAGTGTCACAGCATGATATTTGCATACTGCTATGTAAACAATAACAGTGAATCGACCACATAACCAAATGGTCCCTCCTGTTTTTTTTTTTTTTTTTTAAACCTCCTGAGACGCAGATCACACAAAACTCCATTGTTCTTTGAAAGAACAGGAGTTGTATTGTGGTTAAGCTGTTTTAGTTCACGGAAATTTACTGTTGAAAATATTATATCCAATTAAAAAAGGCCAGAAACTGCCAACGGGTTTTTAGTATTTGTTTTTTTCCTTCCTCTTATCAGTTGCTGTTGGCATATTCATTAAAGAACAGAAACAAGGTAATTTATCTGAAAATGAAGAGAATAAAAAAAGTCTTTGTGAATCTCAGATATTGTGATATAATAAAAGTGGTTACAGGTTAGAAAATGAAGTCACCAAGAATGAAAAATGAAATCATTTTTTCTGATCTGTCAATTACAGCTGACAACATGCAGATGCTTCTGTTGTGTCTGAAATATTTACTGACTTATTCACTTCTGCATGAAAATGATAGATGTGTTTGATAATCAATTTAAAAAAAGAACTATGTCCGTGCACCCCCAGCAATGTGTTGAATGGGGCTCACAAGAAATGTGTCTAAACACAATATAACTAAAAACAGATGTATTACCAGTAGACTGTTTTAAGTGCTGTATAAGCATTAACACAACACTCTGGACAGAATGGACACATATCTGCCACTCACAAACACATTATTAATGCGTGCTTTCTCTCACAAAAGACAAAAAATAAGGAATCAGACCATCCGAAAAGGATGACTGTAGTGATGACTGTAATCAGTGCTGTCATCATTGCTGTAACTGGAAACTGCGTCAACCGATGCAATTTTGCAGTGGGCGTCCTCTCGACATCTAAAGGTTGGATTAACTCATCCTCGCCCCACGCCACAAAGGGAGCAGTAGAGGAAATATTGATATTAACAATATTGACACAACTCTGTGTTCCTTCGCATAAAAGTTTTATAGTATTTATCCTGAACAAAAAAAAGTTTGGAATCATATGCAATAAAACTATGATAAAAGGCCCAAAGGCCCAAAGGCTTGCGTTTTATTGGAGACAGATAAACAAGGGGGGTACTGACTAAGATTTGGCGTCTGCCATCCTTGTCTAATTGTTGCTTGACCCTCACGACCTTGGCACGCTTGCCCTCTGCTTCTTGCAGCTGAAGTATTGTAAGAGCTGGGGCACTGCTTTCTGGAAGCATATTGCAGCAAACAGGAGGCGCGTGGGGCATCTAAATACCTGGAACTTTTCATTTAGAAATATTTGTCAACATTGTGAGATATTTTTGCTCTGCTCTAAAATGGTCAGTCTTCAGTTAAAAGGGCACACCTCCTGTTGGCACAGTAACATTTATATAAATGACCTCACAGGCTTTCCCTTGCAACAGCATCACAGCTCCAAAGCACCGTGGCTAAACTGCACTCTGCAGTGACACAATCAGCCCTGACAGTGAATACCTCAGGCCCTTGTCTAAACAGGAAAGAGTTGGAATCAGTACCTCTTTGTAGTGGCTAACTCAGCAGGCAGGGCTCCAGCTAGGGTGCTGCGATACTATGGAAAAAAAAGGAACAGTATTAAACAGACTCTGTCCTGGAGCTGGATCTCTACTGTGTGTGTGTGTCTGTGTGTGTGTATGTGTGTGTGTGTGTGTGTGTGTGTGTGTGTGTGTGTGGGCATGGGTTTGTGTGTGTGTTCCTGCATGTGTTTCTGTGTCTCTGTGTGCATGAGTGTGCGCGGTGTTTCACAGTGGGCCTGTCTTGGATCTCTGGTGCAGTTCTGGGATATGTGAGACACTTCTGTCTCATCCGGCAGCTTTGTGTCAAGAGGCCCTGTGTTTTGACAAGGAGTTCCTCTGCAGAGCCACTGTTCATCACGTCCTCTTGAAATATGCTTTCATTTTCATACACAGAGCATATCCATGGTTAATCCATGTAACACCTGCATGTCTCTTACACTGCTCTCTATGTCAGCTCACCTCTCCTAACTACCTTCACACCAGTAAGTTATATACTTTACTTATCTATCTATCTATCTATCTATCTATCTATCTATCTATCTATCTATTTATCTATCTATCTATCTATCTATCTATCTATCTATCTATCTATCTATCTATCTATGTGAAGATATATATGTATTTTGTATGGATATTTCAAATAACCTGCAATAACTGCTGATAACAGTCTGGTGCTATTCCAGGCTGTGAAAGCACAGTGTACATTTTCCTGCCACTGCAGTTATTTTCCAGATGAATGTATGACTACAGCATATCTAACTCCCACATTGTATCCATTCTATTTCGGTGGGCATACATTGTGGTAAGGAGAAATCATTAAGTGTTTGAAAGATAAACAGCACAGAGCTTTGACTGGCCCTACGCGTTTTATTTGCTGACCCCAGTTTTTAACTCCTGGATATACAGTCTGTACGAGGGACTGTTTGCTTTATTCAACATAAATTCCACATTGGAACACTCTTAAAATGTAATTAGGTTGTCAAGACCCAGCAGAACTTGAAAAGGGGAGAAAACGGCTTTGTTTGTGAAGCTATTTTTCAGTGCCATGTTGGTGATTGAAGGATTAACTGTTAACCTCACATCACAGCTTTCCAGAGAGAAGTATGTCTTTTATCAAGTCTGTTAATGGTGGAATGTGCTTACGAATGCCACATCGAAGCATCGGCAAGATGTGGCACACACATACAGAGGCTGACTTTGTAAAAATGGTTGCAGTTATTTTCTGTGTTATGTACCCAGATTTTCTTTTCTTACCCCCCCCACCACCACCACCAAACTTTTTTGGCAAGGAGTTGATATCCTCTTTTTGAAATATTACTGTAACATTGAATTTTAATCACCAAAGATTAATGTTTTCAATACAAGTATCCAACTCCTCAGCCCAATTATTTTCACCACAATTTTCCGGAGAACTGCACGGAGAGGAAATGTTTCACTGGGGAAAAAAGAGCAGTGCACACAAGACACTGCAGGGAGTGTTGCTTTCAATGACCTTCAGAAACTCCACACAAGGGAAAATGAGACATGACTAAACCCAGTTTATGCTTTTTTAATATCACCAATCAAGACTGTGGCCTGAACTCAAGCGGCATATTCTCAAAGTCTACAGCTCACATCAATCTCCAGTAATTATCATGACATGGTTGCATGACAATTGAGGCATGCATCATGTGTGCTAACTGCAGCAAGGAGATGGGTGGAACTAGACCAGGTATCTCGCGCATGTTGCATCAGTGGTTTCATTATGCAAAAAGACTGTAACCCTTAACAATGCGAGAGGTCGCCAGTTCAACACTCAATATTTAGGAGAGTATGTGGAATGATCCTGATGCATTGAGTACATCATATTGCATACTCACCCTAGCAGATGGACTCACCCCACGCTAGGTATCACAGTTGTTTCCCTGCTTAACTCATCCTTTTGCACCCCAAAACTGATAGAACCTTGTTTGGTCCTCCTTGATCAGGCAACAGTTAAGCTGTCCTGCTACTATGTAAATCAACCTATCCTGAGATCTGAGAACAGTGCTCCTTGGTTAAATGCCCAGACTACGCCTCCAATTAAATCAATTATTGCCATAATGGACCTGATGATTTAAGTCACCTAATCTGTGGGAAGAACGGAAGCGTGATTCATGAAGTAATGATACTGAGGTCAGGATCGCCAGTAATCAAGATCGTTCGCTAATATTGCATGATCATTGCACCGATTGACGCTTGTCATCCATAACCACAAATTGGCCATCTCCAGAGGCCAAGAGAGTCCCCTTCTTCCTTTAGACAGGAACTTCACATTTGGAGTCTCTACTGCAGGCGTGTAGTGCATGTCTGTCAGAGAATGATTTTCAGGTAAACTGCTCCTGAAACATCCCTGTGTTCCCACAGGCTCAGCTGAAGTGGCAGTGCCTTCATAAACAGCTCTGCGTTGAAGAGATGTGGGGGCTAGCGAATGGCCAAGCTGCTGTTATTGGCAAAGCGTAGCGCTAATGGGAGGTGGCTGTAAAAAAAAGGAATATGAGGAAGAGTGAAAGTTTTTTTTTTTTTAAACCATTGCCAGATTGGAGGCTTTGCATAAATCACATTCTGCCATGCGAGATGATTTCAGACTGTTACTAGTTCCATCCCTTTCTGCATCTCTTTTCTTTCATTGGGTCCATTATCAGCAGATCATGTTTTCTGAGGGGAATCAAGAGGACCCGCTATGCACTGCTGGGATCCAACCGCTCACGGTTGCAGATGTCAGTGGCAAAGGATCAGAGCCAGGGAGTCGGATAGGACGGCATATTTTCTGATGGATTCCAAGCACTCTGGCTGCCTTTATAATGCTAATACTAAAAGGGACTGACACTCATAAACGGGAAAATGAAAGACGCCCAAGCAGTCAGCCTTATATGGTGTCTCTGCACTAGACATTTGTGGTATTATTTCTTCCTGAATGCAAATTAACCACCCAACCCATCCGAATTGAAAGATATACACTTGATCAGTTGTTGTAGAATCTGTTTGTTTTAGCAGCATTT
This sequence comes from Megalops atlanticus, assembly GCA_019176425.1. NCBI lineage: Eukaryota > Metazoa > Chordata > Actinopteri > Elopiformes > Megalopidae > Megalops > Megalops atlanticus. The sequence continues at coordinate 17,197,403 of CM032887.1, read as the reverse complement.
TGTCTTTGCCCTTTGCCAGTCCCCTTGTTCATATCACATTTTGGTGAACCAGTGAGGCAGAAAAGAAACATGCTGCTCCACAATTGTGCACCCTGCTTAATCAGTGAGGCTATTTTAAGATGGCATGCAATTGCATCCTGTCATGAGCATGAAACATCAGTCCTGAGTAGAAGTCTAACCTGAAGCAAACTGCACCAAACCCATATGCACTCTGAAATCTGCACACCTACACAGTGATCTCTCAGATGACTTAAAAATGAAAGAAGGAACCGCAACTCTCTGACCATTTATTTGTTGTAAGAGTTTAGATGTGTGTGTGTGTGTGTGTGTGTGTCTGTCTGTCTGTGTATGTGTTGCTATTTTTTTTCAGTGAATCCAGTGTGTTTATTTAACCTCTAAATGTCTGTCATTGTCAATTTATCAACTTGTCAATGAATTGGAATTGTGTTTGACTTCACTGATTAATTGGTTATTTGAAGGTGCCAAGCAGGGGCTGTCTGGAGGGCTGGGGACAATTGCTCAAAGAACACTTTGATAAGGGGACAGCAGAACAAAAAAGAAAAGCAACACAAAGCCACAAAGGTGTTAATTAAAAACCTACACCTTGTGTGCCACAGTGTTAACAATGGAATCTCACTATAGTCTTGCTTTATCACATGGAATCACCTGCAATAGGCACATATTACAAAATTACATGTAGAGTTCAGGTTTTGGTTTATCATTGCAGGTGTGGGGTCCAAAACCTACATGTCATGTCAACAGCTATAAGACCATGAAAAAATGTATATTTAGAGACACAACTAATAGAGTTCATTTTTCCTGGTAGCAGCTGGTAATGTTTATGAACTCAGTGTGCTGATAATGAGGTAGTCGGATGTCTGAAACTGATTATGCTGTAGTTTTTTTGTTTTATGATTTGGTGAGTCACGTTTTTTTATTGATACAGTCTACAGTTGACATTTGACTGTTTTACTAGAACCTTTTTGTGTCACATCCACAACATTCATTTAAGCCTGAAATTGCCACAGGCTCTGCCAGCTCTTGCCCCTGTTTCACTGCGTCTTGCCTTGACTGCAAGCTTCATGTGCTGGCCATCTGAGAGGAGCGATAAACGATAACCTGATGTACGATCCCACTCAGCCAACTCTCCGGCTCTGCACTTCCTCAGTTGTCGCCCAATAAGACGTGAGCGGGCCAGACGGCTTTGCTTTTTTGCCATTTGTGACTGATTTAATCGTCTGGTTTATGGCAATCATTGGCCAGAGCCGACTTTCAATTAGGGTTTATTTGGTTTTGTTTGTTGTTTTTTGGTTGGTTGTATTTCAAGGTTTTATGTGAGTATGTTATAAATCACTAAGTATGACGAACACTTCACGGCACTTTAAGCCTATAGTGTGGGGAAGGAATATTTTAAATAAAGATGCCACAATATACCTGTTGTTCCTTTTAATAGTCATTTATCTAACACCAGACATTTTATCCAGTTTTATGTGCCTTCAGCTGTTACATTTGGATGATATCACAATAACAGTTTGTCACAGTTTTTGTCAACCGCACTTTGAGTCTGAATTGGGGAGGCACTCCAGTTCACAGTGTCTGTCGATATTTATTGCTGAGTTAGTAGCATCACTCACCACTTTGCTGGTGTGAGCAACTCATTTTGTTTTCTTATCAAGTGTGAAAGTCCATGCTCTGGTTTATGTCACTGGGTGGCATAGCATGACAGTGTGGTGCAAGGTTCAAAGACCTGTCCTTGTAACTATTGGATTGCAGTTTTGAATCCTGAGTGAAATACGGATTGAATGAATATCTAGCTGTATGAGAAACAACAGCATATGTCAAAAGCAAGGTATGCAAGTCACTTTGGATAAGGTAGACTCCTACAAAAATAAATCATGAAAATAGCAGGATACAAGGATGGTCACTTGGTGAAATCCACAACAAAAGTGGATGTGACCTTTGAGGGGAAAAAGGTGAGGGCACTTGTCAGGTAGCAGTGGGTAGTGCACAAGGGGAGTGGTGTATGATCTATAGTGAACCATGGAAAAGATACTACCTGCTGGTAAAAGGGGGATCAGGTGACCCTGCCAGGCTAGTCCATACTGGGGACAGGGAAGACCCTTACTAGCTAAAGGGAGATAGGTCCAGTATGCTAGTTAGTCACTGGATAAACAAGGTGCAGGCAGCAATTACTATGCACCAATAACATCTGAAGTGCATATTATCAGTGTTTCTATGACTACCGTTATTGTCCAATTGTCCTCCTGCTGGTTAAAGGTGCAGAACTAAGATATCCCTTAAAAAGTCAATAGTCTACTTGAATATATGCTAATATATTTTAAAATTCCAGAGGAGGACTAAGGAGCCAAGAACAACTGCAGAAGCAGAGAATAACTACATTTACAAGTCAGATTTCTTTTCATGCCCAGAATATCGTATTTTAATGGAGCAGGTAGCACATTCTTAAAACTATTCATTTAACAGTTGAATGAGCAACATGTCTTGGGCAGAGGTTCATTCACAAAGTAAGCAGCATCTTTGCATTGTGAGTGTGCCCCAGAGCTGTGTGCATGGGTGTGTGCAACTTAGAAATGAATTGGAGGAGAACGTGGCCAGGAAACTTGATGGGATCAGAAAATGTGGGATAAACTAAGAAGCATCCAGTTTCTCCACTAAACCTTTTAAATCTCTGAGATCAAATGCAGAATAATCTCTTCAATTGAAAACAGTGGAGGCATATGGTCCATGGTAGTTACGAGTTTATAACCTTGCTTTAGTTATGAACGGTGGAGGAATACATTATATAGGACTTCTCTTTGAGCGGTACACCTCATATATTTGCCACATACTGAAAGAATCAGAGGTTGCTGTAGCCAATGGAAACCAGTTGCAGACTGCAGGTTTATTGTGCAAGACTCGTATAGTTAAATAGCATAAAATAGTGTGGAAAAGCATCTATAATTTATATCCAGATAGCATGGAAGACCACAGCAGACACCAAAGCCTTAAATCCAATTTGTCTGACATCTTTTAAAAATCATTATTGATTTACTTTACACAACTTAATTTGTTTTAAAATGTTTAGCATATAGAGCTTAATAAACCACTGAATGAAGCTCATTTCAATTCAGGAAAATGGCTGCAGTGCAGAGCTAATGTGTGTTTATGATAGCGTACCAACCTGTTCTGACTATTGTTCTCATGACTGTGCACTAAAATGATAGACAGGTATAGATATGACCTACAACATTCTTCAGGATCCCAGCCATTCCATTGATGTGCTAGGGTCAATTCTGTGTTATGATTTAGGCTCAGGAACTGGAGAACTCCTCCATCATCTCCCTTTCCTCCAGGTCTGGCCTTCAGGTGTGTTCCAGAAGTCTGATAATATTTCCAGGTTGGGCTGGTGAATGTGACCTCTCGTGACATTTGAATCCCTTGTATCAATAGATCGCTCATTGGGCTCAGCAAGTGAGCAAAGCTTTACATGTTGTAGCATCTCTATTGGTGAAATTCAAGCCAAAGTGTTGGTGAAAGCCAGGTGTTACCTAATGCCAACAATTGAGATCAGGAGCTACATATGGATAGCAGACCTTAATGTGTAGAATAAAAGTTTCTACTCTATTTAGCAAATTTTATGTACTTTTTCACAGTTAAGAGTTAGAAATTTAAACAAAAAATATCACATGTTGAGTTGCTTAATATGTAAACTTGTGTCTAGGCTAAAGGTATTATAAGATGACCAGTAACCACATTAATGTTATTATTAGCTTAAGTAATGTCAGCATTGCTCCTGAAGAGGGGAGATTCAGACTATAATTTTATTGTGGTGTGACTGTGTTAGACCTGTGCACATCTGATAATTAAAGTAGACTCTCACCATAAACTGTTAAAACCTGAATGCTATTTTATGAGCATGTATATTTCACTATTACATGAAGAGGTAAAAGTGTACACATTCATAGCAAAGCTCTGCCTTCATTTTTAATAGCAAGACTCTTTGTGGCAAAATGAATCTTTGTAAAAGTGTTAATAGTATAGTAATCACTATGTCCTAATACCATGCAACTGCCATCTAAATTGTGTTACACTGTTCCTAATTCCTGTTACTCATGCTGTATGAATAACCTAAGCAGGAACAAAGCACCAAAACTCTAGTCAAAAATCTACAAGTTAGCTAAAATACGTATAATACATACATGAACAGCATTTGCACACTGCTTGTTTGCAGTTGCATAGGAATTCCATGTTGAACTGCTATGTAATTACTTTGGCTTGTTGCTTTCTACAATAAACACTTCAGCTCTTCACCCCTCGGGTTTCCATGTGTAAGTCTTTGGAAAAATTGAATCATGTCAAGTCACACGACTAAGTCAACTTGTGTACAAATTGCTCTTCATAAGTGAAAATGCTTGCATACATGTTTTGAAATACTGTTGGCATTGTTTCAGTATGAGGGAAACAGTGCATTTAGGTAGAGTGACAGAGTGCTAAGCATTGTGGGGCCAAGCACTCATCATATCCATGTGCTTATTGTCCCCTACATATATAGTGTGTGTATATGTGTATCTGTTTGTGTGTGTGTGTGTGTGTGTGTGTGTGTGTGTGTTTGTTGGTTTTGGGGTTGGTTTCCCTCTTTGCAGTTATGACTCTCCCAGGATGACCCGGGAGCCTAGATTAATCAAAAAGTCTGAGACCATGAGAGAAAGAGGAGGGAATTTCAGACTCCCGCAGAAAAGCAGTCAGAATCATTTCTTTTTTATTTATGTCACGAGGAACAAAATGATATAAAAACAAGGTTTCCAATTAAGATTATGTACTAACCACATTTGAACCAATTCCCCTTTGCCAATGTTCCTTTCTCGTGCAGGACCATTACCCATCAAGCCAAGCCCTGGTGACAAAACAGGTCTTCCTCCTCTGGTTCCACAGTGTGACTTAGATGGGCACTGAATCCATAAAACACTTGTAACATAAAATGCATGCAACATGTTTTCAGTATCAGAGACTTGGCAACTGTCCTTCTTTTTTAGTCTTAATCTTTGTAGCAAATGTAAGCCCTCCCATTTCTCGGTAATGCAAATGTGTTTCTCTTTACAACTGAGTTGGGTAACTAAAAACAACAACAAAAAACTGTTTGGAACCAGTTTGCAATGAGCAGAATATTTGACCAGGATGACACAGGAGCCAGTCTCCACAATCACACAATAACTAGAACCAAGAACACATGTACCCTAAAAAACAGAGGGCAATTAAGTACTCAAATGCTGCTCTGAAGAGCACACCAAGAAAGAAATTAACATGACTCTGTAATTCAGTAATGCCTCTCGACTGTAAACACCCTAATAGGCTACGCTGGGGACTGGTGTATGTAAAAGGGCAGGCATCTGGTAATCTTTGTATTCCTTACAGTACGCAGCAGGAAGGGCCACTATAACCACTAATGGTAAAGAGCAAAAAAAACATAATTATACACTTTCTTCTAGACTGAAACCAATGGCCTATTATTATTATTATTATTATTATTATTATTATTATTATTATTATTATTATTATTATTATGAGTCAAAAGCAGCCATATGGTCAGATCTCAAGGTGAAGTGCAGATTCAGAGACTGAAGGTGATTTGAGGGGCTTGAGTCTGGCTTGATGCGCTTGAAGGAGGACTGACAGAGAGCTCAACCGATCAGGTAGAAGTGGGCAGAAGAGAGCGGAAACAGCTGGAAAAGGTGACCACAATCACATGCAATTCCAGGGGAATTGCTGAAGTAAGAAAGAAATGAGGCCCAGGACATGAGTGTAGTAGGAAATCAAGTGTGAAATTAGGGAGGTCTTTAAAAAGTCGTATGTGGCCACAAACTCTCTGTTCCCGAAAGCATACTTTAGACATGTAACCAATAAAGTCTTTTCTTGAAGTACATGGTGTGTAGACCTTTAATTCTTAGTGTTGTACTAAGAATATGATATTAATATTTGTTGTTTATTGTTTTTGAAGGCCTTGTCCAACAAAACAGTGAGGTGAGTTCTGCTTCTACATACATTATACAAGCTCATAATCTATGCCTGTGCTTTGGTCAGTCTTACTGCTTTGATGTCTATTCCTAGTAGTCACTGAATACACACTCCAGCATATCCACAGACAGAGCCCATCCGTTTAAGAACTTACGCTCTCGATGAAATCAACAATGAAGGGAAAGGATTAACTTTAAGTGTGTTGTCAAGGACATTTGCCTCACACAGCACAGTGCTCTACTTTTAGCTCAGAGGCTGCTATCCTTTTCCACCCGAATGTGCACCGCACAGCTACGTAATCCATGTTGTTATGGTACCTGTGAAAATATTGCACCGCTTGATGGAAAAGTCATTTCCACACATGAAATGGCCTCCGTGACACTTAGTGGCAACATGTTACAATATCCAAGTGTCATTTTCCCCCCACTGATGACAAACTTTCACAAACTGGCACACTGTATGAGCGCCAGTTTTGCATGATATCTGCCATTATGTTTTTATTAATATTATTACAAATGCAATGTAATTCTAAACTGTGCTGGAAGATGCCCATATCCCTAGTTTCTGCTTTTGAGAGTTCCACTTTGCTACTCCAGTGAGGAATTTCCATTATTTCAGCTGTAATATCCATACCAGTACTGAACAATTATTAATGGGATTATTAATAACATTTGTGACATAACTGATTGTTTCTCCAGTTTTCATTCCCCTGAGCTAAGCAGCGTCGTGTGACTACATTGGGAATGATGTTCCCTGGCTGTGTTCATGCCATGCCTGGTCTCATTAGTTTGGAGGTAAAGGGCTGGAATAGTTATCCTCAAAGAATAAAAAGTCAAGCATGAAACCCCAAGACTGGCTGAACGGCTGGTTCCCTGTATCTGAAGGCTCATTATTTTTATGGAGCTTATCCCCAACGTTTGATAAATGCGAGCAACGTCGATGCTATTGCCAAGGAAACGTAAGCGCTTGATGTCATATTTTTGTCAGCATGTTTAACAAAAATAATAAAAGGGTGCAGTCCTTGCGACTTGCCATTATTAAGTCATGGCAGATCATAAGGACACACATTATCATAGTGTGGGAGGGCACCTCCCACTACACTGCAGCTGATTGAGTGACAGACTGTTAAACATAAGAATCCCTAACCTTTCATTGCTGGTTTAATGTTAGCAGCCCGTTTTTAAGCCTTTAACTGGTTTAACTGGTTCAAATCCATTATATTGTATTCATTTATTAATCATATTAATGTTGTTGAATTTGGTATTGTAGGTGGCATTTTACTTGTCACAGCTGTGGAGAGTGTTTGTGGTACATTGAGGACCCTCTGTGGACTTGGAGGAGTCATCATTTGTGTATTTTATCAGCAGATTAAATTAATAAAAAAAGACAACAGAAACCCTGCTAGGCCACCGTTTGCTTCTAAAGAGAAGATTGTCCCTGCCGCTTGACCTTTCCATTTATATCCATGTGCAAATGTTGTTTTCGTTGATTTTTGACCCTAGAAGTGTTCTAGTCCTTAACAGCATGACCTTTCAAGACCTCCCTGTTTTCATTCTGCCTCTCAATGCAGCAGGAGGTACACGAGCAGGGAGGAGTGGGCCGACAAAACGAGGGGAGGCCTCACCAACTCCCAGAATCCCTCAGGGGAGAGATAGCGCTGCCTTCTGAGACACGGCCGAGCGGGGGAGGGGACGAGCGGGCAAGCTCCCGTTTGCTTTCGGCTGAGCCGGCATCGGCCCTTCCAGCCTGAGACAACACACACGCCGTCCAAGCTGACCCGCGTCTCACAGGAACAGAACTGGAAAGCGCCCGCTGATTAACGGTCCCTGATTAACGGGGGGATGATAAAAAGGGTTCCGTCTAGACAGTGGGATCCTGTGAAAAGCAGTCGGTCATACCCCCCCTACTGTACCTCCCCCCACATCCTCCACTCCCTTGCAAGCGGTTGTGGATTGCAGAGGTCAGGTGACAAGTGCGGCTTGCACTGTTGAAATCAGACCCGACGAGATCCAGATGCCCTCATTATGAACTCCAAAGTGCCACTGATAGCACCGAGCAATGGGGAAGAGCTGATTTTATTACCAGTGGGACTGGATCGTTCAGTTGAGGAATGAGCTCGTGAGGGAAGCTGTGGTAGCGTAGGGCTTCTCTGCTGAACTAGGCCTCTGCATATCGTAATAGACAGATCATCTTAACTAGCTATTCAGGCTGTCTATAAGATTGAGTTTCTTCCCATGCATATGGGTGCAGCTTTTTGAACTGGAAACAGTTATAAAATATTTGATGACTTGCTCTTGAGCTGGGCCTTTAAATGATAAAGTAGAAAACTGCAAAAGCTGTAGCAGATCTCTTTAACTGTAAATTTTAAGTTGTTTAAATTCTGACCCCCAAAAATTATTGTATCGATAGTGCCTTTGAAATAGTTCCACTTGGTATTATCCCTGTTCTCAGTGCAGCACAAAGCAGGGAAATTTGGATATTTCACTTTTATGAGTAAGATTTTAAGAATAGGGTCTGCAGGCATAAATAGAATGTGCAGTGCGGTTCGCCGGCTAGGCTCAATGTAAATGGAGACCATACTTGTTCCTTGATTTGTACCACATTGTAGAGCCAGAGACACTAACGTATATGACAGATGGAATCTCTCTTTATTTGGTATAATCTTATGTATACAGATCCTGTGTCTCTTACTTTAGACTGTTGTTAAAGCATATTAAGGAGGGGAGATAATTTGTTTGCTCTGATTCCTGGGGGTATGGTTCTCATTTCCATGTGGAAGGTAATATTTCGCCCCTGCAGCAAAGGGATTGGGTTAAAAGAGGAAAAGGACATGCGTGTAGAAAACTTTGGAAATGCACTGAAAATTTTCAGAAGTTGTTGGTGTAGATAAAGAGGGATTGACAAGGTTCATTTTCAAAAGGAAGCAATTCAATGCTTTACATCTTCATATGCGTGTTTATATCATAAAAACCACAGCATTTTGAATCATAGCAGAACACACTCGAGACCCTGCTGAATTCCAGCATTCTCAAAGCCGACGTAATGGACAGTGAGCAAGTTATTGCTGAGAGGAGGGAACCATTTAAGGAGTCCCTCAAGGGTCAGCCCTCAGCCCCCTTTTTCTCTTTATCCATAAACAATTTTGTACACTGAATACTTTAATCTGGCAGGCCAGTGCCAAACACAAATAACTTTTCGTCAACAGCCCGTACAGTTTTTACAATTAAAATAAACCAAAGACAGATTTTGTAAATAGAAAACTTTTTTTTTCTTTTCTGATACAACCAAGCTCAAGCTGACAAAAGCAGCCCAGTGGTGATGTTTATTTATGAGTGAGGAGGAAAAATCTGAACAAACGTTGCCTCTGCAGGCTTCTGGGGAGATTTCAGCATTAAAGCTCCATTTTCTCTCGTGAAAAAAAAGAATCCTCCCATCATCTTGTACCGGCAGTTTTGGTGGACAAATCATTTTTCTTCCCATTGTATAGCTGAAAGTCATTTTGTGAAACTCCTGTTCTACTTCTGTTCTACATTAGCACGACTTTATCACAACACGAGAATTCCTTCCACCGGGAAGCCACTTTATAGTAAAACAATTACTTGGCTTATTTTAACTGCTGTGTTTAATTAATTGAGCCTGAATTCCCTGAAATTTATTATTGCTTTCCATAACATATAATCCAAACAGGAAATGTGGACCAATGATTCAGTACTCTCATTTAATAAAGAAGATTAAAAGGCTTTTTAACCAGTAAGTTATATCATTTGTAGAAAGTCAATCGAAACCAGTCATCTTAAAGAGAAGGTGCTATTCAATGAATAAATTACACACTCAGATTAATCCAACACAATATCACAAAAAATAAACCAAGAATTCAACACTGCTAAGCCATTTTAAGAAAACAAAATACTGTAATATAGTGCTGCATTAGTCTTGAAGGTTGTTTTTTTCCCATTGAATACCTCTTTTCCTTAATTTTAAAATCTTTGATTTTCACTAAATACAATGGTGAGTCTTGATTAGTCTCAAACATGTGATGTGAGGCTGACAGACTTAGGTCATGATTTCAGCATGAAGCTGAAACTTTCACTGGCTGTGTGTGTATGCTGAAAGAACACTAGAGTCAACACTCAAATCAGATGTGGACCTAGCACACTTCTGCATTCTTTCTTTTAATGTATTACATTGTTCTGCTTCTGACCTGCACAGTGTGACCTGTTGAGTGGGTCACCATTGTGCTGAGTGAGGATAGGTGGCGACAGGGTCACAAAGGCTTGAGTCATTAAACATGTGCAGAACAATGCCACTTAAAGCTGTGTTCTCTTGATGGAACTGTATACAGAGGACTGTGGGTAGGTTGCCACACAGGGTTCCCGAAAGGAATGCCATTGTCCAGGATGCAGGATCAAGCACCCACTTCTCCTTTATATTCAAAAGCTTACCCGCCCCCTCAGTTTTAGAGCAAGGTGCAGTGGCTTCTTATTGTTGCTGATTGAGGTGCTGCACCTGAGAAAAGGGAATTTCCACTCAGAGGTTAACCCGGGTCATCCAGACCCTTGGCTGGAGAAAAGGCCTTCACTGGGGGTGTCTGTGAGTGAACAAGACACCAACCAAGCAAGGACATTTGCTCTGAAAAGACAAAATGGGGCAAAATCCTAGCTCTGAAACATATTTCTGTCTAAACCTCTGTTCACTGAGAGCAAGTCTTTTTATTTAGTTTGTTTCAAATGGCACTCTATTCAAATGGCAGGTTCTAACTAAGGAGGATTTCAAAAGCGGAGGCCATGGGTATGAACTGATAATACACCAAGGACGAGGGACACCCTGGCAACACAACAAAAGAAATGCAACAGCCAGCCACTTCCATTTGAGAGATGTATAACATTGAGGTTACTTAGCTTTAGGTGACATCCATATTTTATAGCTTTATATATTGATACTCTGTATATACTTGATCTCTGAGTGCCTACCAGAGCCCCCATCTTTGAGAAAATACACTGTTTAATAGCTATGCACTGTGTGAGTGAACAGGTGAACCCTGGGTGAAGCGGCAACAACATGCAGTCAAAAGTCAAGACAATTTTCTCATGTACTGTACTGTTGGTTGTCTCTTTCACTCTGTCCAAAGTATGGCATTACTGTAACCAGACGATCAGTTGCATAGCATAACCTAAGTCTCCATAGCTACTGAAGATTTGCAAACATTAGATTTGTAAGTATGTTTACTTAAATGTATGTTTATAAAACATATATTTAAATTCCATGTGTAATGCATGTGTAAATATTCTGTGTTTGTAATAAGTGGGCAATATGGTTGGGCAACCTGTCAGTGGAATGGCCACTATTTAATGTCTAACAAAAAAAAGCCAAATAAGAACCAAATACATGTAATCAGCACATATAATCAGAATTACTTATAGCACATAGCCTCTTTCCATTTATAATATTCTGTAAACAAGTTCTAAGTTTTAAAAAGAAGACATTCAAAATGAAAAATGAATTCATCAGATAATGTTGTCTTTGTGAGGCCACACACTTTATTTTTGTTCCCTCTCCAACAAGGTTGACCCATACAGCGTCTCCAAACAGCAATGAAAGCCTCTGGATCCGTGGCTCTGAGCTGACACTCTCCGCAGTGCATCTCCCTAGCTGTGCTTGCAGCGGTGTTTGGTTGTTTATTTTGTTTGCTCTGTTATTATCTTTCGGAGAGTACGTTTAAAGTAATTTAATTTGTAAAGCTTCCCCGCCACGGCTTCGTGAGAGGGGGAAAGATGGCGGCAGGCCAGGACAGCAGTGCTCTCCTTTGTGATGGGCTGCCAAGCACAGCAGAGCGGAGGAAGCTTCGGCGTAATCAGCAGAATGTCGTGTCTTCTCTCCAGCCGCGCCGTGTCACCGCTTTATGGAGTCCTCGCTATCTTCTGCTGTTATGATGGGGATCTCAGGCTGTGGGGCTGCAGGTCACTGCCGGGCCACGCAGCGCAGCGGCTGGAGGATGGGGAGGCAGCTGCACGGAGGGGCCTTGTTTGCGGGTTTGTGTGTGTTCGCGCGCGCGTGTGTGTGTGCGTTTATAAGAGATATCTGGTTCATCAGTTCCTAGACACAGAACATGCTCCATCAAGTAAAGGAGTCATTGAATGAATATGCCTAAGATGTCTTCTAAAATAAGTCATTTTAATTGAAAGATAAGCCCATTTGTAAACCAAGTGCTGACTGCAACGAGTGCTAGCTCCACAGGGTGGAAAATGTCTCTGCAGTAATGCTAGGTCCATTTCGCTTAGTGTTCCAGAAGGAAAGACTATGGTAAATCAACCTTTGTGTCAGCTTCACGTCAAATGAAGAACTTACAGATGTAGTGAGGCAGAGGAACTGCTCTCAGAATCTGCTGTCAAGGCCGCACATTATGCACTATAGACTGAATTCACTTCAACATCTTCTCTTGGCTAGAACTGTTGGGAGCATTTGGCAGTGTTTTGGTCTGTCGGATAAGTGCGGATAGTTCTGTCATCAGACTGATTCATCTCCGGATTATTTATGATGTAAACAGAGCCAAAAAACTCCTTAACTCTAAAAATAAATATCTCTCATGTACAGAATTTCACAGGAGAGAATACCATTAAAAAATGTTGATTCCGTTTCTGGTGAAATACAGTATTTGTCCAAATACAACAGCAGCTATGAAAATACACAGTGCAGTTTTATTAGCTTTCCCCTCACAGCCTACTACCGAACAGTTGACATGAGAATAACTTCTCGACTGTCTGTAACATTTGTCACGCTCTTGAAAAAACAAAGCCTCCATTTCCTCACCAAACTGAATTTCAGTCCGCAAGTGTTTATTTGAGTGGAAACCTGGGCTGTAGATTTCCCGGGCTTTTCAATCTAGGTAAAGGACATTCTCGGCCTTGTGATAAATCTCAGTTTCTTATGCCGCAGGGAAATATTATTTGAATGTATTGATGTAATGCTGGAATGAGAACAAATGAATCCCTGTCCCATTTTGGTGAGGCTGATTGAGTTGTTAATAATCACTTGTCCATGTATGTCTTCATCACGGCCCTGATTAGCTGTGCAACAAGATTGTATTTTACAGACAGCTGAAATGTGGAGTGCAGTTCTGCAAGCTGTCTAGTCTGATAGGGGCAGTGTAGATCAGCTGAACAAATCAATTCCCTTTATCTTGGAGAGAGTTGGAGAGGTGGGTATTTGCCTTTCAGACCTTAGGGAACTGTTGATAGAGCCCATGCCCTGTTTATGATAACTGCTTACAGACCAGCCCAGATGCATTTTGGTAGAGAGAGAAATGCTATTTAACTTTCAGCTAATACAGAGACACAAAGGCCCCTCCCAGCTTGATTGATGGGGGTGTGACAGTGTCGGTCAAAGAAAGGGATGGAATTAGTTTAATGATTGATACAAATGGGTAATGCCAGGAAAGTCATACAAAAAGTTTACATGGCTGGGTTTCAGTAACAGATAGTACTTACCTGCAGCTAAAAAGAAACAACACTCACTAATCAGACACGTGTTTAAGATTATGGAAAATTGTCATGCCAGTGACTTAATGTATATAAACAATAATGTCTATCTTTTACAAAAAATGCAACAAAGAGTAACTATTAAAAATCAGAGCAACATTTTGAAATAGTCAAGTTCCAGTCTAGTCAAAGTGGTTAAAGCAACTTTTTTGGTAGTAATAAAAATGATTGAAACAACCACAGTGGTTGCTGTATTCGAGAGAGGTTTGACAAGAGTGCATATTCCTCTGTGCGCAGGATTACCGCAAGTGCCTGATGATCCTCTGCCTTTGCCTTTAATAACGTGGAAGACAGCCTTGCCTGTTGCCAGTGCTCTCCAAGAGGGGGTACAGAGGAGAGGAAATGTGAGGGCTTGTTTACATGCGAGGCCTATCTGATGGTTAGACATGCAGCATGGTCTGATCTCAAGCTTGTTGGCTCATTTACATTATGATCATGCTGCTTTTATGTAGCCTTTATGAAATACAAAATAAATTAAAATATCACACTAATTAGAAAAACACTATGGTCCCGTATGGATGTATGCAAGATCACACTGCCTGCATTCAATTAAAAACACATTTAGAACAATCCTTTGTCTCACTTCTGAGAACTTTTCATGTATTTTTTTTTCCTCTTTTGTTGCTTGTTTTGTGGTTTCTTTATGACTACTTTATTTCATATTCACATTCCAGTATCCATTATGACCAAATAATTTATCTCTCGATATAAGCAAAATATATTATATACATTACATATAGATATATTAGAGCAACCAATGTGTAACCTCTATCTTATAAAGGTGCATATGAACATGAGTGGAGAGCGAACAGAGGGTGCAGGCAGGACTCGATAGGTTTTGGATAGGCTTGAAAGATTGACAGGTCCCAAATTGAGAGATTATTCAGAGTATACACAGCTACTGGTTCAAACATCTTTTCATCCCACAATGTTAAGAGCCAAGCAGAACGTTTGTTTTACTTAAAATCTTATATAGAGACATTTTCAGATGTTTGAAATTCCCTCGTCCAGCCAGAACACCAGATTTTTTCCCCTTTTCTGAAACAGAACACACAATAGAAACTGAAATCAGTTTTGCTTGGCTTTGGTCCAAAGTGCTGCACATCTGAGTGAGTGTTTTAAGGGGGCTGTTCTTGCAGCTGTTGTGAAATTTACCACTAGGGAGCGACATTGCTTCCTCTCTCTGCTCTTTGTTTGCCGCTGGTCAGCCACACATTCACTAAAGAGGCAGTGTGCAAAATAGGGTCTACATCTGTAGCAATACTACTTCTTTATCTTACAAACATATTGTGCTCCATTCATCAAAAAAATTACATTTTTCCACTGTGATTATATTATTGTGAACTGTATATGTTCATAGGTACAGCCTTATACATGGGATTTTTACTTGTTTTGTGCTTGACAAAAAGGGTTTGATCACGATGGGATACCACTGCTGTTACCTGTGATCCTCATGGGTAAAATTCACTTCACATTACTCCTGTATCCACAGTCCCTCACACATCACAAGGAGTTTTAAGGTGCAAACAAGTGCACTGAACCATGGAAAAACAGGAAGAAGAACTCAAACCTTGATGAAGAAGAACCTCAAATTCCTGATGCATTCTGACTAAAAACAACACGAACAAAAAATGTGTTTCTCTGCCCCTCCTTGCTCAGATTAAAATCATACTCATACTTAATGTTTCTGTATCTATGCCAGTCCATACCATTCATTTCATGTGATTTCTCTGACAGGATGAAGTAAACAGTGTAATGGGTGCTCTTTGAGACACAGTTCCTGTGGGGTACAGCTCACCCACAGCCTACAGCATCTTTTATCAGGAAAAAAAAAACAATCAGAACACATTGATAAAATTTAGCAGGGGCAAATTTTTGATTTTACATTTCATTTTTCAGATATAAAAACATGTAAACTCAAGGATAGAGTGCAGGTTTCACACGAGTTAATTTTAGTTAATTTTCTATTTTGGATTCAACATACTTCATTTTATGCACAATAAGCAGGGTTTAGGGCTTTGTTTTAAGAAGATGAAAATGAGGATCAATTAGGGGGATTCACCAACACGAAACGCTTACATTGGAAAGAGCTGGTAAATCGCATAGCCTGGGTACATATTGTTCTTGCTCAGTCATCTCCCCTCTCTGGTGTCTTTAAGTGGCAGTGAAGATGTTGCCGTTGGACAAAGACCTGAGACAGAGTGTCTAGAGCTTTCCACGGAGTGAGGCATGGGAGCCGGGGTCCAGGGGGGTCTCTCTGTGTTCACACAGGTTCCCCTTACTGAATCATCAACAGCAGTGCTCTCCGTTTATTTTCCTGCTAAATCTGAGGAAGCTGCACACCCTGAGAAAAGCGAAGCCACGCTGCAGATTGTGGCGGCGTCCACAGGAACACGGGTATTTATGCGTCTTGCTGCTCGTTGACCTTTTTTTTTTTATTAACGAATGAAGCAAGGAACAGAGTTTAAAAAAAAAATAAATAAAAAACAATCTGTCCAATGCTCTTTGCCAGCGCTGTCTATATAGGATCGCAAGGCGGTGAACAAACAGTTCAGCAGCCACTGCTAATAAATAAAAATGGCAATTAGATAAGTGAAATAAAAAATGAAGCATGATAAGACTGTCAGATACCATGAATTTCTGCTGGTCTGGAGAGGTAGACTTCATACGTAAACATAGTATATCATTCCAGCTCTCTCCAAGTCTGCGCTAATGAAGTGTGCAGAGTAGCCAGAATTAGGCCCAGAGAAAAAAAAAAAGAAAGAAAGCAACGGGGTGAAGGAAAGTTTTATCATTCTGGCTGGGAAATGGCACAGAGCTTATTGCTGTTGGCTCTGCAGCATAATTGTTTTTTGGGTCTGATTAGGTACTATTAGGTCAAAGGTTGCGTTTATAAAGGTTGCTGTGCGCCATTCCGGCCTGGGACAGCTGCTTCAGCTGGGTGACACAGAGCCCAAATCAAACCCTTGCCTCCCCATCTCACCTCATCTGGTCCCAGACGCTGGCTGGACTGATTGTGGGATCCAAGGGATCCAAAGCTTAGAGGAGGGAGTTGAATCCTACCAAGAAGGCAGCACAGAGTGTTTCTGAAGTTTGCTGTTTAGTTCAGATTATCAGCAAATGTCCTGCAGCAGGAGATAAAGAAGCCAAAACAGGAGTGTTCCATTTCAAGGAAAGTGGAAATCGCTGTGTTCCCCATGTTGTTACACATTGATCTGCTGCAGGGAAAAAATAGATGGCACTAAAGATTGAATCACATGTCTGTGCTACAGTATGAATGCTTGGACAGAAATCTGTGTCCATATAAGTGTGATTAATGTCAGACATACTGAAATTCCTAAACATGCTGCAGTGATGCTGTCATTTTACACAACAAGTTCATGATCCACTGTAACACAGGTTTTATCTTTATCATTAATTTTTGCTTCATTTCATTATACTACGAGCATGCACATGTATTTGTGTCTTTATGTAACTCTATGGCATGTGACCCTGCTGTGTCCAGCCATTATAAGTGCTGGTATTTTTAGCTAGAGATACAGACACTGAATTTATGTGTCTCTGTAGAAAAATTAGTAGTAGCAGTGTTTTCAACTAAGAGGATAACAGGAGCTGGTAACCAATAAATATTTTACTGGCCAATAATTATTAGGTTTTCTCCCACCAAACATTTTTATTTTTCCCTTTGTTTTGACTGGGGTGCCCTCTCTGTCAGAGAGCTACACTGCAGTACCTGATTTCCCACCCTTATAAAACTGTACTGCATGATTTTATTGTCCATTAGAATACTTGGTAGAAGCACTGCATCTTTTAAAAACCAATTCCTGTTGTATTAGTTTTTGCACAGTTACAAGGGGTATTGTTTGGCCAGGCCAGCTCAGCCTCCCACAGTGTGAGAGATGGATGTTAAACCATGGGTATTTCTGCAGTGAGGGGATAAACCATCAGCATTTCCTCTGCTCCCCATTAATTGCGCTGCTGTGAATAATATATAACTTGCCTCACTTGCTATCAGAAAAGTACATTCATCACCAGTGCTTTTCGTACTTTACTCTGCATGGGGCTTATCCTCTGTGAGAGCTGTTTCTGATAAATATCTCACAACTGCAAAGATTTCATTTATCCCTCCAAAAAAAAAAAAAAAACAACATTTGAATTTCCACTGCAAGTGTGGGAAAAGAAAGAAGCAGAAAATAAAGTTTTCACACATACACGCATCAAACGTAGCGCATCCATATTTGAGCACAATTATTTTCATAAAACATACTGCTCTTTCTGAAAACAATTTTAAGCTCTATAAATATGAATCACTTAAATGACACATGAGATGAAAGATTTATTACTTTTTGGCACTACTTGTAACACGGGTTGGTAATAAAATATTACATGTTGTGTCCAAAAGGTAGTAAAATAGAGTTGTGTTTTTCCTTCGATTCATCAATTTTAGGGGATCACATACAAAAATATTTTAACAACCTTGGGAAACGTTCACAGCACAGGAACATCATTGGCTGTTTATTGGATCTCCTTTGTAAATCCTTGACACCTGTAGGAATTTTCTTCTTTTTATAGAACTGGCATTATTAAATATGTGTGTCTTCACGCATGTGTGCGATCACATGTCTGGGTGCCCTCACATAACAGTACATTTGCTTTGAGGAGACCCTTTATCCAGAGCAATATACAGTTAATTTGTGTCATCCATCTATACAGCTGGGTACTCAATGAGACAAAGCAAGTAAAGTACTATGCCCGTGGGTAAATTGGTATAGTACTTACCTGGTAGTGTGTGAATGTGTGCGATTGTGTATATGTGCATATGTGTTTGTGTGCGTAAGGCTTTTGAGTGTGGTGAAGGACAGTTATAATTTACGACTTCAAACAGCATGTACGTTAATGAGCATTGACTGAAACAAGTGGAAATGTAGGAAAGAGAGGCACCATATGAAGTGTGGTGTAATGGGGTTGTGTCATGAGGTCATGTGCCTGGGTAAGCTGTGTGCTGGAGCATGCTGGTGATGGAGGGGTTGGGGGTGGTGGAGAGAAACTGCAGCCCAGCATCAATGCGCCTGGCTGGGCTTGGTTTTCAGGGAACACCCTGCGTCTCCAGAGGATTGAGGCTCAGGGTGTTTCTGAGAAATGGAAAAACAATAACACTCCAGAAAATGTTCAGAGATGATGTGCTTCCACGAGAGGATTTTTCAATACTCCAGAGAGGAATGGTTTATGCATTTACACTTTAATACATTTCATGTACCGGCAATTTTACCTGCTCTATTAACAAAATCTGTTATTAAATTTTTCTGAAATCACAATTGCCAAGTCTTTCCGGCATAGGCCTAACTGGGAAAAAAATTAGAAAATAAGCCTCCTGTCGATAGCAATTAAAGTCACTGTGGTGATGGCTGAATAATTCAAGCCACTCCTGGGTTTTTGGCTGCTGTCTTCAGGAATCATTGCAGTGAACCACCTTGAGGTCTCTACATGCTGAAGCACTGGATAGTTCCCAAGTTCCACCCTCCTCCATTGAAGCACTTAAATGTAGGTAAGCTGTGAGTATCGTGACAGGAAAAGGGCCTGGTGAAGCGGTGAGGGTTTTTGTCTCTTACTGCAATCTGCTCTACATTTCTCATAACTAACTGCGTCAGGACGTGGTGGAGATCTTTCTCATGCTTCAGGATGTTAATAAAACCGATTTCTGTTGATTCTGTTATATAAGCAGTCAAAGGTTACATGTGCTGGGTACATATCAGATGTCAGTTTTTGGCATACATGCATAGGACTTCTGGCATACCGAGCAGATTTACAGCTCCAAAATGCCTGAAATTCCCCAAGCATTGGTACGAGGCTGCTGCAATGCTCTTGGCTCTTCTCACGGGTCTGATTGTTTATTCTCATTTTACAATTGAGATGTCCGGAAGTGATCCACTTTTAAATTTAATATGTCATAAAGCATACAATGAATTTATACCTTAGGCAGTGTCCACAGAAAAGAGGTTTCTGTAGCTTCTGTGAAGAGAAACAAATCTTTTTAAAAGCACTAGCAGTAATAATAATGAGAAGAAGATGAGCAACACTAATATTTAAAGGAGGCAGCTTTGGAAACAAGGTAATTGTCAAAAATAATAGAAACATTAAAGCATCAAGGTATACTTAAGAATACTGATGAAAGACAAAGGGAATACAATAAGCGTGAGTCATTCAAGTGTCCTCTGGGTGATTTCTTAGTAATCAATCTTTTTTTTTCTTTGAAACCGCAAAACTACAATATCAAATTCATAACTGGCAAATGATGTAGTAATGCTGCCCTAAGACAAGCCCCAGACAACATGTCCGCTGGCTTGGATTTATCATCCATTTGAAAAAAAAATCCTTGTTTCGTGTTCTTTTTGGAATTTATTTATTTATTTTTCATGATGACGGTTTTGTGGCCCGGAGATTGTCAGAATCTGATTTAGCAAACCCAATGCGATGATGGATGAGAGAGATAATGTGTATTAAGCATGTCCAGTTTCTTGGAAACCTGAAAGTGGCTGAGACTGCGTCCCTGCTCTCCATCACGGATATTTCTCCTTAAACGAGCCATGTCGCAGTGGCTGTAAAACTGGGCTGTATCTCCTGGCCCTTTTCTGGCACTTTCTCTCCTATTAGAGCATCGCCTTGGAACTTCAGCCGCTCCTCAAAGGCCAGAGGTCACCGTGCCTTATTCCCTGCTCAGGATTTTCTGTTTTCCATCATCAATACTGTCGTTAATGATAAAAGATTTTGACACCTGAGCAGTCATGAGAATAAACCATGTGACTAACCCATATTTTGATTTTTTTTTTCATTTTAAACAATGTCCACTTTATCATGCTCAGGCCCCAACAGACCTCAGATCTTGTACTTAGAACATTAAAAAGTCCCACAATCCTTGGTGTGAGATCCAATCTAACAGGACTGCACTTAGCCCCTAAATTTGAAAAAAAAAAAAAAAACAAATAACTTGAACAAAGAACTTGAACAAACAAATTTTCACATTTTCAATTTCTGTAGATTTCTCGGAGTGTAATATGCATTATTTGAATCCTGGGAAATCCCCACTTCTCTTAAGGTTAAAGGGAAGTTTCCCAGCATTGTAATAATTGCTCTCGCCAGTGAATACAAACCTAAATGAAACAAAATACTTGTGGTCATCCCAGACATTTTTATATGAACTGAAGGAGAACCAGAACAGAGATTAAAGTCAAACAGAACCCATTGTAAAGTATGTTTAAAATTTAAAATGAGGTATAAAAAGGTAATCAATATGTTTTGGATGTCATATAAAGGTTTCTACCTTAAGATGTCTGTCTCAAATTAATATAGTATCTACCCAATTCGCCCTGTTTCAATAAACTACCACTCCCTTCTCCCTTCCATTGCCTCATTGCCTCATTCTTTCAGGGAAATTCCCAGTGAAGTCCAGCTATAATATCACAGTCATTTTAAGTCCTGTTCTGATCCATATAAGGTGAGTGAAGGGAGTGTCATCAGCCCGTCACAACCTCACATCTGCTCCCTCGATGGAGTGCACAACAGCATAACTTCAATGTCAGGGAATATCCCATAAATCTTACCTTGGCTCAAAGCTTTCTTAAAATCAAATGTGATCATTGTACTATATTTAAAGCATTCTTCTTATATAGAAATAAACTAGCTAACCAAAGTTAAAATGGTGAAGACCACTTAATTTGCAACTTATTTGGGTGAAGAAACATGTATCAAAGTCTATATGTGAGTACTAGCTAGCCTGCTTGCTTTATTATCATGTAGCTACACAATAACAAGAACAATACTTCGGTTATACTAACAACATTTCAGTTATTTTACTGTGTATTTCAATTATGGAACTGGTTATTGTAGAACTGCGTAATGCATTACAAGTATGTACCTTGCTTTGTCAGTGGCTCTGAATAAAAGCATCTGCCATATTAACATGTGCAAATGTGTCATGGAAAATACACACTGTCAGAATACTGACTGTGAAAGTATATAATTATAATTCTGAATATTAAAACATTAGTAGCTAGATATTTACTTGTATGTATGAACATTTTCAGAAATGTTCATTTTCCTTACATTGCTACATTGTTACCTACATTACCACATCTGCCACGTATGGTTTTGATTTTTTTTTGATCTAGGTTTTCCAGCTATGATTCAGAGGGATAGACTTGCAAAATTCACAGTCCAGCAGTATTTCACACTCACATATGAGGTGCATTGCATGTATTTGTAATGTATTAAAGCACACTCAGTCAATGTCATGCAATAACAGGTACCATCAAGGCCATTCAGACATAAATACCCTCTAAATTCCTTTTTGTGTTTGGTTGTTTGTTTCTTTATTTTACAAAAGAGAGTGCGCCTACATATTACGGCTGCGTTAATCTATTCTATTAAAAAATTAAGACCAATATCTCAGACAGCCTTCACCTCTCCCCAAAAACCATTTGTGTATTTTTTTTTTTTTTTTTTTTTGAGGATCATCTGTCTTCCATTTTGCATCCTTCTAAATAATTGATCTGAATTCAATCAATTACATTGCTAACAACATCTTATTGTCAATCTGTCAAATATTTGGTTAATTGGCCCCACCTGCTTAATTAAAGGACGTATATACAGGCTTGAGAGCAGGGCTCATTTTGTCAGTTGACTCTGTGTGTTCTCCTCTTTTGTTTGTTTTTTGTGCGGTGCATTGGTCAGCATTGTTACAGACCATTCATATGACACGGAAGCAGTGTAAACACATTTTTTATATTCTATTCTACCACTTCCTACCCGATTGAAAACAAAAAAAGATTTTGTTCTTCAAGCCAAATGGTCACTCCAAAGAAGGGAAGGGGCTTAGGATAGGAAAGTATTGAGAACATTTAAAATGTCTTGAATGAGAAAACAATTTGGTGGGATCCACTGATGCGTTAAACTTTGTGTGGGAACAGGGATTACGCAGCCTTTAAAATATTAAAGCTCAACAGTACAAAGTAAGTTACTTCAGATGAAGCAGGTGCACCTTTAACAACGAGGGTGATTCTGAAACGTATGTCATATTATCTGAAAGTAAAAATCTCGCTACAATTCTTATAGCTATAGGGGGAGTCCAACTTTCCGGTCAGTTTCAGCAGAGGATGACAGCATTAACTAGTAAGATGATTTATGAGATGGGTGGATATGAGAGGCCCTTCTGTACTTGGGCAGGGTTTTGCAGCACGCCTTCCATAATACCTAGCCCTTGTTAGAACTAATAAGACTTGCACAAAATCTGTCTTTTTCAGAGAGAATAAGGTAAAAAACATGCATGCACGTTTGAGTTAATTATTCATGCCAATCCATTTATGGTGCACTCGTGCATTTACAAGATATAAAACATTTAAGCACTTATCCAAAATGGAAACAGAGCTGGCTTCCCTTCTGCTGATGGTGTTTCCTCACTCACATAACACTGTTAGCTTTTTGATATACTGTAGATATATAATTTCTTTTTTATAGAAATCTGTTCTTTTCTCTGATCATAATCTGATAATATAATTCTCATAGTTAGAATCCTCAGATTATTTTGACATCCTGAAATTTCAGGTGCGCGCACACACACACACGCACACACACACACACACACACATTTTTCCATGCAATGTACTGGAGGCAGAACAATCAATGTTTTACAACATTGTAGAAATGTAGGGCTTCCAAAGGTGACCTGTTCAATTTCTGCAGAAACGAACGGATCCCAAATGAGATGTATCAAAGGAGGCATGCGTCAGAGGTAGCAGTTCTGGAAAGTGACTGATAAGACAAAAGCCTTGTGCACTTCTTGTGCACTGTAAAAAGAATATCAAGGCATAATATTTGAGTTTTATCTGTGTAGTGTAACTGTAGGAGTGAAGTTGTCCTCCCTCTTGAATTTCATTTCATAAGTCCATCTGTGTAGAACAACACCAGGTGGGATCCTCAGAATTTTTAATTGAATTGAATTATTTATTTATTTAGTTTTACTGAGATCAGTCATTCCAATGATGTCAGCAGCATCCCATATGAGACATAAAACCATTTAAAAACCACAAGAGGCTCACAAATATTTTTTTCTCCCATTTCTAAATTCAACTTCTGAGAATTTTAGTGAAGAATTACTTCAACAGAAAAGCAACTTTGATATGTTGACAGCAATGCTAAAAGACCTCAACATCAATATTTTGTTCCCCAGAAAAGGTGAAGGCACACACTGTTGTATAGTCACTATTTTTATGTGATCATGATATGGCATTAAAGCAGTACCATTGGCCATGTTTGGCAAAAAATTTACATTAAAAGCAGCCTATTGCACAAAAGTGTAATCAAAATGTCTAAAAGGGGGATTTCTACCTAGGCAGCTGTGATAGAGTAAAGACATAGAGCTTAACAGCTGGCAAGGATACAATTTTTGAAGGGTATGCTATATCTAGACTGGGAATTGAACCAAGAAGTAAGACACTGTACAACAGGAACACTGAACTGTGACACAGAGAGGATATTACAGTGTTTATAAAAAAAATCAGATTTCCTACTGCTGGGGACAAACAGTACATTTCAATGAATACTTTGGTAAATGTTAGAAATGTGAAAGCCAAAAAATAAAAATGATAACATACATAGGAATTAGACACTTATAAATCAGTTTCCTTACATTAAGTGTACTTTGAATCACTTCAATCAAACAAAATGTGATTTTACTAATATTGATCTCTTAGTCAGATTCTTTCATGCAGATATTCTCCATCCATGTAGTATTTCCTATGAGCTCCAGACCTTTCCTCTGAGAAAGCACTCAGGTTTTGTTGTGCATGACAAAGTTAATCCTCTCTCCTCCCTGTCTGCATGAGTGGCTGGAGCAGGGTTTCCCAAGTAGCACAAGAACATGATGGCTGAGAACCCCTTAAATGCTTCTCCATTCGATGGTAACAAAGTTAGGTGCAAAGCACATACAGCTGAAAATGTTGTCAGCACTTGAAAGTCATCACAGTTGTGTGTGCTTTCTTTGTTTTTCACTGCCTTCACTGCCACCATCTTTTTTTACAGTTTTCAGAGATTACTATTTTTATATACATATCATCCCGTATGTGATAGACGTTGAAAAGAAAGTTACCAAGAAATGGCACATGTTACACAAAGAAACATGTGCCATCAAAGAACAGCCATACACATTCTTCTGTCTGTGCTCAAGGCCAAACACAAAAGGGGCTCTGTTTTTTCTCCATTTTTGTCTTAATGTTTGATTAAAATTCCTGTAAAAGCAAGTGTTTATGTTCTGCATGTGCACATTTATTGTGGTAACTCTCTGTCCCTGTTTTATTTTGCCCACTGTGTAAAAAGTCCCCGTTCCACATTTCAAATGCATTCGCCGTAATAAAACTCGCTACACTTTTTACTGAGACATTCCATTTGCTTTTCTTTGGCTGAGTGGAGTTAAAAAAACGCTGCGCTCTTTAAAGCTCCCAGTTGGTGCTTTTATAGCGCTCCTGGATGTTCTTCGCTGGTGAAGCAGCATTACAGAAATATGCCTGAGATGATTCTGGAGCCCTCCCAGCACACCTGTGTTTTCGCTGCTGGTCTTTTCTTCTTTTTTTTTAAGGCCTGTGAGATCATTAGCTGGATGTGCTCACATCATGAAATGACACTAAAGCTTGCTCAACCAATTAAAGTGATGCAGGTCCAAGATGACTGTTGTCCACACACACGCACAGATCAGATGGCTTTAAAGGTCTGCAAAGGCAGTGTTATAACTACCCTGGAACATCAGCAGAGTAATTTATGATATCGATAGGGTGCGGGATCAGGAGAGCAGTTCTTTCTGCCTAGCAGTCATGTAAAATGTCCTAAAACAAGCATCAGCAAAAACAACCAACCATTCCAGCATCCCAATGCATATCAACACCCCTTCCTGTCAAAAATGAGCCTTACAGCCATACAAAGACTTTACATATGTAGAGTACAGATATTTCCACAGAAATTAGCTAATTGGACATTCCTATTTTTGAGGTTTTCTTCTTCTGAATTCAGATTTATCACATTCTGGTCTGGTGGAGATTTCCATCATCGTACAGAGGAATAAGGAAAAACATAGACAAACACCAAGACAAATATCTCCTTTGAGGTCATTGTTGCTTTTGGAATGTGTTACAGGTCAGTAATGTTTTAGAGAATTATTGAGGAGCCCACAGAGTGGCTGTGGTGACTATGAGCTGTCCACAAAGGAGCTTAATTCGTTATCATGAACATTTACAAAATGTCTGATGTGCACTGTATAGACTTATGTTTGATTCATGTTAAAGGCAACTACAGAGAAAGCAGCACGTGCTTCTAATAAATACACCATTTTTTCTACAGTGTGTATAGTATATATAGGGGTTTTAATTGCGCATACACTTAGTCCTAATCTTGTTTTCTCATCGTTGCGTCATGGTTGACTCTTGTCTTCACTTCACTATTTACTGAACAGTTGATATGGGATAAGATTCTAGAGAGTTCTATGTGAGTGATGAACTAACCTTTATCACCAATGTCACCCTTTTGGTTCTTCTGTGATCTACATGCCCCTATCCATTGTGAAACAGAACCAAGAAGAGGAACCTACACAGCTTTAATTCAGATATCTCTTGTTGAACTCAGTTTTGTTACCTGCCAAGAGGCTGCAGATGCATAATTTAAGACTATAAGTAGCACAGAACATCACGAATGGCAGTGGGAATAAAGAAAAGAATGTGCACAGGACAAGACAACATAATATTGATATACTGTTATGGCTCCTGTAGTAAAATGACAAGACATTTCATTAAAAGGTACATAGTGAAGTACTAAGGAGATACTTGTTCATAGGTGTTTGTAGAGGGCTGTGTGTTGAGGTGGAATAAAATATTGGCAAAACTTGCAGGATATGGGGGGTATGGTGGATGAGTAACCTTAAGTCCTAAAGGGAGGATTGGATAAGATAAAGGTCTGAAAAAAGAGGAGGACAAGGGGTTGAGAGAGTGGGATGTGATCAGGGGCTGGGAGTTTTGAGTGCTGATCATATGCTTGAGTTATGGAGTAACATGGGGCAGGGAGGGAGACTTGAGTGAGTTGTGGTTAGATGACTCATGTTGACAGAAAGAGGGGAGGGTGTCAGCCCAGAGATCCACTGGTCTAGTCACAGGGCCTGGAGCCCAATCGGTGAGAAATATCCAGATTCCAAGAACATTGCTCAAGAAGAGGTGGCAGCCAGGAGCAAGTTAAAGTGTAAAGCAAGAGGGGTCAAAAGGGATCCAGAAGATGAATGGAGAGAAAGGGAGAGACAGGCTGCTGGAGGCCAGATAGATAGAGATGTCCAGCGAGGAAGGGGCTGTGGCAGGTTTAAAAAGTTGAACTTGAGGGTAAAACGGGAGTTTCTCTGCTGAGAGGGCAGTTCTGCTGGACTGTGAGAGAGGTGATTAAGCTGCAGATGAGAAGCCCGACCATCCAAACACCATCATGAGGAAAATACCTCATTCACACGTTTTAGCTGAGCACTGACTGGTACTGTGAGACAGAAGACAGGTATGGGTGTGAAAGCAATTCATATGACTCCTAGTCTCTTGTGAGTCCTGACAGAATGGCAGGAGGAGTTACATCACATTTCAGCTGCTTAGCATGTACAGTTGCTGTCTAAAACTATCCAAAACAACTTATATAGCATACAGTTTATTTACATGTTATCCCTTTATACACCTAGATAATTACGACAACAATTTGCGCAAGGGAAAAAGGGCAGTGACTCACTGCGAAATCAAACCAGACATCTTTGGGTAGGATGCCCTACTCCTTTTCACCACATCATATACCTGCCCATGGCAGGTCTTCTCTGGTGGCTGCTAGTTGCTTGTTGAAAGACATGACACTTTGTCATCCAAAGGGAACACCTTTCTTCTTCTTTCAAAAATGTTACATACCCTTCCTGCCATTATGTTCTTGTGCTTCCAAATAAATAAATAAAACACAGAGGAGAAGTTTTCTGTTTTTCCTTTTTTGTCCCTGACTGACTTTGTCAAAAGGCAGAAGAAATTCACCACAATTGACATCTAAAAGATCAAATCAGAATCGAGCCCCCAAAGTAGTATTTTGAAAAGTTATTCCAAGTTTACAAGTGCAATGTAAATATACATTAGTGTGCAAGGGTCAGATTAGGGCACAGATTAAGGTCATCTGCCACAGCCATACTATGGGTTTATATCTCACGTTTAGACCACTAGACCACTTGTTGGTTGTTGAAAGGTTGTTGAAACTGGTCCCCGCATGTCATCTATAGCAAATGTTGTGACATAACACATCCCTATATGCTTGATGTCAGGTTGTTATAAAGCAGCCATGAATGTTTTATGTCATTGTGATGACATCACAAACAGATATTAAGACTACGAAGACTTTTTGTATTCTATGTGCATCTATATCAATTGCGAACTGTTCCCAAGAATTTAAGATGTAAAATTTTATGCATTCTACATGTTGCTGAAGAGGTAATCTGCTGAGAAAATACTTAATATTTCAAGTAGAAAGGAAAATGCCATTTAATGCTTGCTGTCCTCTAGCTGTGCACATTTTAGACAGCAGCATATTTATTAACAAATGGATATTTCCGAAAGGTTATGTTCTACAAATTAGTGCCCTTGACTTGATTAAGGAAGCTTTGTCATTGCATTAAAATACAGAATAAGTCTGTCATTGAAGTTTGAATATGCTTTTTCTCCCCTTTGCCTGGGATGTTGGTCTTCTTTGACCACAATGCCATGTTTTTTATTATCATTTTTTCTGGAGCAGGAGTGTGCTGTAAGCGTTTCCAGCACTTGAGTGTCTCTGCCAGCTAAGGTTGAGTTATCTCAGTGTGTGGTGGTTGACCAGCACTCCATGACTCAGTCTCAATGCTGTCAGTCCAGGCCCAGCATTCATTATCCCTGACTGTGCAGCTTCTCCGGCAAAGAGGCATCTGGATAGTACAAACCAGGAAGGTCAGTCGGTGTGGGAGTGGACCGGAGAAAAGAGAGCTAGTGAGAAAGTTTCTGGTCACCTCTGACCAGCTTTCACTCTCAGAGCTGTGGCCAATCCCACGACTCGGAGCTGGTCGTAGGAGTCGGGTCGCCCTCTGTCAAATCCAATCGCAAACAAACTCACCACAATGAGTAAAATGGCCAAGAGAATGCTTAAGGGACAACATTCAAGGCATAATGCGCTGAAGTTTAAATGTGTTCACCGTTCAAGTCATGGAACCACTCTCCCTGTAGGAGTGCATGGCCAAGAAGACTGGAAAAAGGCACAGACAATTTGCTAATTATTATTGAAATATTGCATTATGTGTAATGCAAATCTAAGTGCATTCCTGAGCATTAAGACCTTAGGAGTTTCTGGTCAGACCGCTCCTCTTATTTGTCCTCAGTTTGCTCAAGTTTGAATTACGAAGTAAATCTGTTAAAAAAACAGGCTGCCTTAATGTAATTAATGTGACAGCCCCTAATGAACTTCACATTTCAAGCTGTCCTCCACAGTGAAACAAATTAGCGGATAGGTTTACAGTACAGTTAGGCTACGAGGAAAAGCGTTTAGTTGAGAGACTCGGCCGAGAACCGTGTTTCCATCCAGGCCAGCTCTTCAGAAGCAGAATAGTGAGGCGCCTTTCCCCTTGATATGAGTCAATTGTTTGTTGAAGACACTAATATTAGAGGTGATTCACTCCTTCTTGGCACCTTCTGTGTACGACCATTTTCCCATTAATACCTAGCAGGGCAAGTCTGCGTTCTTAATGCGGCAGAAAAGAAAGATTAAAATGTCCACGTACTGAAACCACACAGATGAGATCCAAGAAAAAGTGGCTCCTGTCTTCCTTTAGATGGACTGCAACTGGAGCCTATGGACAGCCAAGGGTCAGGGTCCACAGCAATAGAGTCCTGGCACAGCAAGTGAGTATATCTTTTCACAGCGTGGACTGTTGCCAAGCAATATAGAGGATGCTGTGCAGCAGGGGAAAGTGTCTGATACATCTCGAGAGAATTTACAAGGGCTTCTGTTTTGAAGATAGTTTCTTAGGTAACAGAATAATAAGACGATGGGAGGATTTGTTAAATACCAAAAACATTTGGCCGACACAGGAAATGAAAATGTAATATTTCGTTAAAATCACTTTTGTTTAGTTTCAAAAAGATATTTATGGTTTTCCCAGGACATGGTTTAATGGTAAGATAGCAATGCATTAAGTTTGCCTGTAGTCTGACAGAAAAAAAAAAAAAAAAACAGAACACTGTTCCTTTTAGGTGATTTTGCTTCTAGCCATACAGTATGCACTTAGGGATGGAGTGCATTGATCATTTGTAACAACTGAGCTGCCCACTGATGATTTCTTATCACCATGTTATACCCTGTGATGGATCAAAATTTCCCAAGTCTCTCCAGTAAACATTCTGCTCTTGAATGTGCATTGTCCTGTGAGAATCAGACGAGCACATTCCAGTTTGAGATATAACTCTTCCTGGCTCAGCCTCAGAGAACAGTACCAGCCCTGTTCACACTGCTCCTGCCATGGCA
Source organism: Megalops atlanticus (assembly GCA_019176425.1). NCBI lineage: Eukaryota > Metazoa > Chordata > Actinopteri > Elopiformes > Megalopidae > Megalops > Megalops atlanticus. Next base: position 17,167,278 of record CM032887.1, on the reverse strand, counting down.
TGTCCCAGCTCGCTATATTCCCTACTTACCACGACCAGCTACCTGGCGCACCAAGCTCAGCCTTGTGAAGGCTTATGGCAGCCCCACTTCAACTGTAAATTAAAACAGCAAACATTGACCACTAAGGGTGTCTGCACATGCAGGACCAGGTTAGCTGGAGGCACCCACTTATAAAGCCCCCTCCCACATGGATAGAATATTGCTTGCCATACTGGGAAAGGGCCTTTTGATGATGGGGTCGCAAACATGGACATATACAAATTTTATGAGACCTGTAGCTTTTTCATATCAAGGGGATAGTTGCCACAAAAATGTAACATGAATGGAGTCTGGATTTTGTTTCGTTTAGAAGTTTGGATTGCATTGAGACATTTGGATATGGCTGGTGAATTTAGAAAGTCTACTAAGGCAATTGTCCTAATACTTGGCGCGTAATGTTTTTGAGATATGACACACATAACATTAAAAATGAGAATAACTTGCATTTTATTTTTTTAAGATATCAATGCAAGTATTTATCTAACTTTGCAAACGTAAGTCCAGCTAGATTTGACAGAGCACTCCTCAAATTGGACTGATTTATAGGCCTGAAGTTCGGTATGCATTAGCCAGGCATCATTAAGATAATCATATCAATTTTAGTAATAGTATATAAAATCCAACCAGATATTACTACTTGCTGCCTGATACCTTTTGGTGTCTAATTTAACTTCCTTTTTGTTAAATTAGCTCAAATTTGCATAGCTTACTCTGGCAGTTATAATACACATTGTATAATAATTTTGTTACATTCGTTAGATAACACTAGTGTTATGATGAGGTGAATCTCTTTTTTTAATTTTCCTGGGCTATAGTAACATATGAACAGTAGTACACAATCAAGTGGCTTTAAAGTGTGGGGTAATATTATTGTTTTATCAGTCGGGGTTGGAAATGAGCTGTTGTAAAAGAAGAGGAGCAAAGAGATGGGAAGGCAGGCAGAACAAAAGGAAATCTAGTAAAAGAAGGAGAATTGATAATTTAATAGATCTGGCTGCATCTAATTTTAGGCATTTTTCATTGGAATAAAGTGTTTCTATATACTTTGCTTGTCTCTCAACACACAATCTCTCTCTCTCTCTCTCTCTCTCTCTCTCTCTCTCTCTCTCTCTCTCACACACACACACACACACACACACACACACACACACACAAACAAACTGGTTTGACCACTGACTCTGAATTAGTTACAGAGTCATTTTAGTATCAAGTATCAAGAACACTTTTTATTCTTTTTTGGACAAGTTACTAAATTTTATAATTTAATGTACAATGTATGGGTCATCATAATGTTTTTTTTTTTTTTTTTTTTTTGAATGACAAACATCATAATGTTAACAGCTGCGGAACTGTGGGATCAGACAACCAGGTTGCAGTAGCTAAAAGTTTTAAACTTTTAAAGATACGATTTTATAAAATTTTCATATTTACGTATAAGGTGAATTTCATCATTATATGACTATTGATTAACATTTTCATCATTCATCCATGTTTTCCCCATTATAGTGGCAAGTGAGTGACTAACTCACGTTGCAATACATTTCAATAGCAACTAAGAAATTTGAAAGTGTCAGATGTATATGATATTATACAGTATACATTTGAAAAAAAAAATCAGATGCATTATTTTTTAATAATGATAAAATACTATCACCAACAATGAAGGCTTTCATCAGAATGTCAAAGTTACATGTATGATGTCTGCATGCACGCACGATGTGTGAGTTTAAAAAAAAAAAACAGAGCAGGTTCTATGGCTGCCTGTAAAACAGTGGGTGTGGACCAGAGGCCTTGCTGTGCACTCACACTGAGCTGAGTGACATAAAAACCACACTTGATTTTCTTTACTGGTGTTTTTGCAAATCATCGCAAGGTGATTAAGAGCGAGCTTCAAAAGCGGCAGGGTTTTTATGGGTCCTGCCTGCGCTGGATGAAGAATGAGGCAGAGTCTGCTCTTGTCATAAACCAGATGGACAGTGAGGCCTTCTGGGATGTCGACGTTGGCCTGCAGGTGGAAATACAAGTTCCAGATCACTGCTTTGCTGCTCTTGCAACCCAAAAGTATTGTAATTTTCTGAAGGGGAAAAAAATACTCGAATCACAAATAGGATCACATTTTCCAGATCTCTGGAGCCATCAATCAATAACGTTTTAAAGGCTTCGTGTCCGCGGAGCCGTTACCTTCTGCTGATTTACGGTATTTTCTGAGTACGAAATACTGAATGCTCTTCAGCCACAACATATTTATTGCATGATATTTACTGTCCTTCCCTTGTCTCATAGTTTACACACAAATTCAAATTAAGTGTTGTGAGTGAACACATTAGTACATTTTTATTGGGTTTTATGGCATTGTTTATGAGCGTAAGCCATATGATTGTTTAATGACCCTTGGGTCTCCTCAAACATAGTCTTGAAAGATCCTAGAGAATCTCTCCCAATAAACTGTCTTGGTAAACTCTCCTCCTCAGAAGCCTATAATGAAGACATTTTCTACTTCTTTCAGTTTCCAGTCAAGTCCTCTTTTCTGTGAGTCGAAGGAAAACCCAGCACTTCAGCATTTAACCTGGATTCTTTTGCCACAATAGGCACCTTATATAAGATGCATTAAAGTAACAACATAAAGTATGCATTGTCAAGTCAGACAAAATGAGGCTTAAATACAATGCATTGTGATTTTCTTTTGCATCACATTGCAGAATTTAGCCATCCTATTTCTCCTTCCTGGGTTGCTACCTTGTGTGAGCTTCCTGATGAGAGAACATTAATGATTTTCTCTCTGGCTAAGGGATACAGTTGCCAATTCCCAGTCAATTATCAATTAAGATCTGTATCAAAGTGATTTTGTAATAGTGATATCTGAGTGGTAAACCTTAAGATATTTAGTATATACACATTTAGTATAAATTCACCACAGAGAACAAAACAAAAACAAAACTGATGGCTTGTCTTCATGCGGATGTATGCCATTAAAAAAAAGGAGAAAAATTAATAGAGTTCCCACATGCGTGCAATCAACCATCAAATGGTAGGAAGGTCCGTTTTCCATGACTAAATGGAAGAAAGGCCACGAAAAGCAGGCCCAGCCAAAACCAGAGGAATGAATCTCCAAAAGCAAACTTCACGGCACGCTGACATTTGCCCACTGCTGAGGTCTCATTTGCACTCCTGTGCTCTGTTTTCAAAGGTGGCTACTACTGTATGAAACAAAAGCCTCAACTGGGACCGCATCACATGATTTATTAGCTAGATTTATCTATTTGGCAATAAAAAAAAGAAATCTGAATTGTATATCATAAACACACAGGCCACGTTTCAATAAATATTCAGGAAAAAAAGGTAAGTCCCAATTTTTATGTGCTCACCACATTTTCTACGCTTCATGTCTTTTTTGTCTCGGCGCTGGAATCCTTGCTACTGCTATCTCCAAATACGGCTTATTAGATTTTAATGACCACAACCTGAAACATCAAACGTGCGCTGTCAGGGCACTCTGGGTCCACAACAGTCGCCAGGTGGTGGTGGGATTGGAACAGGCCGATGGGGGTACCGGGGGAATGGCCGCACGCTGGGTGCTTTGCGGGGCTTAAAAATAGTAATTGTGGAAAGCGAGGCCAAAGAATCTGTGACACGGTCGTGATGAGAAAGCCAGACCTCTGCTTTGTCTCTCGGAAACCATTATAGGGCTAGCACTGAGCCAGTGTTTGAACAAAGTCTAATGGAACACATAAAGGAACATTTTGGCTCTTATTAAAAAGCAGCATTATTATTACTACTATTATTAATGTTTACTTAAGATGGATGGCCTTTTTTCCTCCACTGTTATGCAGATTCATGTCCATTGTTGGAATAGTCTGAAAGTTAATCGAAGAACTTGTGGGGGATTCAGTATGATGAATAACTCAACAAATCCTGCGATAAGCAAGCGAGATCTCAATCAATTCACTTCTTTATTTCTCAGCTTTATAAATGTTCTTTATTTACGGAATGTATTCTTTTTTCTTTTCTTTACTTTTTTACATTTTTTTTACAGCCCCCATAGAGAAAGCACAATTAACACAAACGGCCGTTAAATACCTCAGCTGCTTCTGGTTCACTGTGCCGAATCACCTCGTGGCTGCCCCCAAATTGTTTCTCCATCACGTTTCCTCTGGCATTGGCCAGCGCAGCTCATTCTACATTACCTTTTACAATGTACAGCACTCTCCCTACACCGTGTAACAACTCTTTATGTCAGAATGAAAAATGATAATGCATAAATTAATAGCAACCACATGTTTTCTGTTATTGCCTCCACTCCCCTCCTTTCCATATATGGGTTTATATTCTCTCTCTCTCTCTGTCTCTCTCTCTCTCTCTCTCTCTCTCTCCCACTACTAGTTTTTAGTTTTTGTTACTCAAAACAAAAACAATGTCATAGTGTGCTATTTTCAAATAACATTTCAAGTCAGGCAGCCCCCAGCCCCGCACATAACTTACCATGATCAGTAGCGCATCAGTAACAGACAGTGTGATGTGGAATTAAGCTGCCTGAGCAAGCTCTCCAAGCAGGATTACAGTGATGCTTTCTTGGCTGTGCAAAGGGTGCCTAAAGTAACGCTTGACCTAAGGCAACTGTCCCAGGCAGTAGGAGCTTCAGATGACCCCACCCAGGCCTTGACTGACCTCTCCCAGTGGTTTGCATTGTGGGACATGAAAGTGCTGACAGGACATGAGATCAACAACATGAGTTATGGGGAGAGTTAATGTTAACAAGTGTTACGGAACACTGGCTGCCGTAGTTTCTGTTTTTTTTTTCTGCAACAGCTCCATTCACACTCATGTTAAACAACAAAATGGGTGCATGTAAAAGATTATGCTGAACAAAAAACAGTTGTCCCATCACCAGCGTTGCCATGGTTGTTGACATGTTTCAAAACCGCACGTTCAGATCAAAACTGAAAATTGTCTTGAAACTATTAAACAGCAAAATAGGGGAGGCAGTAACTGCAGGATTTCACAGATTGTTGTTTCTGCCCCGAAGACTCCCATAATTCTTAGCATAGAAGATTCCTTTACAGATCAGCACAAATAAGCGTTCCCCTCCATGACCCTTCACTGTAAATCACCCCGCCATTTTATTTAGAATGAAAACACAAGCGGAAATTTGCAGCCAGCATTCACAATGATTGACTTGACTCGAAGCTGATCTTTACTACTGCAAGGCCGTGGACTCTAAGCCACTGTTGCTGCTCTGTTTAAATGTGTTCTGTTTTTCTGCCAAGAATGTATTTATCATGTCACAATGGAGGTCATTGTTTCATTGTTGCAGATACCAAACCATCTGAAATATGCTTGCCCAGTAAAATGAAAAAAGACCACTTTTTTCACTTTCTCTCTGCTTGGAAAGTGTCACAATTTGAGTTAGTGTTAAGTGATTAAAAAAAAAAGTTGGTGGGGGGAATCATGTACAGGTTTGTTCTCAACAAATTATCCAGATTGAAGGTCACACTCGGTTGTTTGTGTAAAACATAAACACTTTTTACCTTCCTGTGATCTGGTGGCTGTTGTCCACCTCTCGCTCTCAAAGGCCAACTTCCAAGCGCTCCAAAAATATTGTGTTAAATATTCCCACATGTTGTTGCAACTGTTTAAATAAATAGTGTACCTGCATTTTTTAAGTATTCCAACATTTTGACAGTTTTTTTTTTCTTTTTTTCCACATGTGAGCTTGACATTGACAAGATGAGGTTTTACAAAGCATTCAAAAGGAAGGAGACTGGATGTCCATGCTGGCCTCCTCTGCCCAATGCAAGGAAACCATTACCTTCACGAGGATGTGAGTTCAGCAATGTTCCCACCTAATGCGTGCCTGAGTACCTCCAGTAAGTGGAATTTCAGCTCCGATAATTAGAACTATTAACAGATTATGGTCACTGTATTCACTTTTTGCCTTTATCAGTTCTCACATCCTTGCAATTAAACAAAACAGAATTTAGCACAACATCTTTAGACTTTCCACACTGTTAGTGGCCGTGCACCCTTGCAGGAATCCTACACAGATCCCTAGGGTGGCCACAGATGATACTGTAGGATGCACATAATGTGTATTTGAAATCATTTGCAGTCTTAACAATATACACTTCTATACTTTTAATATTCTTTTTTCATCCCCCTCCTCCTTAGTATAAAATCCTTATTATGTATTAGTTTGTCTCTTGATAAAAATGTGCATCCTCTCCTGTGTATTGGTTACTGCTCTGAATGCTTGCTTTATCAATGTGGCTGCATCAAGCATTAATATTTATACATATTCATGATAACAATACTTTATCAGCTTCTGTATCAGCGTTATATAAACAATACCCATAGCACTTTCCATAAGCATGAGTAAACGTTATAACCATGTTACAATCATTGACATAAGGATACGAGTCATGTAATGACAAGAATTATGACAATGGTGATCATATATCACACCTCCTACAGAATCTGTTTGTGATAAGTTAAGGATATGCAGGAGTTATGTATGATGCATTATATAGTGCTTATGAGGGTGTGATGATATTAGGCCAGTTCGAAGTGAAAGGTTAATCTTCAGTTGATGAATCTAAGCTTCAAAACTCCTGTGAGCTTGATTCAATTTCCACTGCCTTCATTTCTATAACTTAACCATACTGTACCATATAAAAAAATCACTGTTCAGTCCACTACTAGCTTCAGACTTAAAAATGACCAAGGAATTGCTCCAGCAATTACTATTTAACTACCCCTGTTCTGTCCCATGGCTTGGGCTCATGTCAGACAAAGTTGTACTGATAGGGTAAAGTGGAAATAGTTGTATTGCCAAATTCTATTCTAGTACACATTGCTACCATATATTAGTATATATTCATTTTGTATACAATATGTAGGAAGTGCCTGTTATCTGCATTGCCAGAGGGAACATCCTCTAGGTGTGTGTGCAAGCTACCCTTTGACAGATAACAAAAATATATATTCTGCTGCACACATTTCAATACAAAGCAAATATAGAAGGGGTAGTAATGACCTTGTACTTTCTTGTGCTGTAGTTAAGCACAAAGGCTTTCAAAATTGTTTTTGAAAAAAAAAATTGTAATGTAAGGACACTGTCCACAGACCAGATGGCTGTGATTTCTTGGATTGGCCATGCTTGAATCGGATGGTTTGGGAAATAACAATCCGTCAAGAGGAGGTCAAGCAAGAAAAGCCGTTAAAGAATGATGGCACCTTTGGTGACCTCAACAAGAATGGAAAATGGTCTAAAATGTGCAAACAGCACAAAATTGGAATCCGTTATTCCCTGCTGGCCTCCGCTGTGTGTGCGTCCATAAGTGCCCCCAGAGTTACTCCTGAGAGTGGAGCCATGGCGGACGAGCGCCCTGCAACCAGAGAGCTCTGCAGAGGGGAAAAATTTACAGCAGCAAGGCTCACTGTATGAATTATTCCTAGTTACGGGTGACATCTGAAATTCTTTAAAGTTATGGGTCTTTGCAGACAGGAGTTTTTGTACACGCAATTTGCAGTACGTCAACCCGAAATGCCCTTCTGGAAACCCCCACAGAAGCCTAAATCAACAAGCTGAAGAAATACTGCATTTAGCTCGGTTAGCTTGCCACAAAAATCAACCATATATCTCCTAAACTATCTTCAAGGTTACGCAAGCAAAATTCTGAGAATATTTTGCCATGGATTCATGTGTGTGGTTAGTATTGTTGTTTTTCTGTGTCATTGTTTTGATGCCTTAGGCTGGCATTTTATAACATTCATCATAGATCCTTACATGAATATGTACTAATTAATCTAAAAAAATTGGGGGAAATTTTAATTGCATCAGGCCCTGTCTTGAATGGTCACAGCACACAATATAGTCATTTATGTGTGTATGGAAACAATTGTAAAACTAAGGATTGATAGGTAAACGCATGCAGTTCAGGCTGTTATTTTTGGACAAGAAACAAACATATTTTACTCAAATTTGATAACTTGTTATGAGTCAACTTTTCAAAAGCAGTTCATTTTTTTGGTAGAAGAAGCATCATCATAATGCAGAAAACAGTTTGGTAAAGAGTGTGGGTCTGGGTGGGGTGTGTGCGTGCATGAGCGTGCGTGCATATACGTTAGCCATGCTTTTGCCTTGGACACAAGGAAATCCTGCTGAATTTATCAAGCAGTAGCCTATGGCTTAGAGGCCTTGTTGACAGCATATAAAGTGATCTAACACAGACTTGTTCAAGTCCATAAAGTCACCAATCAAAATTTTAGCTTTACCTAGATGGGCCAAGACCATCTGTGTAGACTGACCTTATTAAAGCAAAACAAAACAAAAACGTTAAGGCAGGACCTAGATCATACCCTGACACGCGCCAGGAGTCTCAGCACAGGGGAATCTGGTTCCCATTCAGTACTTATGGGCATTCATTTATTTGCTTACCTATGCCAAAAGATTTCAGAAAGCATAGCATTTATTCAGCTGCTGCATGACCTGCACACAAGCTCATTTCTGATAGCTAATGGTGTTGTCTAATACATATACAATACCATATCCCCATGATCCCTATGATTGTCTTAATGTACATGGGACAAATTAAGACAATTGCATCTTAAAGAGCCACTGTTCTGAACTGAAATGCAGCACATTTGAAACGGTCTTATTTTTTGTCAGTTCATCGTAAATCTTTGGGTGTTTAACACAGTAGCAGTGTGGTTAAGGTCTTTGACCTGACCCCAACAGCCTGTGGGTTCAGACTCCAGCTGAGTAATACCAAACACTTTAAACATGGTCCCTGCTGTCTCTCTACTTGGGCCATCTTTAAAAGAGATGGTCTGGAGCAGTCTTTGAAGGACTGGTATTCTATCCATTGAGTGCACTTGAACATCACCATACCACTGGAGCCAGAGTAAACTCCTTCTTATTCATAGCTGACATTTATGTAAGGCTTCCATAGTGATAAAACTATTGTATTTGCGTTTTTTACGATACTGATACGATTCATTTTTATGATACAAAGTGTACAGAAATTTTAGAAGAATTCTTAATCCTGATGTCAGCAACCCAGCCTTCAAGCATGTTTGTGCATGACAAAAAATGAGAGAGTGAGAGAGAAAGGCATTAACTATAACATATCCAGGGAAACTGCTTTCTTTTCCCTTGATGTCATAAGAATAAACAGTGCTGTCAGTAATTAAGTTGAATTTGTGTTACAGAAATGCAGTGTTGGCAACATGGTTAGGGAGGTCAGTTTAAAGCAAATGCCATAATTCTGCCCTGATTAAGATAATGACTTCTGTGGATCTTGTTTCTGTTTTTTTGGCGTCCTTTTATCGGATTACAAGGCCTTTCTGGAACACTATTAGTCAGCACTGTCATCTCCAGCTGTGGGACGATACTGACATACTGTACTTAAATATGATGGAAGATATGATTCCAAATCCACCTATTTAGAAAAGATAATACTTGACACTCACTGGATGTGACGTTTCATTTAATTGACCTCAAACTGCTTTACAAACCATACATAATGTCCATCTCCCACATTAGGAAATCAAAGGTTACTCTGAGTGACTGCTTGTATATAAATGAAATTTGGAATGCCCTCAATGGCATCTTTACTCTTATCACAAAATCCTTGAGAATGGCTCAATTCACTTTTTTGAGACTGACATTTATGGAGTCAAAATATTGTTACTTCCTTGTAAATAATATATTGATTAATTTCCTTGGGAGAGAAGAAAATTTGTAAATGTAAACAATAGATCAACAAGTCATCTGCATAACTGTTTGTCCTCTTTTAACTCCCACTAGCTCCTTATTAGTGTCTCAACTTTTTCTCTTCGATACCATAAAAAGTACATGTGACAAAACATGATGCAGTTAACCACCATGCCACAAATCTATTAAACGCAGTCCTTGGCCAGTACAGTTAGGTCTATTTGCAAGGTGGAACGGACTTGTGCTCTTGTAAAAAGGAGAGGCTTGATTCGCTTAGCGTTTTAAGTGTTCCCCATGTTCCCCTTTCCTCCGCCGCATGTGTTTTAACTTCACGTTCTGGATATCGCCACATTTACCACGCTCAGCGCCAGCTCTCGCTCCGGCTTCAGCCATTTTTCTTCACCCGCAATTATATCTCCATTAGGATCTGCAGGACAGCAAGGCTGAACAGAGCAGCCAGGGCTCCGTGGCCAGTTTGGCACCTCGGGGCCCTCATCTCTCACCTTGGCGGAACAGCGAATTCATCACCGCAGGGCCGCTGCCACAGTAAGGCGGCCTGCTGTGTTTCAGCAGTCTTCAGCAGGTCTTTAAATCTGCACCGCTGAAATGGGTTAGCATTTATCTCCCAGAATCAGCCTGTCGAAGTCGCGTTTAAGCCCCGGGGGCAGAAACGAATGGCCTTTTCCAGCCTCGTTGACTGATACTACAAGGTGCACTTGTTCTTTTTTTTCCTTCTTCCTCCACATAAATAGGCAAAGCCACAAACAGATGTAAAAATAAATGTAAGTTCAGTTTATATGCCAGACGTAAAACTGTGATTTCCGCAGTGATATTATGGATTGAGCGGACACACATCATTCAGATTCGAGCAGACAGGCAGTTCTTTTAAGTGTGAGGCTGTGGAGCTGGAATAGAGGGAAAACAGAATGAAACATAAACCTCCTCACAGATGTAAATGACCTCCTCTCTCTATAATACACAGTAGTTGAAAGCTGGTGAGACCCAGAGGTGAGGTTCTGTGAGAAAAGTTAAAAGTAATTATCACAGTGAAATAAATGAACAACCTTCACAGTTAACATGTAAAGTACAATAACAATGTTTTGATGTTGCTGCAATGTTTACTTTTTCATAAACAGTTGCGTTATCAGAGGTTTATGAGATAGTTTAAAGAACCTCAGTATTTAATGATTATTTTCTTGCTGTTTTCTTTTTATTTATTGATCTCTTTAGACATAGTTTTTATGATTATTATTCTGTTGTATTTCTTGTGCACCAAATGCCAAGCACAGTAAAAGAAATTATAACTGAATTACTGAATGTCAGGCACAATGCTGCAGTCTCATGCATGGTCCAACAATGGCATTATATTGTCAGGTCCTGGTTTAAGCTTTCTGGATGCATAGCCAATAGGTCCATTAACAAATCATTTATCCCCAATGCACTATGCACCCCACATTATTTTAGTCTCATGTCTGTGAATGAGAACCTGACATAAATTTTATCTGATATAAAATTGGACTCTTGACTTCACTGATTCAATGTCTTGGTCCTCTTCCTAAGGTAATTCTGCACACCCCATGTTTTCATAATTTTCAGAATGCTTCTTCTTCAGAATTGGCCCATCTTATCACAGAAAATCATAAAAAGTAATACCAAAAACATAAATGGTAGTGGGAGTACCAATTCTGCAGCATACTGACCTAAATAGATGCAGTATGCTGTTGGAATTGGAGAATATGATACAATAATAATAAAAACATACGACAAAACCAAGTGGGAGAGAAATGAACTAAACATAAATGTATAATAGGGAAGTTATTGCTTTGATGCTGTGGTTTGTGGTTTGAAGTATGTCTGTGTACTTGGAGGTACAAATTAAACTTGTGTGAATCCAGAAGCTGCTGCCAATTCCATTGTTCAACAAGGATGTCCATGTCCAAAGCTATGCTGTGTCTCACGTTCCTCAGAACGAAATTTAGTGAGGTTTTGGGCTTACAGATTATTCTTGGGTCTCAGTATCAGTTGGCAGATCAATGGTGCTGTTTGTGTCACTGTTGTAAAGCTACAGCCATCACAGTGTGTAAGTGAGCCTCGACTCGGCCTCCTCATTCTCAGCATTACATTAGCATTCACAAGACAGCAGAGGTAGGTTGGGACAGCCGACAGGGAAATGAGAACCAGAACTCAGTCGCTGCCTCTTCCTCGGGATGGCTCTGTCACCAAAAAGCTGAGCCGATCCAGGCGCTCGGATATGACATCATACGTCCGCCTGGATGTTTCCAGGGGAGGGAGGGAGAGAGAGTACGGGAGAGAGTCATGATTCAGTTTGAAGACGGTAACTGTTTAGTTTATCCTTAACAACCTGGCTGTGGAGCCAGGGCTATTTGTAGGCTCTGTGGCTGTCTATTCAGTACAGTGTCATTAAATGACCAAAATGCCAGGAGCCTTATTCATTTTGTATACACCCACACTGAGGAAATGTATTAAGGGTCAGGAGGGATGTTGTCAGAAAATGGAGTGAAAAAAATGAACAGAGAGGAATTCTCCGTCACTTGGGTAACAGCTCCCCTTGGTGAGTTTGAAAATCTGTGTTACCCGATTCAAATGACAGAGGGAGGTACATGCAGTGGCACTGAGGTAGAGTGAAACAACAGGCAGTCTTCAGGGAGAGATTCATGTTCATTCAACTGTAAGCATTCACAGGCATGCTCATAAAGTGCCCTTTATTCATTTCAATGCACAGTATGCATGTACCATTGGCAAACAGTAATGCCAAAATTGTTATTAAACTCTTTATGTGTATTATTGACAAGTTTATACTATACCCTCCAATGTGGGTCAAAGGGCACTCCAGGTTTTTCTGTGGATACAGAAAATGGCTTGAAATCTCTTTTGCCCTTTTTTTTCTCTCCCTCTCTTTCTCTCTCTCTGACTAATAGGTGCAGCAGTGTTATCTAATACGTACCTGAACAATGCCCTGTGGCAGTACATTTTAACACCTGTCATGAGACAACTCATCTCCCCGCCATATCCCTGTAAACAAATTGCTCCACATTTCAACTGACAGCTGTGAAAAGAGATTTATAATCGACCCAGTGCTGCTCACACAGCAGTCAACATGCTTTGAAATATAATATCAGGTAGACGTACCCATCCATTTAGTAACCCCAGTTCACAAACAATAAAATTGTTAAGCAGCATCTGTTCAGGATAAGGAGCTCCTTAATGCTGCAAGCAAACAAAGGCCCTGTTATTTCATATTTGCCTTTTTAAGGTGTGCATGATCAGGGGTATTGCGCCGTTTGACGGGAACACAAAGCTAAACCGTCTCGGCGCTCATACCAGAGGAATGCCGTGGCAATCGACTACAAGCTCTTTTAACTCGCAACCATCATTTTTCCTTAAATGACAACTAATTAAATGTATTTATAAAACAGAGACTGAGGCAATATTTTTACTGGAGTAGCTTAGCAACAGGTGATTGGATCTGGGTCCCAAACTCCAAGAGCAGGCCCTGCCAAATGAAGTGAATTCGCAGTCATATCTCTCTGGGCTGGCAGAGGCAGGACTGGCTGTATGCTTGTGCTCTGCAGGCTGGATGCAGAGGGCAGGATGACATAATGGCTGGTTGCATACCCCTCTCAGAACAGCTCAGGAAGACAGCGACAGTGTGGAGGCACACACAGGCATGGCTTGTCTCTTTACTTTCACCAGCACAGTAGAAGTTTTTTTTTTTTTTTTTTTACTGTTTTCCTAGATGATTAATCTGCAGAAGTATCACTGCTCAAACTGTAACAGAAGTTTCGAAGTAGACTGCAGCATCTCCTGTTTAGGTTTGACAAGTCCTCCTTCCTGGAGAGACATGCAGTAGAATGAGCAGCCCATCTTCCTCTTAGATAGAGGAACAGACTATCCGTCATACCATAACTTATAATTGGCAGTACATCATGTACAGGTGACAAGTGAACGGACTAAAAAACAACAACCATGCATGGTTCAGTTATTGCAACGTTTTTTACTTTTTCTGCCACATGCCTTTGTCCAAGGCATTTTAAAAGTTACAGTATTTTAGCTGTGATGCAATACAAGTTCAGTGTGAGGTACGAAGGACAGTTCATACAAATTGCAGTTTAAACAGGTGCAAGTATATTAGTCATTGATAATTAACCACGACATAGCTACAGAGTGGGTCATGACAATGGCATTGACAGTGTTTTTCCATGCATGTTGTTTGACGCTGGGCTCAGAGGATTGTACTTAAATAAGTGTACACCAGAACTGTATATTGCTGCATTGCGTTCAAGCAAGAAACACTGGGATATATTTGAGCAAAACGGTAAATGTAGCTGCCCAATGGTAATTGTATTATCTTCTGCACACGCTGTTGATCTCTCTAGTGCAGAATACAAACCGGTCTCAAGGATGTTAATGATGTCAGCCACAGCCAACCAAATCAGTTTTTTGATTCATTTAGACAACTCCTGTGATAAACTGCATGATTTGGGCATTAAAACCAGGTGAATGTTCAGCCACAAACATAAATTTGTTTACTCTACAGCATCAGGCTGTAACCTACACTTAAGAGTTATGAACACTTTATAAGAATATTTAGATTCTTTGGTGACAGCAGAGATATAAACTGTAAATATGCAATGAGACAATTTATTATGGTGGAGAGGAACTGCTGGCAAACTTTTTAGGTTATAATGTATGAAGATGTAGGCATACAACAGAGGAAAGTACTTTTAATAAAACATTGGCGAGGACTGCTGGCAAAAAGCAATCAGCTACAGTGAAGGGAATGATGCTGTCATGAGTCACAGGGTCAGCTGTTTTTGTCCATCTCTCTGTGAGGTACAAGGCAGTAATGTGCGGGGACTCAGTAAGTATGTTAGACAACCAGTGGGGGCCATGGCAGAGTTGACCAACTTAGGGGGTCTGTGGACTGCAGCCAATGGAGCATAATCAGAATGACTGTGAAAAGGATTGGCATTGCCCACCAGAGACCCCCCATCCACCGCTGGCCAATCACAACAGCCTGACAAGCCAGCAAGGTGATATTACAGGAAAGGCATCCAGCTCTGCACATGGTTAATATCCCCTATGCATCATAAAACATATACTCCTGGTTGTTTGTATGTTACATTTATGGCCCTGAGGGTGTGCAACAGGCCTCACTCCCTCTCTCATCACTCTATGGCAGACAGACATAAGACTTATATGGATGTGATGCATCTTTTCTCAAATACTTCAAGGGGTTTATCTTGAGCTTTGTCTTTTCAGAAGTCAGTCAGTATTTTATTTTGTTTTGTTTTGTCTAGTTTCACTTGTTTTTATTTTTTCAGCTGTCGGATTGAATGCCCTCCTGTGCCTCTTTGATGAGCAGTCTCTCAAGGTTCAGTATAATTTTACATAAGCAGCGAGACTGAGCATGGACCTCTGTGTTACAGTATAGCTTTGTGAGGTTCCTGGATCTAATGATCATACCTTAGGACCTCTTCCCACCACTTTTAGTCTACCTCCACCTTTGTAGTTTAGTAATCCCTTCCTTAGAAGATGGCCTCTCTCCACATGTCCATGTATTCTGAAGTTTTCTCCATCTCAGTGTCAGCCAATCACAAAGGATGAAATCACTGCCCGTGCCTCTAACCTGTAGTGGCTTACCTCTGCCTCTTCAAACTTTTACACTTTTTTGAACTTTCAACCCCTCCTCATGCCAAAGAGTGGTAGCATCAGAAATAGGAAGGGTTTCATATCCCAGTAGCACACACAGTAGACCAGGATCATTCGGGTTCCCCTCTGTTCATTGATGTAGGTGCATTAGCAAGGAAGCTTTGATCTCAAACAGCCCGTTCACTCATTGAACCTCTGTTAAATGGGAGGACAAATCTGATTAGACTTAGTCTAGTGGTAATCAAAGTCACAAGATGCCGTTTGAGACATTTGCACAGGTGGAGATGTGATTATATGCTTCATGGGATGTTACTGCATAAAAGTGCATTGGATTACAAATTGGATATAAAATGAAAATCATGAATCAAGCTTTACCACATGGTTCTCATGGTTATAGAAGGTGATATTTGTACATAGTAATGGAATGCATAATTGTGATACTCTCCATGCAGTAATTTTCCACTGACAGGAAAGACACATATCAATGCTCTAACCAATACCGACACTTTTTAAATGTAATGGACTTTTATTGTATGCTCTCATATGAACTGCTTTATGTTACATTAACCTCTGGCATAGTTGTAAAGTGGATTGATGAGATTTTTTTTTTTCCCCCCAAGAGAGGCCATGCTGACACATGTAAAATCCGACTGTTGGAAATAGAAGAAAATGAAATAACTTTTTCACCAATTTCATGCATACAAACATTAAATGCACTTTAGAACAATATACAAACAAAGGTATGTCCCGTTCAAATAAAATATGTAAAGACTACAGTGGATTTTCAGAACGACTGTTTACCTTGTTGGGCAAACCAGCTCAACTCAATAAAATGCAATAAAATAACAATACAATCACTACATTTCATGCCGTTCTATTTTTATAAGGACTGGGGGTATATTTGCTTTAATATGAATAAGAAGCTTATTAATCAAATAGCAGGCTAAACTGAGACAGCTGAAATTAGTTTATTTGCTTTGGAAATTTCCATAAAGATCCAGATTGTCCAGATCTGTTGGGCCATTTTTCACATGTTAATGTGTAACAAGTCTTGTGAAAAGGTAGCAGCTTTGGTTAACCTTTTGCGAGACAGACAGACAGTGGATGAAGAAATGATGAAGAAAAGTATATGTCCCCTGCTTAGTCAGCAGTGAACAAAAGCAATACAGAAGGAACTGCTCCCCTAACATGCTGAGTCCTTGAGGGGGTGGTCTGTTCTTAATACACTGACCATCAAGCTATTCCACAGGAGCTCCAGCTGCAACCTCACACACATCAGGTGAGTTGACATCAACATTACGTTCCTCTGAAATGGAAAAATACAGGTTAAGCTGGGTGGAATCTATGATCAGTGCCAAACTACACATCAGAGAGAGAATGTATGAGCTACAGTCCAATAAGACAGTAGTGTAAATATATGATTGCACATACCTGTGATCCCACACACCAAATCCAAGCACAGGAGCAGTGAATCTCTGAATTCATTCCACTTATTATAGTGGATATGTATATGTATGCGCATACACACATTCACACGCACACACATGCATGTTGACATGTGCTGATCCCTGCTGGTATGAGTATTTTATTCTATGCTGAAGCCAAACAGACTTCTATAGTAAGTGAAAGCATTTTACAGTTTTTAGTCATATTAAAACCAAAAAAATGGATCTGTAATGAGATGACCCCTCCCACTACTAAATAAATAAATAAATAAAATCGTATTTAAACAGTGTACTACAAATATGACCAAATGTACTCTGTGTTTTTGTTTACAGTTGTACTCTGTATTATCAGCATTGCTTTGAGCTGAAGTGGGTTTTTTTGTTTTGTTTGTTATTTATTATTTTATTTATTTATTTATCCCCCGGAACTACATCTAGGGCTTGAATACAGTTAAGACAAAGGGAGTTGCAATGGCTCCTTTTTTCAGCCTGTTGTGAGAAGAGGCACTGTTTCTCACCAGCAAATCATAGAGCAATGAGCATTAGGCTAAGCTCCTCATAGTAAGCCTTTTATCTGGGTCTGAAAAGCCATTCATCTGAGTTCAGGAAGAAGAAATCATTTCCAAATACGCCACTATGCATTGTGCAATTTGCCATCAGAGAATTCCTGGGAGTGACGTCTGATGATAGTTATGTGCTCTGTTGTTGTAGGGCAAAGCAAAAGAAAGGGAAAGTGAACCTAAGCAAGAGGCATGTGCTAATTAATGTTTGCAACAAGTTCTGTGGAAAATCAAAGGTACATACTCAAATAGATGTTATATATATGCAGATTTGATGTAAAATTGATGCTAACATTCACATTGTTTAATGTTTAAATGGATTCAGTTCTGTACTAGAGTGTCTTTAGTTGAAAACTGGCTATTAAAGAAAGCCATAGAATTTCAGTAAATCACGCTATCAGTTCTGGGTGCAATTTAGATACGCCAGCTACGTAACCAGCCAAAGGGACAAACAGTTTAATGATCAGGTAGCTTGTGTGTTATGTTGCTCATTTGGCTATGTGGAGTTAGTTTTAGGCATGGCCGAAGGTGGCCACTTCAGTCCTTATCACCGTCAGAGATAACTCAGCTATCCCTGGGGCTGTATTACAAAGCCCCAGTGACAAATGTCACTAACTGATTTCATTTTAATGACAAGGAAATGCATCCATTGCAATTGTGAAATCCAATCAGCACAGGTAACCCCCAACCAGAGAGATTTAGAGGGGCAGGCAGAGCATGAGAAAGTCAAATATCTTTGGGGTTTTAGTTTTTCTTTTTTGACCAATCATTTCCTCTGAAAAAATTAGCAGATCTGATTTCCCTAGAAATGCAGACATCTCTGATTCAGATTGGTGTTTTTATCCTATGTTGCTTTCTCAGATCTTTAAACACATGGAATTGTATCTGGTGTCTCCATCAAATTATTGGTGCTATACACTCTTTCATTGCAAACCAGACATTAGCTTGTTGAAACCCAGAGCTCCTGGCTTTGTCCACGGATGCCGTGGCAGTCGACATGTTTCTGTAGCAGGTACACCTCTGCATTGTAAATCACCGGTGGTCTGGTCCAATCACATGTGACCTTTGATCTACACACTGATCCCAAAGGACACCCTTAGCATTAATAGTGGGGTCCCTCTAGAGGAAGAAGTGTGAACTGCTGTCACATACCAACAGTATCTTCAACATGTGTATTTCATCACAACTGTTTAACTTGTTCAAAGTATTGTTTTGATGAAGTTTTTTTTTGGTTTGTTTGCTTTTTCTTTCCACTGGGAATTTTAGTAAAAACTATTTTGCAATATAAATGATTGCCCTGATTAAATTCTGAAGATCATTGCGTAGTATATGGAATCATGACCTGAAAACTAATCAAAATCTGTCTTTGCACGTATCAACCACGTATGTCGACCAAATGTTGGAATGTTGTTGTTTTTTTCAGGATGCAATAATTAGAGTATCAACACATGCAATACACAGGTATTTAAGTATAAACTTTACATTTTTAATTGTTCAAAATACCAGCATCTCTAACAGGACATCACAAGTTTCAGACTGGAAATAATAATAATAATTATTATTCTGACATATCTCTTACCCCAAACTTTAGTAGTAAAATTACTCTTAGGTGGTGGGAACTAAATAAATGAAAACCCTGTTTTCTTAACTGGTAAACAGAAACTAAATTTAGTACAGCTGCTGTAGATTAGACTCCCAATATCTCTCTAACTGTGAAAAATAAACATCTTAATCTTCTTATCTCTCCAGATTAGTGACCCATCTCTTCGGTTACTGAAATGCCACATCTATGAACACCTCATCTCTTGTGTGGCACAGCCGTGTTTGTTTTCTGTAGAATTACAATAATAAGGACACTTGCTTAGTGTGCATTTGTACATAAGCATGACACACATAACCTACTCCAACGTGTAAAGGCTTCATAGAAAA
This sequence comes from Megalops atlanticus, assembly GCA_019176425.1. NCBI lineage: Eukaryota > Metazoa > Chordata > Actinopteri > Elopiformes > Megalopidae > Megalops > Megalops atlanticus. Next base: position 17,147,920 of record CM032887.1, on the reverse strand, counting down.
ACTGGGTAACTGACTGTACAGAGAATAGAGTACAGACCATCATCAAGGTACTGTGAAACCCACTATATTTGCAGAGTATACAGTAGGCTGTTGTAAGAGCTGTTAAGCCTGCTATACATTAAGAAAAGTTCCTTTCATGGTCAGGGGGCTGACATCACTTCAAATGGTTCTGTTTGTCCATTCCTTGTGCGGACTGTTTGCATAATATTATGTCAGTGTTAAGGTCTGATGACCGGCAATGGCATAAATACAGGGAGGTGGACCTCAAATCCTCGGCTATAACCTTGCCAGCTATATATCTCTATATGTCTCCACCTCCTCAAGATTAAGGACAAGGGTTAAACTCCTCCAATCAAACTTTTAATGAATTCAGCCTGCTGACTGAGAGCTCTGGTGGAGTGAAACCAGACACCACCATTCTAAGGTAAAGCCAGAGAGATCAGGGTATAATTCAAATTCAACACCCCAGCTTTGAATGTCAGTCTTGATTACCTCCAAACAACAAATATTTGTTAGATGTTTTGCACAAGAATTGTAATATGTAACATTGTGTTTGCTCTGTGGTTGCCTTTCGAAACACAAGGAATCCACTGTGACACAAGACAATGGAGAGGGGCACACAGCACAGGTCCTTTAGGAGAGCAGGACAATGGCTGGTCATTTCACTTCAAACTTTCAAGCTATTGTGCTCTTTTGAGCACAACCTGTTTGTTCTCAGTCACGAGAAAAGTCAAAGGTTTGTCTCCATGATTGATAACTACAGCTCTTACGTGTGCAGTTGCTTAAGATCCTCCAGTGTGGACAGAATGGTCCCAATCAGGCAGGAAGAGTAGGAGAAGGAAGCAGGTTGCATATAATTGCAATTATCTTTCAATGAGTGCATTTCAGCCTCACTTAAACAATATGATTCCTAATTGCTCCAAATGAGAAAGAGACGGAATGATATCAATGGCAAATATAACAGAGGTTTTAATGAACAGCTATAAAGGGGGAAAATATAAGTAAATGAGTGCCTCACTGATCACATGCCACTTTGCTTTCTAAAAACGCAGCCACAGAGGTAGGCACCAGTCTGACAAATTCTGTTCTTTCCTTTATTTGGAAGTGAATTGCCCGAATATGACCCAGAGGAGACCTGTGTGAGATAAGGGTGATGAATCTGACCACTTGGGTTCTTGAAAGCGACCCTGTTTACACTGAGAAGGACCTGCTCCCACTCTGAGTATACAATGGCACTCATAATAACCTTTTAGCCAGGCTGCAAGGAGCACTTTGATCTCAGATGGCTCCAAATGGGACTCTTATGACTACCGCGTGTTGGGAAATGTGGGCCGAAGCTTGAATAAAGTAAACAGAGGAGGGTAGCGCTGGACACACATGCGCGCGCATACACACACACACACACACACACACACACAAGCAGCTCTTGTTTGTGGAGTGTCCCAGGCAGCACAAAAGGGTGAAAAGTGCACACATACACACAGCTCCTGATCACATGCATTAAAAGGAGGATTAGAGCACATGGCTAGAAGGATGTGCCACTAAGAGAGAGTGTGTGCATGGGTGTGTGTGTGTGCGTGTGTGTGTGTGTGTGTGTGTGTGTGTGTGTGTGTGTGTTCGTGTATATGCATGGCTATGGGAGCAATGGAAAGGTCAGTAAATGCAAATATTTGGGCAAAAGGGCTGGGACAGTTGATACCAGGTATAGACATTACTCATTCGTCAAAGAGATACTGCATCTCAGGCTCACAAGCCATTGGTAATGAACCAATAGTAAACAAAAGTAAACAGCATTCCCATTCAGTTTACTGTATAATTGCATTAATTTCAATTAAAATCCTAACCCTTAAGCAAAGGTTCTTGTTCCATATGGCACACATTGTTAAATGAAAACTTCACACAATTTTATCACAGTTTTACACAGGTAAAACAGGTAAACATTGGAAATTCAAATTATCCAACTTTGCTGAGATTTCAATGAATTTTACATCTTTCTGGTTCTTGAAATTTGAAATATTTGCAGAAGAAACCCTGAGTGAGTGGAGGAGTGAGTTTCCTTAAAGGAAAGAAAACAAATTCTTCACCTCTGCCTGAACAATAGCACAGAAACAGAACATTTCATGACGTCGTGCATTTCCAATGTCATATCTGGTGAATTGTGGCAAATTAATGTTTTCTTAACAATTACATCACTCAACAGTTTCCCACTCGGACACATGGAAATCAATCATCATTGTCGTTGTCCACATGCCTGATGACTGAAGTTCTGAGGGTTAAACATGAAGAAAAACAAAAGACTGACTTGAGGAATGGGCTTGTTGTCCAGTTCTATAATTAATCATACTCTAGGTGCTGGAGCACAGGCATGCTTGCTATTGCTGATTGACCTCTGGGCTGCTCTGTTGAGTTCAATGCCCCAAATGGTTGTTTGATACAGTGACTTCTGGGCTATTCATGCCCTGGGGCAAACAATAGTCATCCAGTAGGAATGATTAACCCTCAGAAGACTTCTGTGAGAGGAAACCTGAAAAATGCACTCATCACCACAAGACATACCACAAGCACCCTGACCCAGGCTTCATTTCGTTAATGAAGACGGAACACTGAAATGAAGATGTGATAACACACACAGGATTTATTTGGTTTTAGCAAATACATCATACATTCTCTGAAAATTAGGTTTGTGTTTTCCAGGCATTTTTCCAGCGAACACCCAAAGTTACGTTCCTGTTGGTAACAGCTCAGTCTTCACAGAAGCTTGGTCCAGGTCAGCTTCTGATCACCAATGTGTATTCCATCGTCCAACAAACCAGACACACCACACTCACACACACACACACACACACACACACACACACACACACACACACACACACACACACACACACACACACACACACACACACACACACACACAGGTACACGTATCACAGTAACTGAACCCACAGAACCTGCACACAATGCAAATTACCCTAGTGACTGACTACACAAATTGATGAATTCTTAGAGAGGTAGTATACATACAGAGAGAGTTTGTGTGCTCTAAATATAATTGCTTGAAAGAATTAATGTCTTCTAAAATACAAAAAGCCTATAACAACATTTATCTTTGTATCCCCAGAGCTATTGCTAATACTCAGTGAACATAGGAGCAGTACAGAGCTAGAAAAGTCTTGTCAACTTTTTAATTCTGCTATTGACCTCAGATAACCTTGAAGCTTGAGCATGAGCTGATTGGTTTGACATCTTGCCTGTCGTGCTGTAACGAGTGATTCTCGTAACTACTTTATCAAGAAATCTTGGAATGAGAAAAATGCTGGCAGCCTGGAATTTACAAGATTTAGTCAAGAATGTTCCAAAAACAATACGCACTCACCTATATAGTGGTATTTCATCAGACAGAGAGGCATTTCATTCCTGCACTAAATGCTCTTGTTTTGTGGATTATGTAGAGATGCATAATCCACAAAAGTTGAAGAAGCTGAAGATCAGTGATCTTGAAATTAATGATTTGCTTAGCAGATGGCCTTAAAGAAGGATAGCATACACTTGAGCCGAGCTCACTTGTTGCTTACGTATAATTCTCCATATAGTTATAATATATGATATATTTTAATGAATCTTGGTGCATTGCGATGGCAGTGTCCCACCTGAGGACGATGATGATGACAAAGGAAAGACTTAGTCTTCCAAATGCTTAAGACATATTTCCTTCAACAGTATAAGGTGTTCTGCTGAGAACGTTTACATATCTAACTCTAAAAGGATGGATGTGGTATTGTAGAATGTGGTAATTTATTCATGTGAAACAATGGATACAGCAAGGGTTACCTGGAATTCTCCAGGTATTATTTATTTCTATTTTTTCTGTGCCTATGTAACTGGTGTCAGCTACTTAATTCTTTTAATAATCAGCTACAAATTACTGGTAGTCATGTTAAAAGTAATGTGTGGGTTGACCGCTGGCACTTAAAGATGCATAACTGCACATTAACACACAGCTCGTATTACAGCTTACATCTTCTGGTTTTGGTCTCAACATTACAACAAAAGCACAATATTGGCTCTTTCTTTGTCTTTAACAGGGTACGAAAATAATCCCACAGGCTCTGGGTTCCATCAAACCCATTCAAATCCAGAAGCAAATATTTAGATTGAGAAAAAAATCAAAATTACAGGAATCAGTCAAAGCATCATTTACTTCTGTTAATTTCCATAATGACAAGGGCTGTACCCAGAAAGGGTTTTATCCGTTTGGTGCGGCCAAGCATTGCTTTGAGTTATGGCTTGCATCGGGAGGCAGCTTGACAGCCTCACTGATTTTCGTGTGCGTTTGTGTTCTCTGAACTCAGTTCTGAACAAATACCTGACAATTAGAAGAGCTGATTGCAGCCGAGGAGGCTGCCAAGTTGTAATTTCTATTGTTAATAACCGAAAGAAAATATTTATGTCTGCAAAATACGGCCATGCTTTAAACTGTTTTGCTTTTTGCAACCGTGACCCATACCCATGCAAGGTATTTTATTATAATTAGCTGGAAAAACATAATTGGGCTAGAGTTATCAAAGTGGAACAATTTTGTGAACTTGTGCCATATTATTTCAATTAGCTAACCATCCTCAGTGGTTTGGCCAGGCAAGCATGCAGTACTACTGTTGCGCTCCATTTTGGAATGCTAAATTGATAAATGATTTTGTAAAATATTACCACAGCTCGCTTCCCAGATAACAAGCCAACACAAACACAACATTTCAAATGTAAAAAATATGAAGATAAAGGTTATATATCTCACCGAAGGGAGGGGGGGGTGGAAATGGCCTTGTAAGAGAGGAGTATTTGGACATCGTAATATAATGACACAGGCTGGATTGGAATGAAATTGAATTCCCTTGCCAAGCCTTTTTTATCTATAAATTTGCCACTATTATAGATCACTGAAAACATGAAAAAAGCTTGGATTCCCCTTGAGAATGAGAAAAAGAATGTTCCAGACCAGAAAAAATACAATAGTTTTAGCTTGTTTTATTCTTTTACCCCCCAATGCTTGTCAATACGGGTGCACATTGACCCAAAAGCGGCAGCATCGCACATTTCCAAGATCTTCACACTTTGATGCTTGGGTGGTATGTTCAGCCGTGGTGGCTGGAGCAGTAGTCACTACCGGCTCCTTGTCAGTGTTGTAATATACGTAATTTTCAAAAAAAAAAAAAAAAAGTTGAGAGCATTGGGGCAGCACTCCCCTCTGTGCTGGCAACTGAAAGCCCCTGTTCAGATTCATAAATCGTCTACAATTACTTTCTGGGATACAAACCGTTGGAAAACTATCGAGGCGTATTCAAACACTGCGATAAATAAGTAATGCTTTGTGACGTGTTTATTGAATGTTTATACGTCGCTCCATATGGCCCTTAATTGGTTGTGAGTGGAAATGTTTTAAGCAACTGTCTGAGGGATTCACGCTTTGGCGACTCTGTGGTCATTCGATACTGCACTGGGTGGGAGGGATGGTCTACTCAAGCGCAGACCTGGAGGCAGTGAGTGTAATGGCTTGTACAATGCAGTGATGACATCCAGCTCTCCGGCGTCATGGTGAGCGCATTGTGTTTGCTTCGCTGACAAACAAAGCTTTAATAAAAAATGAAATAGAGAGAATCAGCATTTGTGCAGCATAAACAATGCCTTAAGCTATAAACAATTTGCTGAGACGGAGCTCTTGGTCCCTCAGAAGGGATAAGCTTAAAGGTCAGCATGTGTTTTCAAACCATTATCCAAGACCAATAAAACAGCAGCATCGCCCTGGAAGAAGCTAAAGGACAGAGCCGAGGCCATTAAATAACTCCCAACAGCTTTAACGGTGCGGCCTGAAATTCCGCCCGCTTTGGCTCCCAGTGAAGTAGGGAGGCTGGCTTATATCACAAAGACACACTGAGAGCTTTTAAGTAAGCTGCAAAAACAATAAATATCCTCAAGTGCCGGAGTGGACCCCAGAATGAGGCAATATTGATTTCAAAACAAATAGCCAAATGTCAGAGGCATTATTGGTAATTGCTTCATATCAAGTGCTGATGGCGAGAAAGGGCGTCAGCCGAGCTCCGTGGCGTGGAGACTTTTTGGGAAAGCGAGCCGGTTTGGACGAGCCTCCTTGTGACAGCCGTTCGCTGTCACTCGGACGAATCAGAGGACAGCCAGCTGCCAAAAGTGTTCAAGAAGCGCACAGGAAAAATGAAATCAGACCTATAATTGGTGCAGATTTTCTATTTCTGCGTTATGAGTGTCTGCTGTAATGCACAATATCAAAGGGAGAGAGATGTCCAGGAGCATCCTCATTTTTAACTGCACACACACTACAGTAATCTCTACAGCTGTCATTCTCAAACACCTCCTGGAACAGAAAGAAACATTTAGATTTAGATGTAGGTTTTTGCATTTATCATTCTTCATCATATCAGTACAGACTCAGTATACACAGTGCTTGGGAACGAGGTTCTGATACAAAAACTATTTTCCATTTTCAACACCCCATGTTCTGTTGAGAATGTTGCCTGGATGACAACATGAATTGTACTCTACATCATAATAACAGCAGTGCCTGCAATAATCCTGGCCAGCAAGGTGGTTTAAGTGTTCTGTGGAGTTGTTGAAAACTTGCCTCTAATTGAACGCGGTCACTGTGTGAACCGCACTGATGAGAGCTTAAGTAACGGACCAAGGGATTAACAGGCGAGATCTGATTGCATCCCAGACTCCTTTACCCCAGACGTGGTGTTCCAGGGGTCAGGGGTCAATAGGTCAGGGGTTATTATGGGGCCCACTGCCCCCTACATCTGACACCACAGACAGAGGAAATCCTACAATTATATGATTAGGCTGAATAGCCCTAAACACTGCCGGAGATTTTAAGCACAGAGACTTCAACTTCACGCAGCCCCCAATGCCATCTCCTTCAATGAAGCTTTTCCATGTTTGCCTGTTTGCGTTGTTCTTTCCCTTTAAAGTTCAATATATCACACACATAGAATGATCACTCCTCTCAAGGGATAATTTCAAAGCAATTATTATCGGTCATAATGGATGATCGTGTAATTTTACTGAATTGGGTATAATTGCGATATTCTTAACTTTGTTTCCTTATTAGTTTAAGCTCTTCCTGCACATTGAAAAGCCTTGAAAAAAGGTGTTGGCGAACCTGTCTTATTTACATGAATGAAATTTGCAATAGCAACACTCTTAATGTTGTGATATGTAGAAATCATGTAATGTGGAAAATGTACAATAATTACATTATTTTCTTTGTATTTAATGATTCTACACTGCATGTTATTAGCTGGAAGTTGCGTTCTATCAATGCAATTCTCTACATTTTTTTATTCAATTTGGTTCACCTTGGCAATCAAGACAAGATAATAGGTCTCTGAAGTACTCATGATAAATATAGCTAAACATATATAAACATTTCTTTTCATTTGGGGCAATATTAATTGATAGCATGTAAAAATAATTTCAGCAGTTTGTAATGTGTAACACTGCTTGGATCAAGAAAAGCCCCAACACTATTTATGTCTGTATAGTTGTGGCTACAGGAAAAAGGTCACCACACTGTAAGATGCATTATTGTTGTTCTGTCAGAGTATCAACAGAGAACACCACAGTTCATTATGACAGTTAGGTATCTGCCAATAAACCATCATTTAATACATCACTGCTCTTTGTCTTTACTGTATGAGATAATTGTTTGCAGGGCCACCTGGAGGTTCATCACAGCAATTGCAATGTAAAAACAAAAACACAACATAGAAAACATTCAGTCCTAAACACAACTTAAAAGAGAAATAAGGTAAAAGCCAAGCACCTTGCATCTGCTGTGTGATGGCTGGTGATATCTCTAGATTCCTTAAAAACTGAGACAGCTGACTTGTTCAGGGTCAGCAAACAAATGTTTCACATTCAAAAGAGCGTGATGTAGGCAACTCTATTAATTATTATTTTCTTTTTCCTTTTAACTTGCTCTGGGGTTCAACTTATGCGTAAATTGCACGGCTCTGCCATTTGATCATGCTGTATTGTTTTGTTTTTTGTTATTTTTTAAGCGTGTGGGACATTCCTGCCTCTGCCGAACCTTTAGCTCAATTGCAACCAGCTGCCCGCTCCTGTTTGACTGCACAGCGGCTATCTCCTCTGGGATCGCCCCTTTATTTATTTATATGAAATTATTGCACCAGGAGAGCCTCTTTGAGACGTCACTTCTCATTTTCTCCGCTGTCCTGAGGGGCGCTTGTTCTCTCGCTTGCCTCATAGACCTGAGACACAGGGGGAAATAATGATACTATTGTGACATGCGTGTATAGAGTAGCCACGAAGCGCTGCACGAAACATGTGGGCTGCTGCCGTCGGAGCTCGGCTCAGCATTACAGAGAGTGCTCTGGAACTGGAGTGACACGGAAAAGCATTTAAATCACTTTTACTGGAAGGGAGATTCAGATGGAGGCTCTGAATTCAGCAGAGGTCTCACCATCTCATATTTCTTCCTTTAAAAATCAATAGATGAGTCCAACTGAGTATAAGAGTCTTTAGGAGGAAGTTCACACAAAGGACCTCAGTTACTCAAAATTTGGACGCTCATGTAACCTACCAGATATTGATAGCATGCCTAGGGTCTTTTTTGTTAAGTTACAATCGCTTCACCCTGTTTCTGTGATTTTATGTATGCTGTCCAAGCAAACTCTTACCTTGGGTTGAATTTTTTTTTTTTCTTTGTTTGCTTTTCATGGAACACCCCTGGGTGCATTTTAAAGGCAATTTATCAATTGTCTGACTAACACAAAAAGATGTTGATAGTATATATACAAGCAATCATCTATTCAGCAATTGTATGTTTTCAATGATTTGGTTAAGAAAAAGAAAACAGAGCATGGAATTTTCAGGGCTACAGTCCTGTCCATAACTCACACAAGGGAACATGAGAATGCTGAGTGCAACTTCTTACAATAAGAAGCACTAAATTCAGGATGCGTGCTGCATATTTTCTTGTTGAGAAACACATTTGGCGGGGCGGCAAACGTCATATTTGAAATCGTCCATGTTCCAAGAAGAATTGCATAATTGAACAAAATATAATCGGAGCACATTCCTGTGTTTAAGAAAAAAAGGCCTGATGAAAGGCAAAACTGTAATGCACGCAACTGTTTTCTTAGCAGAAATCTTAACGAGGTCCCACAGAATCAAGCTCATTTACATGGTTCACTGCGGAGTGAACCTGGAATGATAGAAAACAGCACTTCAATGCTTTGACAAGATGAGTTTGCTTTCTTTTAAGAAACACACCGATTGGCGGGCTCGTTAAACTGAACAAACAGGCTGCGGTGAACAGACATCAATCGAAACCATCCCAGGGATCATATTGCCTTTGTTATAATATCCAAAGCCATCACAGATGCTTAACGAGTTTCTTTAAAAGGATAATATTGATGAAACACACAGAGAAAACAACACGGTAAGGCTAGAGGGGTTGAAATGTGTTGAAATGCACTTTAAATGACTTAATAGTCACATTAATCTTTATCAAATGCCCATAATCATTATGGGCTGAGTAATCAAACAAAGAAAAGAAGCTACATATCTGAGTTAAGTGATTAAATTATGAGTCAACGTCTCTGAAAACCATGATGGCTCCAGGATTTAGTCAACATGAACTGATGGATAAGCAAAAAGAAATTATTCACAACACAACAATCGAGTCCTTACAAAGACAATCACTGTAATGAATGTTAGTGTGTGTGTGTGTGTGTGTGTGTGTGTGTGTGTGTGTGTGTGTGTGTGTGTGTGTGTGTGTGTGTGTTTTTGAAAATGACTGGCCTATCCACTTAATTGCAGATATTAGTAAAAGCTGCACTGCTTTTGTGAGGTATTTATCTTACTGTGCCCTGTACACATGTCCTGACATCCAGGGCTGTCACTGCTGCCATGATGGAATTCCCATTTACCACACAACAGCTTAGCTACTGTAAATAATGTAGCCATTTATCCATTTCATATCAGAGTATAGTACAGAGAGGCCCAATGCATGAGTAAAGAAAGGAGGGCTAGGAACACTGTGGTAGCATACACTGTATTTCTCAATAACTTCAGATGTTGAAAGTTCACTAAATACAGAGTTTGGAAAAATATACCGATATATACTTACAGAATGGGCAAGAACTTAACATTACTGTAATTCTTGAAACAAGAGAGAGAGGTGACTTGAGAAATGTTAAATAATGAATGTACAATGTTCTGTGATATTTGCAGAGATGAAAGAATGATTTGTGCTACGATGTTAGAGACGGAGCAAAAGGCAGGCGGTGTTCTTCAGTCTTGCTGTGAGAACGCTGTGACCTGGCCTTACTGCAGAAACACGTTCCTGGTTCCTGGCATTAGTCAGTGGGCAATTTCATGGAGCCGGTGATAAAATTGCTCCTAAAACAGGCAGCATTACAAAAATAAAATAATAATAACAATAAAAAAATAGAAGTACCCATAACTCAGAATTTGTTTCCTTGAATTTCAAGGTGCGGCCAAGTCAGCCCAGAGAAACGAAAGTCAATAGCCTCGAATTTGTTATATTAAGTAAATGACTCATTCCATGTTTAAAACATGCAGTAAGACTCCCTGGGCAGTGATGGAGAGTCACATCCTTCAGAGAAACAGCGATCACGGTCACTCTGAAAGTGCACACGGTGGTGTGTATTTTTTCTGTGCCAACTGAAAGCATTTATCTACTTCAGGTTCCACAGCGGTGCGCACGTCTGGTCAGACGGTCTGGGCGACTGAATAAATAAGGTGCTCGCAACAGGAAGCAGCTGCCGTTGGGGGGCGGGAGGAGGGGGTGTGGGGTGCGCCGCAGTTACTGGTGAAGGCAGTCATTTGGTGAGCTCACTCGTGAGGCGTGCTGAGAGTTTCGTGTGGTGCCCCTGGAAAAAGACCTGCTCCTGACCTTTTATGGGTAATGCAACAGAACAAGCCCTGTCTGAGCAGGCCGTGATGACTGAGCAAGTGCATGGCGCACACGGACGGGTAGCACATTGAAGGACGGGTCGCAAGTGATCCAGGGAATGTTATTAGCTTTGACAAGTGTGAGGACAAGAGCCGTCAGCCCGCTTCACTAATACACACTGCAGAAGCTGTCACCTACAGCATGGCAGTTTGCATTACTTACATCGAACTTGCTGCGCAATGGCAAAGCCTAATTCACACTGGGGATGGCCTTGATAGAGGGAACAGTAGCAGTGTGCCACACAAGATTTTTAAAGCCTCTGGCCCTTCTACTAATGTGTCTGTTATTTAAAGCACTTCTTCTTGCTGCTGTTACTATCACATTGGCACACTGTGTTTGTGGATGGGATGTAGACTGGCAAGCAATCAGTCTTGGCCTGTGTCACACATCCACTTATGCCACTGCGGAAGGTTTCCCTCCTTAACTTCAGTGTAACAGTCGCAGTCCAGGAAGGTAATGCCAGAGAAGGTGGAGTTCACTAGAACCATGTGACAGGAAGCAGTTTCAGTAGAACAACAGTCGCTGTGGTACCTCACATTCCAAGTCTGGACCCAACAGTCTGCAAACACTCAACTCTGAAAGAGAGTGAAACTTGGCCACCTGCAATAGATATATAAAAAATGTGCTTTCATGCTTTTTCCATTTAAGGTTTCGGCGGGTTTTGATATAATAATTTTATAGTAGAGTAAAAAGGTTAGCAACTGTAGGTCACTGGCTGAAATATTTATTTATTTTATTTTGTCAAAGCACATGCATCACCTGAAGCTTGTCATTTTTATCATTCTTTTCACATCAGAGGTACCAGCTTTCTTTTTTTATTCCAAAACATGCCAGAATCGTCTGTTGGAATGAAGAGAAATGTATATATTTAAGTTTTACTTGCTGAAGTTAATAGTGATAAATATTTCATATTGTCCCTGTTTAGAAAATGCTTGATTTAATAACAAGATCTGTAAAACCAAATCATTACACAGATGCAGCATTTTCACCCTTAGCTTTTCATTGGTCAGATTTTTTTTTTTTGCACTTACATCTTTGTGTCTTGTAAAATTATTCTTTTACTTCCAAAATATGCTCATGGTTTATTCAGTTGTTTCATGTAGTTCACATTCAATACAGTGTGATGTAATATTCAGTCTAGATAATATCTACTGAACAGATAATTACCTTCATTACTTCCAGATATGACTTTTAGATTCCCAGAAAATAAAGTTTTTGGCTCCAGCTACAAATAATTTTAAAATAATTTAAAAATAAGTGTCTGAAAACGTATGATAGCATTTTAATAACAAACAATCACACTGAAATGCGTTCACAGTCACCATTACATTGCATTGGAGATGCATGAACACCTGCAGATTAAAGTCATTTTTTTGGCATATTTATGACAAAATACATGCAAAAGTGACAAGTCACTGTACTGGAAAATCCATGTGCTTGTTTAAAAGAAAGATTTTTATCCTTAAAATCTCATTACTGGCAATTAACATGTGTTTGATGTTAGCTGGAAGGAAAAACAGCTGTAGTTTGTGTTTGAGAGGGATGGTGTTTGCCTCAGCTCTGGTTTAAGCCCAGTTGGTAACGCAGTTCTTCTGTCTTTTGATAGCATTCCTGAGACTAGCAAAATGAACTGTTCTCAGACGTCAAGCATTCCCATTTCTCTACTGCTGCACAGTCAAATTTTCTTTCTTTTTTCATCCTTACATAAAATATTAATTTAGATGTCTCTGAAGACACATTCAATTTTACTCTTGATTATTCATTCTTCATCTGACAATGTTTTCCCTGTGTTTAACAGAAAAGTCATCAAAATTCTTTTTTGGATTCAAATTACACACTTGGTCCCTTTTTTCAAAGAAGAAACTCAATGAAAATGTGACAATATTTGCAAATCATTCATAAGACTTTTTTCATACATCTGTTGCTCTGCATAGCACTTCAGGCTTTTCAAAAAAATCTCAGTCATTTTCATTTAGTGAAGCATGCGTTTTGGATGCATTCTGAATCTGTACCACCCAGAATTTCAGGGAAAGAAATCTGACCAAAAAGTGTTTTGAAAACAGTTCCCTGGTGATCGGATGTTCATGGTTAAATAAAGCAATGTGATTCCATGAGCTCCCTCCCAGAGATCTGAAGGGAAATCTGGGGAGCTTAAAAAAATGTAAACTGTGCTGCCTCTTAGGTCTGCCGAATAGGAGGAGAAGATAAAGCTTGTCCGTATCAGGTTTCCCATAAACCCAAGCATCGGTGATACGGCGTGACCCCCGGGCCTACGGCATGACAAATCACTCACTTTGTGGCTTTAGTCCTGCTCTGAAGCAGTTTGGAACCAATCAGAGCTTTGGTTTGAGGCACAGGGGAGAGTCTCCAAGCTGAGGGGCAGTAGTAAAAGCAGAAAAGCCATCACATTGCTTCATTTTTGGGCCGCGTTGAACCAGTCATGTCAGACAAAGACCTCCAGGGGTAGAGTTCATGGCCAGGGGGGTTAGATGGGGAGATGCTGCAGGGGGTACTTTGGGATGGGGTGGTGGTGGGGGTGTCTAGCTCTGATTGTGCTGTTCTGCACACCTTTCAAAAGAACAAACTATGGCCTATGAAGGTGACACCGACACAGTAGCTTCCCTGGGACCCGACTGTACATGGAGGCTTGGGCCACAGTATGCTAAAAAGGAGCTGGACCCAGGCTGCAGGATTATAAAGCCACTTTAGCACTTTCCACTGCGGATTTCAAAGCGAACGGCAGAGAACCATTTGCACAGCATATGTTCATCATGAATCGCTTCTATTTGGACTACCCTGATGGCAGGCTGGTAACAGAGAATCATGATCACTGGCCAGTTACAGCTGAGGCACCATAATAAAAATCTAGAATCACTGTTCTGGTACATGCAATGTCTGAGCTTGGCAGAAATATGGAAGAAAGCACTATTATAGTCTGGATTCATAACAATATAATATGGCTTAAAACAGTTCAAAGGCAGCGGAGAGGCATTTAAAACAAGATTTCTACCCATTTCCTCTCATCTTTATAGCACAGACACACTGACCTTGGGCAAGGAGCACTACTTAAGTTGCTCTAGTAAGAGCACAGATGTACGAATGGGTAGTATATAAAATGTCAGAAGTCTGAGTTACCCTGGGTGAGGGCATCCTGCTAAGCAAATAAATAATGCAGTGTAATGCACTCCTCTTACATGGTGTGAGTGTAGCCAGGCCTCCATTAGCCACCACAGAGGAACTCCAGAGCCTGACCATCAATGGCGGCCGTTAATCGTGAATTGATTGGAAGGGGCTTGACGAAAAACGGTCAAAGCCCAACTGCACATCAGAACCACATGGGAGCGGCCCAAGTGACCCAGCCTTGGGATTTACGAGCGAGTCCACGAGTCGGCGAGGAGCGACGAGCAACAGGCAGCTGCCATCGCTCTGGAATCAGAAAGAGGATGGGAAAAAAGAGAGTACAACGGAGAGAGTGAGAGGGAGTATGAGAGAGCTTTGTGTGTTGTGTAATGATTTTATGACAGTAGGACACACAGAGGGGTAGAGCTCACAGTGAAATAGGAGCACATTAGTAGACGGCATTAGCATGGAGCTCTTGAGGAGCCTTCTGAGCTCCCGGGCATGGATGTAGAGCCCCCACTGTCCTGGGGTCAAACCACACACTCTCCCTGGCAACTGCAACACTTTTGGAGGGGGTTCTGAAGGCCTCACAGAGCAGTAGGCCCTACTACATGTGGAATGAATTTCCCCTCAAAAGGTTTTTATTATTTTTTGTCTCTTTCTCAGTACTTAGCTGCAGAACACAAAGTAGATTATAACAACAACATAAGTCGACATGTAACCAAAACAAATATATCCCATAGAAAAAAATTTCAAAACAAAACAACAAAAAAACCTTGCATTTAAAAAACATACTCAGTTGAAAGAAATACTCACATTGGTCTCATTCTGAAAGGTTTGCATTGGATGAAGCTATTTGTTTCACAGACCTTTTTTTGGCACTTAAAAGGTTCTTTTTTTTAACTTGCAGTTTTGTCTCAGAATCAAAAGAATGTCTCTGGGTGACAAAACACAGAGTATGTGACCCCAAGGCACAAAATATATGACTGATCATTTCTGCAACCTCAGTGCTAGTGCACCATGACAGATGAGAAGAAAATCAACAGACTCTGACACCGAACTGTGTGAAAGACCAGTCCAGGGTCCCCACGTGCAATGGCAGGGACCAAAGAGTTAATGCGTTAACCTGTTTATAAATCTGTGTAATCTCTGATTCTGCCCTCTGACCGGCTCTGCATCGCTGGGGTCCCTGGGGAGCTGTAAACCGAACCTCTGGAGGTCCATCTACCAGCAACCCACACCCACTCACCCACTTCCATCCAGATCCTCAGCGGCCTGGTAAACGGAGAAGTGAGGAAACCCAGAGCCTCGGCCCCAGGACTCTCTCCTGATGGGCGGGAGGAAGTCTCTGCTTATTTGCCCTCGTAATTAACACTCCCAAGTGGAGCCGAGTGGGACGGAGAAAGAGGGAGGGTCAGAGGACAGGGCCGAGACAAAACCAGGGCTACCTCAAAGGGCCATAGACAGACCCACAGACCAATTACTTCGTCCTGCAAAGCTGGGCATTTAAGCTATTTCAAACAAGATATTTGTTTTAAAGTGTGTGTGTGTGTGTGTGTGTGTGTGTCTGTGGGGGGGGGGGGTTAGGTAGAATAAGAAAAAGAGATGCCCCTTGGGTGCAATAAAGTGGTGTTTTATGGCCAATGTGCAGGACTCCCCTTGCCTGTCCCATTCTTCAGTGGCTTTCAAACGGGCCTCCCATCTCCAGAGGTGGATTTATGGAGCGCTCCAGGGCTGACCGTCTGCTCACAGGAGGCTTGCGCTCCCTCGCCCTGTCAATGAGCAGGGTATCAAAGGCGAGCGAGGCCGACTGACCGGAAGCACTCCAACAGTAGCTCTCAAGCATGCAGAGCACAGCGGACTGCTTTCAACAGGTCGCCAGGGTTAAACGATGCAGACCAGTCATCACGCTATTTCCAAAAACAGGTCGGAAACCCACTTTTATTATTCCCTACAAAAGCTCTGGGACACACCTTGCAATGTAAATGATCAATTTTAACATTTGTACTTTTTTTTTTTTTAATCTTTTTTGTTATTGTGAGCTGTAGTGAAAGTGTTTCAATGGCCCTGATGGTGCTGACTTCAAAAGCGCAGACTGTGGGACTGTGAGACCTGGCCTACGCAAGAAGTGTTGGACCTACATGCCGTCGCGTAGAAGACAAACGAGGCTCTGGAGATGTCCCGGGGCCTGAGAGCGAACAACAACAGCGTTGGTCAGGCATGGGTCGACAGGCGCAGAGAGATTTCTGTTTTCAGTCTGTGTGTGGGGTGGACGGGGGAGAAGGCTGGCGGGGAGATGAGACTGTTGTTTTGCTCCCCTTGCCGAACAAATATAACCTCACATCTCAGGTACTTCTCTCTCACGGGGAGTGTTTTATAACTAGTGTCTAGCACTTCTGCAGTCAGACAGAGTGTGAGGCCACCAGCTTTGCGCTTGTCTGTCCTGTCTGCTAGGTGTAAACAGCAGCAGCTCATCGCCTCCTATTCCCTACCCCCAAAAAGGTGATGACTGAAAAAGGGGTTCTCACAGGCACAGACACCTGTGCTGTACAAAGATCTATTTTTGCCTCAGATCTGCAAGTCATTGGCCTGTACCTCTCCAACTACAAAGCGCACGATGGCCGCACGGTAAACAGCCGCGGTGGCTCACCCACCAAAAGACAAAAATGAAGTTCAAAGCGATGCCTAACCTTATTTATGGAGCGGAAAGATTTCTGCTGCCTTGAGTCATTTTCTGACGTTTCTGTTTACGGTTTTTCTCTTTTTCATGAGAGTGTTTACTGTATCCCAAACTGAGACATACACTGTGGACGATGGCACTTTGTCGAGTCTCCCGATTTGATGCCAGAATGCGGCGAACAGGACGGGACACACAAGATCTGTTTATCTGTGTTTATTTGCTTGAACTGGATGTTGTTTTTTTCAAGGGCTGTTTAGAACAAGCTTCAAAACAATTTATTGATTTGATCTGAAAAAAAAAAATCAAATACGAATTTACTTTTGTTCTCAGCTGAAACTGAACAGAAGACCTTATGCTATGCTCATGCTTAATACAGATAGCATGCAGTGTCTGTGCTGCACGTAGCATGCATAGTTTGTCTTGTGAAACTGTTGGGAAAAAAATTGCTGCATTCTAGTGTACAGTGAAACTGAGACAGTTCATGGAATGTTGCAAGAAAAAAAATACAATTAACAATAACATAAGATCATATTAACTACATTTCAGTTAAAAATATGTACTTTCTTAGGATAAACAACAGTAAATTTAAGAAATTTAGAAATGTCATTAATTGAGAAGTGCATTAGAGGGAAGTAAGCTGACTAAATACCAAGACAGAGAGAGAAAATAAACAAGTTCCAGTCTGAGAGCTTGAACCTATTAAGCAACTGATTTATTTCAGGCGAAGGAGAGAGGCTGTTAGCGGTGGTGTGTCCAATGAAGCCGAGAACGTTTGTTTTCCCTCGCTTTTTGGCTTGACAGAGAGGTGACGGATGTGCGGCTGCCTCTTCGACAGCATCCTGCATGCGGTGTGTCTGAAGCGGACAATGGCGACACAATTAGACTTAATTGTAAACAAATGATAACTACCACCCCCTTCTCTGCCCCACCCCATCCCATGCAGCCCTCTGGGTCGCTGATTCTATGACGGTGGCTCTGTGTGTCCACAGGCCTTGTCATACTCTGCTCCCTCCCCTGTTTATCTTTCGGGTCTTTCCGGGGGGGTCGGGCCGGCCAACTCGCTTGCCTGCTTGCGAGTGTTGTTGGATGTTGAAAGATTCTCTAAGCAACAGCTTGGAGTCAAAAAGTCAAGGGCTAAACAGTAATCAAGTCTTTCCCAAGCACCTCCACTCAGCGGCCACTTCAGGGTCAGTCATGCAAGCGCTCAAGCTGCATGTTGACCACAGTAAACATCATCTGTTATCCTTTGAACTCCTCCGCCCCCCTGCGCCAAGGTTTTCCTCTTTTAACTGTCAGTAGCTTTATGGAGGTCAGCAGTGTCAGCCCATGTTCTCTAATTCAGCGCTGTGTGAGAGTGTTTTGGAAGATACTGAACAGGTACATGGAATTTAAGAGCAAGTGATTTCTTTACAGCAGAAGTGAAAGATGGAGGTCAGGACTAAGGGCTAGGGATAGAAATTATGTTCCACCACAGAGGGCACTACAGCTGAACCCACTAGTCAGTGAAATAAGGTCTGAAATGCTTATTAAGTTGAAAGTATCTACAATAAAAAGTTGCTTTCTACACATCAAATAGTATGGAAAATGCCCCCCCCTTAGATGAGTCAGGATCTTAGTGTATTTTGTCCTTGCAGAAAATTTAAGTTTCTGCAAGGCATATTCTCAATTGCTAAAAAATTTCACTTTGACCATGAAGATAAATATATTTTTTGTGGTTTCATGGGGTATCCTTCTGGTCACATATCTATTTCACTCAGATACTGCAAACCTGAAGGAGGCTGAACAAATCACAGATGACAGGATAACAGAAACGAATGGACGGCAACTGCTTTTCATTAGCTCTGTTGTCTTAACCTTCCTTTGGAGAAAGGAAAGCTAAATAAAAGAAGATTAACTTGATGAAATGTAATACATGTTGATGAACTATTACACCACTGAATTTTGTGAGTGACATGTGCACATTACCTACTCAAAGTTAGACACAACAAGCCATATGGACATATTGTTTCTTTTCATGGCTGCGTACAACATATATACTTTTTCTATACTATAGTCTCCACAACAGTTTATATAAAGTGTTACTTCATAAGGCTTACATAAAATATACATAACACTCTCATGAGCATGGTGTTCTAAAGCAGGTCTAACTAAATGTTGTGCTTTCTGACAGCAACAAAGAAAGACAGATTACATGGTTTCATTAACTCAACATGCAACTGTCAGTCATTATAAAGTGTTGCAATTGTGTATGAATGCTTTGAAAAAAGCAATTCTGTGCTCATGAAGGTGTCACATTTAAATTAACATTTTATGTGTACTGTAAGCTTTTACTGATGACCACTCACTGAAGCAGATTGTAGTTTTTTTTTTTTTGTGATTGTCCTGGCTTTGCTGTTGTGATGTTGCTGTGCAATGTGAGCAGTCCAAGCGCAGCTTTCCTCTTGGTGTTTCTGCAGGAGCCCGAAGTGTCCACTCGGGGGCTGCTTGTATTCGCGGTGTCAGGGAGGTCCGACACCTTCCCCCCGCCGCTCTGAGGCACTTCTCTCGTCGCCTAATCTGTCTCCCTCGCAGGTGAGCCCGTGCCAAGCCCTCGCGGGCCACCGCGGGGCTCCCGAGCGCGGCCTTAACGCGGGAAGCATTTCCCGTCTGTGGCGCGGCGCGCGGAGCTGTTTTTCCACAGGGCCTTTCAACAGCCGCAGGATTTACACGCGGTCGCGGGGTGTGATTTAGCGCAGAGGGCTGAGGCAACACTCTCCCGTGCTCCACTGTCCCAGAGACTCGAGATGCGAAGAGTAATGCGTCTTTAATGGCCAAGTTTACCTTTCACTCCACGCTAATAGTGGGCTGAGGGGGTGTGGGTGGGGGGTGTCATATGTGAAAAAATAAATCCCCCATTGCACATTAATCATTTTAAAATTAAATTACTTCTGAGGCTACGCACTGATTTAAACGATCCCCCGGACGTTCGCAACGATAACAAACAAAGCACTGCCGCTGCTTTTTCAGAAGTAAGATGGATAGCTCGGGATCTGTGATTGCCCATCTTTTTCTTTTCAGGTTTCCCTGGGAAAGATTTCAAATTAGCAATAGCTGATTGTGATATATCACATGCAACACATATTGTTACACTTAAACCGGGAACGATTCTGATGATGTATGGTAGCCTATAAGATACAGTCATTTAGAAAATTTAGCTGTCTCTGGATCGCATCCTGGAAATTCAGAATTATCAGAGGCCATTCATCAGTGCTGTGCACACCAGGTCCTTAACCAGTTCTTAGGACACACACTGTCAATTGACAGAGAATGTTGTTTCTGCAAGAGAAGCCTGACAATGAGCACTTGGTGTTCTAATGTTCTGTTCCTGCATGGCTTCTATCAAAGCGGTGTGTGTGATTACTGTATAATTTGGATACCCTTCACATGATGTTGTCCACCTACTGTACCATTGCAAAAACTTTCTAATTACTTTAGGAACAAGTCATCTAACATTAGTGAACAGCTGCATAGTAACAGCCTTATAATAAAACAGAGATATGTGATTTGTGTAATTATACTTATACACATGGCACAACTCCCCTGGTGAGTATGTGGTACAATGTAACAATGTGTCATTTGGCTATCGTAATTACAATATTGTTACACGGCTATGAGGCAAATAAAATGTGCAATCCTTTTTTAAGTCTGACACATTCATACAATACATAGAAGTATATTTATTCACTCCTACCTTGTCTTGTACTGATACTTTCTCGCCCTCCCTTTCACAGATACAATTGCTGATATTACATTATTGCACGTACAATTTGACTTAATTAACCCTGTGAATTTGCTTCATTAAATTTTCTTCCTGAAGATCCTGTTATTTATAAATTTCCACTCAAACTCCTCATATCTATTCCAATTTGTCATTATATATGTGTGTCTGTGTTTGTATGTATATGCTTGTGAATGTGTGTGTGTACCTGTGAGTGTATGCACAACTGTTTATGTGCCTGTATGTGTGTGTGTGTGTGTGAGAGAGAGAGGCCACATGCCTGTGTAAGTGTGGTGTTAGAAATGGAATCATCTCAACCATGCTGAAAGACATAGACCTCAAGGATTAATGATGCAAAATTCATCACACGTATTCCCTAAATACGGGTTGTTCTTTCCAGATTACTAAGGTCATTTAATTTCAATTTTCCACTTATGGACTGTGTCTGCCTATGCTAGCATCTTTACACATTTAACGGCTACATTTGGACAATGGAATTTAAGTGAGTTGTGAAAAGTTTTTTTTTCTTAGCTATTAGTTAAAAAGAGAGGAATTTCCTATGAACTTCGAAGTTCAATTCACTCCAATCTTAGTAGAGCAGAAACTGTATGTTTTACAGACACCCAACTCTATGCAGCTACTGTATACCTAAGAATTTTCTAGAACAATAACAACAAATCATATTTATATTAATTTCAATGAAACCAGAGAATTAGAATACTTCATTATGCATGAAAAATGGAGTACAGTGTATAGAAAGTGTGTGCACAGAATTTTAACCATCAGAAAATCATGAATTCTGTGAGCCATGCATCCTGTGAAGGACAGGGTACATCCCTACAGATATCAGTACACCAAGCACTCTAGGAATCCCTTTCTGTGAGTTACCAACACTGGCAAGGGGGCAGTGTGATTGTGATGGAAATGCAAAGAACAGCATCAGGGTTACAGCTCACCTTCATCTCACAAGCTGGGAAAGGGTGCCCTCACCTGGTTGAGTGGCAGCAGTGTTGAGCTGTGGTATGTGTGCAAAACTCAAACCAAAAGGTTGTGGGTTCAAGGCCCATGAACTGTATGACTGTTGCTGGGACCTTTAGTAAGTCCTTGATCAAGTGCTTACAACTGTGTGTAAATTTTGTACAATGAGGGGTGACCTGGATAAGGGTGCCTGCTACTAGCAAATGAATCTAATTAAGCTGCTTACAGAAAATGCAATTTAAAAAGAAAGTTAATCAAATATCATCCATACAGATGAAATAGAGCCTTACTGCCTCTGAGCCAGACTTGACTGGGCATGCTTAGGAGACTGTGATGGACGTATTCGTCCAGAAAGAGCTCACAGCAGCGTGAGTGCCAACGTCTTGGACCAGCACAGACTGGATCCCCTCCATAGGAACACACGCAGGAAATAGCTTATTGCTCAGGACGTCTCCAGACGGGAGTTGGACCATCCATCACGACTGGCTGTCATGATTTATGTTCTTTTTTATCCGGAGCACAGCTCTCCAGGGTTAAAATTTACAGTGTCTCCACCAGCTGTCACTCAGGAGAAAGGTCACTGGCATGTCACTGTCATAGGGTGCCGCGCCCTGACGATCCCCAGATGACATCCATACACCCGGAGATAAGACACTGTCTCGCCGAGCTCTGGCGGCCTGTGCCATGCCCACTTGTGAATCATTACACGGTACATTTGGAAGCTATTCGCAGTTAATGGGTGGAGGTTGGCGAGGCTGTGTACAAGGGGCACATTAAAAAGAGATACTCATTAAAGGCACATTACAGGCACAACCAGAGGCCTGAATCATTTTAAAAGAAGGCCCGGCATGTAGGCATTAACAATGTTGTGGGAAGCTTCTGTACATAAATACCGAGGATAATGCTGGTGCGAAGCACGTGGCGGGCCGTGCAGCGGAATACATTGAAACGTGTAAGTGTTTAGTTAAGAGGCTGTAATTTTGGGCCGGGTGCCGCTGGCATGCAGACAGAGAGCGGGGTGACGTGCTGTATGGGTTTGTCAGTACCTGGCTTTGTGAGGGCTGGCGGCTGCAGGAGGAAGTGGGAACCACATCTGAGTGTGCCTTTGGAAATGAGGCCTTGATTTCATTATGATATTCTTCCCCTCTCGCTCAGTCCTTTTACTGCAGATTTGCCTGTCGACAGCTGATGTTATAACATAGCTTCCTACAATTTCTTACATTTGATTAAAATCTGTTATCCCTGAATCAAATCAATTGATTACTCAATTCAGTCAAACAAGATGGGATGGCAGTGTAATACAGTGGTAAGGAGCAGGACTCATAACGAAAGGTTGTGGGTTCGATTCCCTCCTGGGGCACTGCTGCTGTACCCTTGGGCAAAGTACTTAACCGAGAAATGCCTCAGTAAATATGTAAAAAAAACTGCAACCTATGTAAGTTGGTCTGGATAAGAGCATCTGCTAAATGCTAATAATGTAAAGATTTGATTGACTGATTTAAGTAATCACTTAAAAAAGGGTGCTTAAACCTTTATTAACCTAAAAACTTACATTAGCTAGTCAGCTTTTCAGACAAAACACCATAAGTGTTCAATAGAATAGACCCTCTACTTTTTTATGTTAGCACAGGATAATTTTCTCTTGCCAAAATCCTTACTATTTTAGCAGTACAACTAAACCTAGTTCAAACCCTGCAGCCTTTGTGTAACCTTGATTTTGACATTTGTGCCAATAGAAATAGATACAATGTTGGCAACGCTGTGGCCTCATTTGTAATTTCAGTCGAGAAATAAAAACAATAACCTTTATTTAACTAAAATTAATGAAAGACATTACTTTTGTACATCATGAGAAAATGCTGTACAAACACAGCTGGTGATGAAGATAGATTCAGTCTCTTTGTAAGGAAGAAGGCGCCTGCTTGGTCTCTGCAGTAAAATCGCAGTCTGACACCCATCTTTCGGACTGGCTCTTTAACTGATCAATGTGTGCCTTCAAGCTTGACAGATTCTGGACATTTATTTGTTTTCAACACACGATCCACCACAATTTGTTTTCCCCAGTACATGAAAGCAAAGTTGCATAACGCTTGTCACATTTTAGCGTCGGTTTTCTTGTTTGTTTATTTGTTTTTACTTTCTGTTCTTTTCGGAACAGCATGTGGCCTTGAGGCCCCCCAAGGTTTCTGTTAACTCGGGCATCTAAAACTAGCACAAAATCACAACAAGTTGTCAAATTACTGAGTCGTCAGTAATTTCCACCAGGATCGGGTTACGGTAATGCTTCCCAGTACGGTTTCAAAGAGAGATGTGAAAATTCAGCTGTTCAATGAGTAAGAGATGCAGGTCATTCCTGACTGAGAGAGTCCATGCACAGAGACCCCCAGCATACCGGCCTGCCTCCCTGTGGGCACCGTGAGCGTAATTATTGTCTTAAGTTAAGCCACCTGTCCATGTCCTTTGGTGAGGCCCGTTCGGTGACACGGGGAACGCGGCGCAAAGGCTTTTTTCTGTGTTTATTCAGCTTCCTCTTGACAGAGCCGCTCTTGGGGAAGTTTTTATTGCAGTCAGGCCTGTTGCCCGCGGGACCCCTCGGGACTGGCACCCCACGTACTGCTCTACCACCTCTGTGGCTCCTGTCCCGGGTGCGAGCAGCAGCTGTAATCACACCCCGCCCCTCCGAGCCGCGCCGCGAAAAAATGGCAATCACAGGAAAAACATGTTTCTGCTGGGATTAAGGAAATACACAGAGAAACCCTTTGAAGTGCATGTTCAGCTTGAGCAGGGGAATCTGTGAGCAGAGGACAATGATGTAGGTGTTGCTGGGGAAAGAAAATCACAAAACGTATCAAAACCCTAGAGGTCACATATAAGGTTCTCACAAAATGTATGTCATGTTGAACACATGTTATCTCACTGTTAAAAATGTTTTAGCAACATTGAGAGGATGTTACATTGTAAACAAGGTGAATATGAAATAAACAAATAGGTTTCAACAAAACTCGCTGTGACATGACCTACACACAGCCTCAGCTAACATACAGTCTCTGCATATAATTTAGCTTTGTTATAACAGTCATATTGTGTGACAACGTCATGTGTTGCTAGGGAAAACACCTTGACAAATACAGAGAAGCTGTGTTTATGAATTTTTTTCTTTTTTTCGTCAAGGTTAGGCAAAAATGAATCCAACCATTTCAAAATGAAGTCAGTAATTGTACTGTATGCTCAAAACATCCAGCAGAAATGATGGATTCATTGTTTATGGAGTATACTGGATTTTTATTTTCCGTGAGTGGATTAAACTTTTAATTGCCTCCAGTACGATAAATGAATGGAAACTTGGGATGTCATTGGTTTTGTGTGGTGCAGCACTGTGTCTAACAGCTGTTTCTGCTCCCTTGTAATTTGTTTTGCATTTGTGTCAGGTCCTGCAAGTTCACCTTCCACAAAAAATATTTGTTACATTTTTGTTTTCAGAGTAAACAATCTTCTCTATAATGAGAACAATTTGTGTTTTGGATGGCTAGTTGATTTTTTTTTCTCTCCTTCTCTCTATTGTTGTTTCCGTATATGTCTGAACAGGATGTTTCAGTGCTGTTCACTTTTAATTGTTTTCAATTAGAAAATGGCAAACAGGTGTAATCCAAGCCATTCATGAACACCACTGACTCCAGTTTCCATCTCTGTGAGTTATGGAAAGAGAGATCAGTTATGACCAGGAGGCCATCTCCCCCCCTCCTCCCCACACACACATACACACAAACCCACAACCATGTTCACACATTTATGGAATTTTCCATGGAAAGCGTATGGAAAATTTAATAAATCCTATTATTTCCAATTGCAAATCCCCAAATCACCTAGTCAGTACACAATAGAACCTCACATGTTATGATATGACTTTGAATGCTCATTAAGAGTTAAGATCAGATAATCTGAGATTTCCAGTCCATATGCCAGGGCTGTCACAGATGAAAAATCTTTTCCTCAATGAGAACTACCTTTGAACATGTTTCGAATGCTGAGTCATACTGCATGCATGTTTTTTGAGCAGGCATTCATAATCCTGCACATCAGTCTTGTGTCCCTGATCATCTTTGAAATGTTTACTATATATTAAGAATATTTATGACACCTTGGCGGGGCCTAAACAACGGTCTGGAAATCCATGAAAATTTATCATGTTGCACAGTGCATAGTAAACCTTAAAACAGAAGTCCAATTTGGAAGTTAGTGTTTACCCTTCCAGATTCACTACAAATACACAGAAATACATCATATTTAATATAAAAAGACACTAATTATAAAGAAAGGATTATCATAGTTTTGTCGGCACTGTAAGGCTTCTGTCACAGGTTGATACTATTTGGGAAAGATTTCATGGGTGAAGTAGTGGCTAATAGGACATTATTACTGGCCACATACAGGTGTAGCTGGTCTGTACTGTTTTATTAAGAAGCTGTTTGCTGTGGTTATTGACACTTACATTGAGCTATCCGCAGGTAGGCCTGACCCCGGATCCCAACCGATTGTAAGCCAGTTTTTTTCTTTTTTGTAGACATGCATGCATACCATCTTTGAGAAAGCTTGCTTAATAAAATGTGGGAACTGAGGGAGGTGAAATTATTAGCTGTGCTAAGTGTTCCACTACATCATACTGTGCTCACTTTTGACATGTGTTTTGTCTGTACTTATAGCTAGCTAAACCTGTAAAGGCCTCAAGTGGAAAAAAAATTATGAACGAAAGTGACCAATAAAGTCATGTTTGACAGGGCTGGTATGGTAGGCTGTGTTCTGTGCGATACTGTGTGAAAAGCAGAGGAGCTACCATTTATGAACACGGTGACCCCCAGGCCTTCCTCACTTGTGTAAATGCAGAACTTCATTTCCTGAGATTAAGATCACTGTCTTTCCTGTGGGTCAGCATGCAGGGAGTGTTTATGTATCGATGTAGTCCAGTGTTGTTTTATCTCCTCTTTTTTTTGTCTGGGCAGCTGATAGAATTGGACCGCTGTGGAGATTCTCAGGGTACACGCCTTCTTCGCATCAGTGTAATCCAAAAACAACAGCGATGAGTGCACGAGTGAACGAGAGATGTGGACAGAGGCGCTGACCTCAAGGGGTCCCGTCCCTCCAATAGGTGACACAGAGGACTGGACACGGTTAATGCAGCGAATGTGTGTCATGAAATGATTATGGAAGAGTTCAGCAGCATTGTCAAACTCTATTAATCCTGTAGGCACAAATACTTCTGGAATAGCTCTACTCTTTCAGATATCTGTCCTTTTGCATTTGTGTATAAAGTCCAGAACAATAATTCAAACTGGACAGATGTTGGTCCCTAAGGTTCATAGACAACACTGTTAAGAGACCCCTACGTCTTTGTATCTACAAGGACTGGCCGTCAAAGGGATGCACCTTTTGAATGACTGCATCCACCACATGGTTTCAATAACCCATCATCCACCATCGCTATATAAGGTCTAATAATGCTTCGTCTCTGAACAGATATTGTTACATAGAGCCCCACCAACAAAATTATTACATACTGATTATATTTTTAAGGTTTTACAGGTTTTAATATGCACCAAATTCAGTTCAGATGTGCTGTTAGTTGGATTTCCCTTTTGACAGACCCTCTTACTCATTTGATTGAAGTGGAAGATTGCTCAGTCCAGACATATTGGTTGCTGTATTATTTTCCTTTTTGGAAATATCCCGATGTAACATGTCATTTTGTCTTACAGTGTGCTCTCAGGCAAGCTGCTCTAGTTTGGCTGGGCTAATGCCTACCTTACGTGAACAGAAATATAAATCACGCTGAAGGGCTTTCTGATGGTCTCTCACCTTTCATTCACTGGTGAAAAGGAACATTTCACTGGAGATGTTGGACTGGATATTGCTGCCACCTTTCAGTGAACATCTGACTGGGTAGTGGCTCAGGTTTCTCCAGTGAGAAACTATAAACTATTAAGTAAACAGATGTTAAGCTCCCTGATGAATCAGTGTCACTAATATTAAACATAAATATTATATTCTAGCTTACCATTTGTTTACAGGTGACTCTCAAAAAGCTTTAAAAACGCTGGATAAATCCATGATCAGCTATAGGAAGCAACCTTGAGTGTGTAAATATTGCAGCTTTGGTAATGTAAAATGTTATCTGGGTATTTTAAATATTCCTGACATATTGACCAAGTAGAATTCATTTTCTTTTATTGGGTTAAGAGTGACCCACTTTATGTGCTGGTGTTGGTTTGCCATGCCTTTTCAAAACCTGTTACTTTTCCATCTGTATTCAGATGGTGATGGCGCTATGTGTGATTGAGGGGGTACGGATCAGGTTTATGTCAGTGAGTTTAAACTTGCTGTAACATCACATAAAAAGGCATGTTTCTCTCATGAATTATGAGATCTAGATGGGAAGAAACCATCTGGATGATGTAAACACAGGGAAGGAGAAGGACGTGGTCAACGGCAGTAGCCGGACTTGTTTTTTTTTTAACATTGGAGGCTCTTGTGATTACATATCCAAGCTGTTGCACCGGAAGTTCGTGCACAGTAGTTGACAACACACTTATTTTAAGGGCTGCCAGAGTGTATGGGTTTGAATTACAGCTAAGGATATTCAGTTGTTTACTGTCTGTGACATCCACAGTGTTTACTTTTTTCTGCAGGATTTTATTTCTGTGTTGTGATCCAGAATCTCTGCCATAAATACAACAGTAATCTGTTTTCGTGGCATTGTTGAAAGCTTTGGTGTTTACATAACGGGAGCTGTTACTGAAGGTGGATACAGTTCATTTCCCTTTTGTGAAAGGTGACTTCAGCAACAGATGTTAATCACACCCATTCCCTTAATTAATAGACTTGACGAGTGACTAAGAACAAAGGCATAACTCTTGCTGAGCACCCCACTCAAGAGACCGAGTTGTACCAAAATGTTATAGTGAAGGTGCCGTGATGCGGGTTTTCTCCGCCTGTTTTCAAGACCTCCCTCAAAGAATCAGATAAGGAAATATCTGCAAATTGATCGCATGAAACAGTTAAGCCTCACAATAAACCGGTTCTCCGTGAACGCTTTTCCAAATATGAAACAGGAGGCTGGTTGCAGTCTGCGTGAATGCACGGGGAGCCAGGTGCTGTAATTAGGGCCTCACTCTTGCATTCAAGTGACTTGAAACATTTTGGTTCGTTCTGGGGAGACAAACAGCTGAACTATCAGCAGATCTCAAAGCCTGCAAGCAATTAAAAAATGGCTGCTTTAAAAATTTTGCAATTATGCTGATTTTATTTTTCTAAGGCCCGCAACTGCAATTATCTAAAATAACGCCAAGGCGGTCTTCGCGCTGTTATGTATTTTCTTGTCGTTTTCAAGGCTGTGGTGCACATTGTTTCCTCACTGGCTGCCAGAAAAGTAAGAAACATTTATACTAAGGAGCAAAGTAGCATATGATGCGATGGCAGCCCTGGCCTGTAAGCCAGTGCAAAATGGTCTCATTTCCACACCAGCACTCTCCTTATTTAATGTTTTGTGGAAATAAAAACAGCAACAATCACCCAGGGGTAAGGCAAGAGCATTCTATGACGAAATTGGAGTTAATTTACTGATACCCACACACACTATATGCAAACAACATTACTCTTATTAATGTTGTTTAAGCCTTATTCTTATAGTAATGCTGAATTTATTTTCTATGCCTCTCAGTGTATTGGGGTGCCCTGGTAACAGCTGAAATGGCTGTATATAATTTGGCAAATCCAGCGGTGGTCCAGGATCACTCGAATGGTAGGGTGTTCTGTTTGGATTTTGTTTGTCTGCTGCTGGTCAAAGACACCTTGTGTTATAGCTCAACAGCAGTGCCTGAGACTACAGCCATCCTGGGAATGTACACTGCACTTTAACATAGTGCTCTTTTTTTCTAATTCCACCAAACTTTTTTTTATTGTTATTATTCTCTCTCTGTGTTCTGTCGTGGACCAGCTTCCTGTTTGTCTGTGTGATGACACAGGAGATCTTCCTCCTGGGACTCCATGGTAACATTCGGCTGTGGCCATTCCTCACGCACATGATGACAGAGGAGTTCCTATGCCATACTGAGGGGGAGGGCTGTGAGGGGGCACCCTATAGGCCAGACTTGGCACACACAAGCTTCTTTCCTCTTGCAGGAGCCTGCTGTCTCCCATGGAAGCTATTGCCCCTCAGACTATTCAGATTTTTTTTTTTTTCAGTGGAATGTGGATACAATAATTCAGTTATTTTTGGTTCATACCTTTTTTAAAACAGTAAAATGGATTTTTTTTCCATCTGCAATTTCATAAGACACCTAAAGAGACTGTGTAACTGCTCAAGATATGTCTCTCTCTCTTAAATATGGATGGTGTCTACAGAGGTCAACCTGTCGGACCCACTCAAGCATAGCTCTCCGCCAGTCTGTGCCACTGCGCTCCTGTAACTTCACATTGCTCAACATTCTCTTTGTTCATTTACAGTAGCTCCACAAGTATCACACACCTGATGACATGATTACACTGGACTACACCTAGTAAAGACCTAGCAGTCCGCCATAGCAGATGTTATCTTTTTATAATTGCTGAGTGGTCACAGTTACAAAAAAGGGTGCTATTCTGTTTCCTGTTAACTGAATGCCTACCAAACATGTATTTGCTTTGCAGGTAGAAAATCCACAAAGTAGTGTGTGCTTAAGAGCCAGAGTGATGGTTTCATTCTGCATTTAATGAGCTCTGTAATTGCTGATCTCCAGACGCTTGGTGCAAACTGTTTATCAGCAGGGTAACTGCTGTGTGCTGCAGCTCTCGAGCCAGAACTCAGGGTACATCTCTTCAGACAATGACTTTATGATTCTATGATTTTATTATCAAAATTGCCTACATATGTGCATGGCACAGAGTTGACTAGGAGTAATTCAGTTATTTTGGTATACTCTGATGTTATTTTTGGCCTCTATAAAGCCTTTATGTCCTGAGTTCTTTCTCTTTAATTTTCAGGACATATTTGAATGAGTCAGAATCTATTGGGCTGACAGGCCCATTACTGTTCAAGTGATTTGCCTAGAGGTGAATCTTAAATTTGATGATCAAAATGTGGTAAGCGAACATAAAACAAAGCAGTGAAAATGCATTGCCTCACTTACAGTAATTGCACATAATAAAACCTCCTACATATTTGACCTCGCTGGAATTTATTCAGAGTAAACCCCCTTGTGTTACACCTGCATAGTTTACATTGCTAAGATTGGGGCATGTAAAAGCATAAGATCAGTATATGATTAAGAGCAAGCTCTGGGGATGATCAGGGGTTATATTTAATTCAAGCTGAACATTCACCTTTTTCATGTGCCAATCTGACCAAGTAAGTGGTTATCAGATCTACAGTTGGACCCTTCAGAGGCACTGCTAAACCTTGCTATTGGAGAGCAACCATGGAGCAAGCTTCCTTGTACTGTCCTAAACCACTGAAGGACAGACTTCAGTGCAATCAGGATGATGGCTGGAGCTGTTTAAGCTCTTGTTGTGTACAGTAGCGCACCAACACCTACAGACACTGCATCCCTGCTGAGCCCCTGCTGTAGAGCAAGGCTACCAAAGCAACCAGTACACAG
The DNA here is from genome assembly GCA_019176425.1 of Megalops atlanticus. Taxonomy (NCBI): domain Eukaryota; kingdom Metazoa; phylum Chordata; class Actinopteri; order Elopiformes; family Megalopidae; genus Megalops; species Megalops atlanticus. The sequence continues at coordinate 17,116,730 of CM032887.1, read as the reverse complement.
TAAGCAATGGGGATTGCCCCCAGACTACAGTGTTTCCTGAGCAAATAAATGATCTAAACGTTTATTGCAATCAGAGCTGTGCACACATTCTCCAAATCTTTATTTGTTTTTTTTCCCTTTTATTTCTGCACAAACCAGGGAAAAAATGAATCAAATAATTGTTTTTTTTTCTTTTTTCAGTCTCGAGGCAGTGCAGCCTTCACATTTTCACATCTCATGCTGTTGGAGTCTGAACTTGTTCAGAGAGGCTGTGTTGATGTAGGATCTAGACTATACGTTAGTTCACATTTCAAACTTTCATGACACAAGAGGCGATATATCAGGACTCCTTTGCTATAGGCTAGAGTAGTGAGCCATGTGGATTTTGTCTGTACAACACCTCACAGTGCAATAAGGAGGACGACACACTCTCTGATTGCTTCTGTGCCTCTGCAGACAAATAGGTAGTTGTGGCTGAATGATAAATAACATAACTATTACCAGTAGATGTCCAGCTAAAAGTACTGTTGGCCAATGTTCCGCTTTTTCTTCTACTCACTTGGCCCTCACCAAATTCTGGAATTTAAACCCCTGTTTTTCTTCCATCAGACTGGGGCTATCATCTTTAACACTTTACTTCATAGTTCAGTGCAAGGGCAGCTTATTTGTGTTTATTCAGGTCTGAGGAACTTACCAGGGCTTTTTTAGAGGTAGCAGTAACAAAACTATTATGAACAAAACCATTTTCCCCATCTTTCTTGCCATTCCTTTTCTACAACTCAGCTTTTCCTCGAATCTCTCGTCGTGTATCCTATCCACCACGCCCCCAAAAGAAAGGACTGAGCCTCAAAGGCACACACAAATTGACATTGATCATTTTACGTGGGCCTCCCATCTCCGTAAAAGTAGCATTTTTATTTGTCTAATATATCAGTTCAGGAATGAGTCATAATGGGGGTGATTGATGTGAGTGCTCCCATGTTGCCCATTGCTGCACAGAAATGGAAAAGTCGAGTTCCACGGCTGCACTACAGCTTGTCAAGTGCAATTAAAGAGCAACGGTGAGGGGTTCACATGACGAGGCACAGAGGACACCACGAGTCTCTAGCTCCCCTCATAACTTGGCCACTATTTACAAATGATCTACAAAGGGCTGATGGCATATTAATGCATTAGTTTGATGGATAGCGTACCTGTGATTGCTGTTACATAGTGGGAATTAAAGTCATATTTTGGCGCTCCCTCTACATATATAGGCAAGGGACTCAGACTGCTGATTTCACTTGATTGGTCTTGATGTCAGTGTCAGGGAAGGCTGCCACTATTACACGCTCACATCGTGATCTGTAGGTGGGGATTGTGACTTTGCAGAGCTTTAATAAGATGCATTAGTAAGATGATCAGTTTTTATCATTTGGCCTTGAAACGAAGAGATAGATAGAGGAGTTGAGATTCCATGGAGAAAACAATTTGTTGGATTTGTTTCAGTTTCGTTCTCTCAAATATCTGATTACAACTTTCTGGAAATATTGACTTAGCCTTTAAGCCCTGAGAAATTTGAGATGGATTTTTCTCGTGTTCTGCAATAGAGTGCATTTCTGCATTTATTTATGTACGTCCTTCACATTTCACATCTAAGCCATGAGGGTACAAGAGCTGTGGAAAACAGCGTAAGCAGTGAAAAATCTAGTCTGGATGTGTTTCAGACGGGATAACAATGATTTATTATATCTAGGGTAAAAAGTGCGTACATGAAATTGAGATTTGATTGTGGTCAAAAACGTCGGCCAGCATGGAAAGAACACGGCAGAGATCTCCCAAATTATATATTTATTTATATTTTTGTTAAGTGCTTTTGGGTGCAATTTAAGTTGATTTATGCCGCCATATTAATGACAAGAATGCGCTGAACAAATGCATTTCTGTATGAGGGTTTCCTTTTGACTATGAAGACCCATGAACTTTGTCTTGTTCATGCCCACTTAAGAAGTCTATGGGGTTTGACCCTTCATTCCAACACCCCTCCCCAGCTCACAAATATGTGATGCATGTTGTATGTCGTGTATGCACAGTGAGTGTGGTCCAACACTAACCAGGACATGCACTACAAACCTCAGGGACTACATGATACACACTCTCCAGATGGAAGGTTTGGGCTGCTATACTAACAATCCAAGGACTCCATCACAGTGTAACTCTACAACTACTTTTTTAACCCAAGGTGATGTCACTTGGACAGTTTGATTATATACAAAAGTGCTGGTGCTGGTTTCAGAGTGACCTTTCAGCAACAGGGGATGCAGACTCTCGTCTCCCGACGGTTCCAATGGCTCACATGCATAACATAATCATGTCTTGTGGTGTTACCAGAGCTAGCCTGTGGCTCTCCAGGAGAGGGGGTTGACCACTACTGGCCTCCAACAGTAAACCCTGGAGAGATCGAAGGAATGATTTGAATGGCTTCATCACCGGAATCTCTCCTGGGAATTTAGATCCAGACGAAAGCTGTTGGCTGCAGGGCAGTTACAATAAGAAGTATAGAATGGAACCCAATAGAACACTTGAATTGACCAGGGCAGTAGATGATATATACACTGTACACTGACACCAGCTCAGAGTTCTGCACCAGTGGATGCGAGACCGCCCCATCATTGATGATTCCAGCTGGGAGTCAAACTAAATGATGTAATGAGGAGCAAAGGATGTTTCCTGACTACAGGGAGATAGGGAGCAAGACTGGAGCATATGTCCCACAGCACATGGTCTGAGAACGTCAAGCCCTGGAAGTTGCTCCCCATTGCTTTGCCAACAGCAGACATTCACAGGCAAATACTGGAGAATGTCTCCGATCTGGGGCTCGTCCAACTGGCTCCCAAACAAAGGAGCAGGGGCTTCACAGAACCTGATGATAAAGACTTTTCGGAACGCGCTGAGAGCAGCTTCCCGTCATGTTTATGTAAATGAATGAAAAAAATGTCCTAAAAAAAGGAGCACAATCTTTTTTGGATCATTCTGTTTTGTGTTTAGTGCGTGACACTTGTTTGAGGTTATAACTGTGTAATTGGAAAACAACCTTGCAATATAAACACACCTTGGTGTGGCCTGCAGCTGGTGAACTTTGCCCGTGTCAAAGAGCATGGACGGTGACCTGCACAATGAAATGAGTATGTCCAATGCAGCTGCATGTACATTAGCTACAGCCAACGGTAAACTGCTTTGTCCTTGATTGCTGAGGACATCCTTTGCATGTTGTATGAACTCCACTCATGTAGTACCTTCAGTTATAGCCAATACTTTGTGACAGCAGTGTCGCGCCCAGAATACAAGCAGGGCTCACGGTTTCCATCCACCTCACCAGGTTCCAGGTTCCAGATTATGGATCATCCATCAGTAAGTACAGAAAAACATATTTCAGGCCATCCTGATGACAACTCATGAAGTGAGCTGCTGCTCAGAAGAACTTACTGCTCCCAGAATAACTAACTAAAAGAACTAACTACAGCAAGCAATAAATTCAGGAAACCGGCTGTCTTTGATCCAACAGTGGTGCGCCATTGGGACAGCCTACTGTTTCACTCTTCAAGTGCTGCATGCTGCTAGTGAAAGCATAAGCCGGCTGATATTTCCCCCTGTTTCTGCGCATTGCACTCAGTTCCATTCCAGTCCAATGCACATATTTATGTCTCCTTTAGGAGTCCTCCCATTCTGGCAGGACAGTGGGCATTCTGACATGCACATTTCCATATGGTCAGATGTACCTGAATTAGGGGCCGCTGTTTTCACGTTGATAATTCAGTCAAAATATAGAAGCCGTCAAGGGAGACAACTAAGACACATCTGGCATTTGGCTGGGAACCTCATCCAGGTCTCCCCTTGAAAGTAGCTGCAGATGATACAGTGTTGTGCCTGTAGATGGGAAGGAGATTACTGCGTGCAGTTGTTGCAAAGGGGGAACATATTTACTTGAAATTATTGATGTTCCTGCCAGTTTAGTTCTCATCAATCAGCCTCCCCTCTGTATCTGAGCCAAACACCATTCTAGTGACTGAAAAACAGCACGGTAGGAGGTATGTGGGCACAGACCCCTTGAAGTCTTCTTTGAATTTGATGATTTTTGTCTTTTCAGGCCAAGCTGCAAGTTTAAGCGGATGGTCAGTGTGTCTTGTATTCTTATGGTGCAGAAATATGCTCAAGCACTCTCTATACCCCAGAAAAAATATCAGTCCCAAAGGAGGAATAGTTCCACATTGGTCTTGGGAATCAGAGGGTTCAGATTGTGATAAATATTAGTGTCATGTCCAGCACTCTTTTACTTTTACTGAATGTATGTCTGTATTTTCTTCAGACGTAGTCAAGGGTTTTCCAGTGTTTCAGCTGAACATGCTTATTCTGGAAACCTGCGTACGCCTTTCAAAACCTTCCCTCCCAGAGTGCCTCTAGCACACCATCATTTTGACTGATGAGAAGGAAAGAAAATAAGCAGAAATGAAAAGACCCGGTCACGTCAGGGTTTGGGGGTTTGGACGGGAGTTTTGGACATGTCTCCGAGAGAAACAGATTCTCGCGGACTAATCTGTCCACGAATGTAGGCCACACCTCCAGGGTGAGTGAGTGAAGCCCAGTACTGGAGAGAGAACATCTCCCCAGGGACACTAATGCCCAGATATACAGGAAAGGGACTGATTCTCTGAGCTGAGGAATTGTGTGGTAGTCACTTTGATGCCCAAAACAGACCATGGATGATTTGTGATATCATGCTTTGCCAGCCCAGCATTGGACGGCACATTGGGAAGAGACTTGTCATTATTTTCTAGGGGAACATCAACCACCATTCACCCCTCCTCCTGTTTTTTTTTTCTCCACCACAGAGGACACTGATGGATGTTGGAAAACACTGATGGATCAGGGGGTGATGGCACACTAGCAACGTTTCCTCTTCTTTGCCGGTTATTTCAATTACCCACTGTAATTCTACAAACCATGACATTATTTCTCTTACATTACTTCACAACCACCCCTTTCCAAAAAAAAAGACCAAATGGATGAGACGTACCTATTACAAATCTTGATTGTTTTTGTAATGAAATGCTTGAATGTTACGGCTTGATTAAAAGATTTGAGAATGATTTCAATAAAAGAATGATTTCAATAAAAGAATGAAGGAGGCTCTGCCTGTCGAAGGTTGAAAAGTGATTTACTGTACAGTACAACCGATGAGATCTAACAGACTGGTTGCTTTCCAGAATGAATTCATTTCAATCAAGATTTAAAAAAAGATAACTTTTATTCCTTTCACTTGAACGCTAGGATTATCTAATCAGCAACCAGCATAGGGAGAAACACATTCATCATCTGCTTTAATTCCATTACCGCTCATGTTTCCAGTTCATCCTTTCTCCTGAGAGTCTTCATGCACCCTCTGCTCCATCAGCCCCACTATTTCCTCTTATCACTCATCAGACTAACCGCCATGAGGAAACCGGTGCACTTTCCTTGAACTGGGCTCCATTCGGGCAGTGGGAAAAGGAAAGCATCAAACAGACTGCCACCATCAGAGGTCATCTCGGACTCACACAACAGAGTGCACAGAGAGGCCTGCTTGCGTTTAATCACGGGGGAAAATAATTGAGCCACCTTTTATCCACCAAGTCAAAAATGGGTCAAATAAAAGTGGAATTGTAATAACTGTAAATCATTTTACAATAAAGCACCAATAATGACATTAGAATGAGGCACAATTTAGTCCTTTTTAAACCTGGAGCTAATTTCGTTTTAGGTTCCTGGGTTTTAAACTATTTTTAACATCTATCCCACAAAGATTTTAAACTCAGCACAATATATCAACATGCCACAGTTTACAACGGCTCACATGTGGTAGCTAACATACATTTGGCACAGATTCACACTGTGTATGTGTGAAGTATTGAGCAAACTTTCCAGGAGAAACCAAGGCCTACCAGCATATTTCAAAGGAAATGTATCCTCTTGATAACAATAGTCAGTCATGTTACACTTGAAACATAAATACAGCAGTTGATGCCATTGTGTATTAATTTTTTGGCTAACTGTTACTTACAACCTTATTGTTTTGAAAGTAAACATATAGAGTGTTCTAGGATTTGGCACTGACTTCTATGCATGTTTTTGAGCTATTTTTGCAAAAAAAAAAAAAAAACTGGGAACAGAGTAGACCATGGAAGAATCTGTGTATTTCTCAAACGTGATGTTCAGGTTAGTTTTCTGAGGACACTATTCTTTGAAAATGAAAAGGCTTTTTAGAGAATTCCCTCTGTGATTTTCTTCTCTGCCTTGCTACTGATGCAAATGTTTGGTTCCAGTTAATGTTGTTGTCAGGTACACCACAAAATCAATTCTTTTTAACTCCGCCTATCTTCAAAAATGATTGGCAACATTACCGATGTTTGATGGATCAAAAAACATGTCCCACCTCTGTAGTGTTTGCTTTCCTAACTTTGTATAACCAGCAGACCTCTAAAATGTCACCATTTACCACATGAGCACCAGGTCATTAGGAAGTCCTGAAACGCAGGAATGGGGTGCATTCAAGAAATGTCTATGTGAAAATTCCTTGTAGTGATCCAACGGACATCTGCGAACCATCAAAGCCAGATTTGTTCTTTCAAGTTCTCCTGAATAATGGGAAAATCGGACTGTTTGTTGTCTTCTAGAGTATATATGGGAACATATGTTTGTCTCATTTGCATGATGTTAGTTTGATGAATCAGACCTAGAAGTGGGGACACACAAAAAACTGCTTATTCTATCAGAGCTCGTTTGAAAGTGGTTTTCTGTAGCACCAAAACAACCTCAAACCACACTCTCTCCAATCCGGCACAGGTGCGGTCTACAAGATGGTTTCATGAGCAAAGCCAGTCTTGATTGCGCTCAGATCCATGGTCCAATGGCACAAAGCACATTTGGTGTCTTTTAACTTCACCTCACGTGAATAAAGAACATATGAGCAAATGAAAAGCACCTGTGCTATGGTGTGTGTCCTCTTACCATTCATGTCTCCACATCAAGAAGTCCTTGCTTGGATCTCTCAGCTATAAACCAAAGAGCGGCCACCTGGATATTTTATCCTGGGCTGTCTCGATCAGCAGTTACACCAACCTCCTTTCAGTTATGTTGGTGGCTGCAGTGTGAAGTCATGGTCAGGGGAGCTGGACGTATGACCAAAAGGCTGACAGGTTGGAATCCACAGTGGGACACAGCTTGAGCAAAATGCTGAACCTGAAACGCCTCAGTAAATATCCAGCTGGACAAATGGTTGATGTGTAAAAGAAAAAAAAAACTGTAAGCTATGTAAGTCACCCCGGGTAAGCGTGTCTGCAGAGCAAATAAATAATGTAATTTAATGCACAGATGGATGTTGGGAGCAAGTCAGGGAAAAGTGAAATATCCATACATTTATTTGTTTAACCAAACTCTTTATCCAGAGTGACTCTGCTTATGTTTTTACAGCCCTCTGCTCTTACAGGGCTGTGTTGTTACTGCGCTGCTTCAGGGTGACTACTCTAACCCGGAATCTAAGCCCACAATGCCACTTCTCTTCACTCTGCGTTCACATCCACGGCCTTTTTTGTACTGTGTGCAGAAACAAACCATAATCTGCCATCAGAGTTTTGCTACAGCAGCTGATGTGACTACAGGAATCCATAACAGAGGCCAGGTTTATGGCCTGAGGTGTGGCTGCTTTCAGTGTGATCCTGCTCTGGGGTTCTGGCTGTGACTGAGCAATTGAGTCCTGTTTGTATCATCACAATTATTGTATTTCATGGTGATTTTTCTTTCTACAGAAATCAGTTGTCAAAGGGAAGGGGCTGCTCACAAAAAGCAGCATGAACGTTACTGTAGGTCTGTGTCGCATTCAGTTAAAGATTGCACAGGAAATGTGGAAAGTGAGATTGGTGCTGATAATTGTGGGGTGGTAATGAGGAGTGAAGGACAGATAGCTATCATTTAATAATGCATCCATATTCATTTCACATACTGCTCTGCTCTCTGATGTTTCCTGCAAACCCTTCATCCAAAACGACATACCAAGAGACTGTGACTAATTGCTAATTCTTCAAAACTGCAACCGTAATAAATTACTTTAGAATATGGAAAAATACGTTTCACAATGTGGTATGGGCACAAAATTACAAGCCAAGGTTGTTCATGGTACATTTTCTTTCATACAAGATTAGAGATTGACTTAATTTCTTTTCAAAGTGCTCTGCATTGAACCACACAGTGAATTCTCTGTGCGGCAATACGACAATTCATTCTCACACCATTGAGGCCCTTGACTATTTCTCCTAATTTAAATCAATTTCTTTGAGCTTGCCAGTAGATCTGCTCTAGCATACATTCGATTTCCTAGTGTCATGGCTGTTCTTTACTGTATTTTCATATTAGAATTATTATATGGAATCAATGCACATTACTATTCTATTAACATTAAGGCAACCACTTAGGTTGTCCCATTCTTATTTAGTCCAATGCCAATAAAATGAACATACAATATAAAGACCCTACATTAATTCAAATTTGTCAGTCCCAAGCTTTCCTGTTTGTCTAACAAAATGGGAGCTGTAGATACTGTCACTCATCTGTTAGGGCTAATCTTGCCATTTGCTCATGCCTTTCCTGGTTTGCTTTGCTGTTATTTCCTTTCCTTGTATTCATTGCACTGTAACAGATTTCAAAGTACAGCCTTGGAACACTTGTCCAGAGATCAATTTTACTTTTTTTGCTTCAAACATGCATAATAACACTGGAAATAGTTGTACTTACAGCAATTACCTGACCAAACAGAATAAATCTTTATTAAGAGACTAGTTAAGGGAAAAGACCAGGCTGTATTTACACAGACAAATTCATTGTGGTGCAGTTGTTTCTGGGGAAAGTTAAACATTAAATTGCAAAGCTAAAACAAATGGCTGCATTTCACAGCGATGAAGTCTGATGTTATTCTGAGCATGGAGTCACCGAACCACATGATTAATGGCAATATTCTGAAATGAATGGAATACCGCTCATCTGCTCCTTCTCGTTTGTGTTATGACAGGCATCAGTAAAAGATTATTTCTTTGCCTTCACCTTCCTAATTGCCAGGCTTTGAGGTGAACGTATTTTCCTAACTGCAGAGTTTCCATGGGACTGGTCTGAAGTGTGTAGGACGCATGTGGAACTCCTGGGCCTTGTTTTTGCCTGTGAGTGTATTCACCTTGCGGTGCGCTTGTTTTGTTTGGAGTCCTAATCTACTAGAGGTACGCAAGGGGTTCGCCCCCCACCCCCTCTGAAATGAGGGAAGATTTATTCAGAGCTGCGCTCAGGGCCTTGTTCGCCAGCCAGCTCTCCACTGAATTTGCTGCTCAATCGAAGGGTTTGGAGCTGTACAAAAAAACAGTGAGGAATGACATTTTATGGTCATTAGCATTTCACTGAGAGGCAATGAGCTCAATATGAACCACAACAGCTCTGAAAACAAGGCCAAGCGACAACTAGGAAATAACATGTAGCTTTCTCTGTGCAGCAATAAAGACATATTCTCTGTCCATACCTATTGCACTTGTGTTATTTTGGGCTCAGAGGTCACACAATTATTTCCTAGACATCAGTCAAATTTTGCCAGATTTGGTCCTGTTGTTGGACAGATTTTCTGAGGAATTGGAAGTTTATATGTGAATGTTGAGAACAAGCAGAAAAAATGGCATGCATCCAGTATTTATTTATTTTTCAGAAGAGATCTACCGCGTTAGATAGTCTGTCTTATGCAGAACTTTTGAGCATTGCCCTTTTTCAATTAAGATCATGCTTTGGCCTAGCTGTGTAGTTTAGACTGGTTTTCCATGTTTTGAAGCAGCACGTCCTTTTCATCTTGCAGACTTGTAGTATAAACAGGCAACAGATGCAGCTCCTGTAAACAGTGGATGAGCGCAGTGTCGTCTCTCCCCTCAGCCTGCATCTACAACAGCCTCGTTCCATGTGTGATGATTCACCACTGGGGTCTGGCCAATTAGAGTAGGGCCACGGAACACCGCCTCTTCTTTGCCTCTAGAGATGAGTTGCCGATCAGCCAATCACAGGCCAAGCTTTTGTGCCTGTTCAGCAGCCTTGCCTGCTTCACATGCCACCTGTGAGGGACTCAGAACTCATCCAGTGGCTGAAGCATGGTCACAACCATACATGCCTTGTCTGTCCATGTGACTATGTTAATTTTGTGGAGATGGCTTGTAGGATCACAGAAGTAGAATATCTATAATCAATGAAGCACAGGTGCAAAACTTGGGAGAGAGGGATACACGCATCTCTTGATCTCTAAAGCTAGAAAGTCTTATTGTAGACAAATTCCTCCTTACAGTGCCAGTACCAGTTCATATCAACAAACTCATTGACTGAAAATCATTTTACATACTTCAGATTGTGGGTTTAGAGTGAAACCACAGTTTTTCTATATCCTTTTTTTCATGTGTCTCCAAGTTGTGCTGCCTTTGCTCTCAGGTCATCTTTCAGAAACAAACTCCCATCGCGGTCAGTGGAGAGCCGTAACACATCTGACAGGGCGTACAGCTGGCCAAAGCATCTGATATGTGGTGGCGCAGGCTACAGCAGGAAACCAGAGTATTAAGGATTGTTAGTTTTAGGAGCAGAATGAAGGCCCGCCGGGCCGCTCGGGGTACTCTACTGCCTTTTCCCTTTATCAACAACCTGTCAGTGAGGCTGCTTTCTCGCTGGGCTGTGTTTCCACTCGCTAACCTAATGAAGTACCACTGAGATCCCAGCAGCCCTGGCTCTCTGGTGGAGCGCAAATGCTGTCGTCACCAGCTCACCCTCAAGCCAGGGTAATGCCGCCCGCGAGTCTGAAGGCCCGGCCGCCAGGTGTCGAGCTCGATTTATCAGGCAGCGATGAGGACATCAAACGCCTCCGTCAGTCCAGCTTCAACCCTCCCTCACCCCCAGCACCCTCCCCCTCACCCCCCGAGTCTTCAGCTGCAGCCTGCAGAAGCCTCACTCCCAGGGCCTCTCCTCGTCCAAACACGGCCCAGATAAAACGGCCAGTGTTTATTATAAGATGAAGAAGAGAGGAAGGGGTCGGGTCGCGTTCGCTGGGAGAGCAGGTGGTACGTACAAACACGGTGGTAAGACAGGGGAGGGAGCAGCGAAGGAATGAGAACCATCTAAAAGAGTGGGAAGAAAGAGGGATGGGGGAGGGAGAGAAAGAGAGAGGGGGAGCGATAGAGGAGGGAGAGAGAGGAAAAAGAGAGTGAGAGATGGGGAGGGCGGATAGAGGGAATGGAGGGAAAAGGAGATATAGAAGGGGTGGCAGGAGAGAGGGGGAGGTAAGCTCTTACTTATGACCCTTGACCTCTAGCCACTCCTGAATCCACTCACTTCTACTTCTAACTGTTGTGCCTGGAAAGAGATTATTCTTGTACATGAAGAAGGAGAACTGGTGACCAGTAAGTGAGAAAAACAGAAGTTATATATCTTTGGGTTCACATTGAGAATGTGTCTTTTACATTTGCTGTGAATATACACAATGAAAGATACCAATCTGAAAGAGTACAGAACACACACAACAGTTAAAATTAGTCTTTTATTCTTAGTCAATGACTTGCCATCTACTACTTACAATCACACAGTACTGCAGGCCTGTTGCCATTCTCCACCCAAAATGGGGCTCTTCTGCAGTGATCACATAGATGAATGCCAAGTACACACAACAGTTTTAAGTAAACTAAAAAAATGAATTAAACATGGATGTTACAACAGTGAAAAGCTGTAGTGTCCACACACCTCAAAACTAGGCCAAAGTCTGACTTGAAACACTGGTTCTGAAGTTCTATAAGTTCATTACCTTTGTAGCGAAAGAGTAATATCTTCCTCTATTACAGAAAGCCGAATCCTTCCAATCCATCATTTGAGAAACGGTCAAAGGATCTGCACAATGTGAAAAAAGAGGAGGTGTCGCCACTCTGTGGTTAACATGAGACATTGCATGTGTATGTAATGAAGGTAAAATAGTATAGAAAGCAACAAACAAAACAAAAAAATCACTCTTTGCCACTGTTTATTTAATTTTAAAACAAACCCCCTTGCCCTGACTCCAAACAGGCACATATATACAATGAATAAGTTGCTGTGTGTTTTTGCAACATTGCAATATTTATGCAACAGGCCTGGAGCTACACTCTGCATTATCAGTCCCCATCCCTAAAGGTTTAGGCTGGTTCTGTTATGTAAAAAAAAAGGTCTTACATACACATGACCCATAAAGTCCAGATGGCTCCATATCCTTTGGGAACAATTGTCAGAAAGATCTCAGAGCAGCTCTTGTGATCATTACAGGGGTCTAAATCATGCCAGGTAGAATCTTCTTTTCGTACCGTACCTGTACTGTGTTTTCAGCATCTGCCACTTAAGATTCGTGTTGGAGGTGAGCTCCTCATGTTACATTCTGAGAGTAGATCGAGACTGTGATCATGAGAAAAAGCAGGGTCTTTACCTTTGTAGATGAGAGGGGCTGACTTTCCTTTTGCTCAAGTAGCGACACATGGAGGTTAGATCACTGGTTTGGCTCTCACTCGCCACCAGAGCACCCTGGGAAACTTTAAATGTGGTTAAACATGCTCTATAAATTCAATCGTCGCTCCATCATTCATTAACATGTAAACAATTAAGTAATACCGCTAGGTCATTACGACAGTGAGTAAAATTTAGGCCACGGAAGGAAAAAGTAAATAAATACAATTTTTTAAAAAGCACTGGGCTCTTTCTCCCTATGTAAAGTGAACCTGTTCTGTTCATAGTAGATCATCTATCAAGTTTACCAAAGCTGAGAAAACACCAGGATGTTGACCTTGGAGAAGCAGACAGCAGCGAAATTGCAGGTGTAATATTACGTCAAGTCAACTCGCCTCAAGCTACAGTACTGCACTGGTCAGTCACACACACACACACACACACACACAAATACAGTCACACAGGCATACACAGGACCCTAGAGTTGTACCACACAAGACTCCTGCAATTTCTCCTTACAAGGAACACACCAGGTCTTGAGATGTACAGCTTACACTTCAGTCATGATTAGTCATGTATTGGGTTTGTGGAACACTTATCTTACATAGTTTCCAGGGCTTATAATTTACACCATTAAAGCTTAAATTTTAATGGGGCAGCTCAGGTGAAATACCATACCCCACTGCAGGGTACCAGAGAAGTGTACAACATACTCACAAATCAAAGCCAGAACAGCTCTGATCAAGGCTTACAATGCCCTATGCCCCCCTGCCCCCAATGGGCAGGCCACCTCAGCCCAGGACTAGGCGGCCTTCTGGCCCATAGATTCAGGGTTACAAGCATGACATGTGAGAGCCAAGAACTGCAAGCCCATGCCCACAGGAATCAGACTGTCAATGCCCCCACCCGCACGCTTGCTCGTTGACGGTGAGCACTCATTTTCCTCCGGCAAGAGTTATTTCAGGAAAAAGGAAAAAAAAAAAGTTCAAACCGGTTACTGGTTTAGTTGTTACAGATGGAGGAGGTGGCAGTCTGCCCTTGTTACAACAGGGGTGATTATGACAATGTTTTAAATGAGCTCTTCAGCTTACTGGGACCTGGGGAAAAAAAAGGTGGAAAGTGTAATTCATGGGCTTTCCAGTTCTCTCAGTGCCAAAACAGACAAGCGAAGGATATGTAAACACTCAATGTACGCACTACAAAGAGGGGGAGAGGGGAGGTAAGGGACGCCACTTAATGTTCATTAAATCAAATTAATATCCCCACTATCTCCATTATTTTCTTATGTCTGCTAAATTACACTTTAAATCACACGTAGCTCCAGTGTTCGGGTGCAGAACTCCAAGGTCCTCCGTGCCACTTGTTCTCCCTCCCATATGTCCGCATTGCCTATAAACCTGACTAACATCAGAATCAACAGGGAGCACAAAGGTCATGGTGTTAGTGCAGAAAATGGGTACCACACTTTGTTTTAGACCCCTTTCTCAAAGCTAATTGTTGGGTTATGGGGTGTGGGGAGGGCGGCTGGCTTAGGGACATGCCTAGTTCACGGGCCCAAGTTTCAAGGCATGAGAAACCCTGAACCCCAATTAGTCATTTCGGAGAGCAGGGGAACATGCCCGTTGCTAAGCTGTTTACATGTCCCGAAAATAACTCCAAAGTGGGGTAATAACGTCTAATAGATGAAGAGAGGTTAGGGAGAGCTCTGCTTCCTGATGTATCGCAGGCCGCCGCTGCGTTCCCCCATGATTGATTAGCCTGTTCTTACAATTACAGCCATAATTGTGCTCCGCAGCGTGCCCCACGACGAACCGCTCTCCGTTTTCATCCCAGCAGAACCTAAGGCCGGTCTGTAATGTGACACAGTTGTGTGACCGCTGCAGGACACTTTTACACAGTCGCTGAAAGAGGCTTGTGTCTTTTGTCACCAAAAACACTTGGCTTCACATGGGCCTTAACCTGTTATTATACCCTATTATTATATCCTGGGAGCAACAGTGAGAATTTTACCCTCATTACAGATGATTCACTGTAATGTTTCTAGACTTTAATTTTCAATGACTGGGTTGAGGGTAAAGCACAATTTAAGTTATATGCTACACACTGAATATCGTTAGATCAGATTTACACCTCTCCTTTTACAAGAAGTTCCACCTAACAGGGTGAAGCTCCTCAGCAGAATGTTTAGAACGCCATCCAGTAAATCTCCTGAAAGCAATGTGGATCAAATGTGACCACGTGGGACAGCTGACCCAGAGGAAATGTGCTTTCAAAAAGGCCTGCAAAAATGGCCCATCTGAACACACCTTTTTCATGTTCCAGAGTGGTTTCAGAAAGGATTCGCAGAGAAAGGTCAGTCCCAGTGGACAGGGATCAGAAGCACACCTCCCTCCACTAAGGTCAAACCATTTTATGTTCATGTTCATTTTTTTCACCTGTTGCCATTCTCCAAAGATTGAATTTGAAAGCCATTTTCTTATTAATGTAATGGCTGTCATGAGCAGGGAGCCAATTAGCTACTGGCATTGTCTGCGGCTTGAACCACCCAGTCGCGCTCACGGAGCGCAGCCTAACGGAAAGCATGACTGCAGTGGTTTCGGTGGATCCAGAGTGTCAGTTTTAAGCCTGAGGAGTAGAGGACATAATCCCGTACACTGTGGGATAATTCACTGAATTTATGGCAGCGCACGCTGTTCAAAAACAGGCTTTTCCAATTCTGCTGGAGGGACGGGTATGAGCTGAGGCTATGGAATCGGCTCCACCAAGGAAACAGCCTTTTACAAGAGCAAAGGACTGTAAAATAGTGAATGGGTGGATATTATGACCAGAAGGTTTGGGATAATGTTTGTATACCCTTGACCACAGTATGTAACAGGGAAGGCTCCATTTAACAAATAATAAAAGACACTCTCCTCCCACTGTCCTAATCTCTGGTAAACACTCTCACTCACTGGTGCCCCTCATCACCCCCATTGACAGATTCCGCTGACTGCTCCAGCTCCCAGGGTATAAACAAGCTCCAAAACGTGTGTAGCGTGTTATAAAATGGAACAGAGCCATGAGTTGGACTGAGCTGCTGCATCTGTAAAGCACACAAAATGTTCACTTTAATGAAACTTTTCTGCACGGGGGCCAAAGGTTGATTGTCCGGGTCGGGTGGGTCCCACAAGAAGAAGGGGATGAGCGATGGCTTGTCGCTTGCAGCCCGTTCTTGTCTTTCAGTCTCGATGAATCGGTCATGAACCCCACCTTCATACTGTACACGCGGTGACTGCTGCTTGGATGAGAATGGTGGAGGATGTGTGCTCCTGTAGGATTCCGTCAGGCCCTGGTGGCCACGCTCTCGTGGTTCAGAGGTGTAACTCGAACCAGCCAAAACAGGCCTCATTTTCTCCCAGTGCTTCGGTTGAGGTGTTGCGATACTCGGTGATGCATCGACGGATGGGGCGCTAAGGGATGGTTGCCTTGAGCTGCTCGCACGTTCTCACTGGCTGCGACCTGGGGCTATTCAGTATTCCCCAAACTCTTCATCGCACAGCGCCAGCCATTAATCAAAACCCAGCCTTTGCCAAAGCGAGCGACAGATTCGGACTGCTGTTGTCATCCAGGCCATACATTATGACCACAAAAATCTGCTTTTTATTAAGAAGATGACAGATCACTTTTTAATTGTTTTTTTTGTTGTGTTTTGTTTTGTTTTCTATGTGGGAAGAGATGGGAGGAACGGAGGGAATCAGTGGAGCTGAACACAGCTCATTGAATCTGAATCAGCCTATATGGATTTATAAAATATCGAGTGGTCATTGTACTAATCCTGTAACTGAACATCACTTATTTCACAGGAAGTGACCAGGAGTCTGACTATCTGAATGTAGGTATATGTGGAACATCCAAAATAACTTATGTTGCCAAAAGTAAAGGAAACACCAAAGAGATGGCTATTAAACCTGCAGTTCACTTATTCTCCTTTCAAATGATTTTCCTTCATGATATCCTCTGCCAACTTGGAACTCAGCTGAAATTTATGTGCTGAAGGAAATTTTCATCCAAGGTATGACTGTTAAAGATGCAGCCCTAACTACTCCACTGAAAGTCAATCTGGACAAGTACATGTGCTTATTAGTAAATACTGTACTCTACATCAATTTGTACACAGAGAGCAACCCAATGTGGAGCATGTCTGTGGTCCAGGCTCTGGCTGAAATGGCATCAGTGGATCTAGAGGAAAAAAATCCCTCTCCATATTTTTCTCAAAATGTTATGTACTGTATCATTGATAAGTGATTGATAGGAGACAACCAGGATTATGTTTTCTGTCCTTCTTGCCTATATATTTATTTTATCCCCAATCAACCTTGTGAAAAGAATGAAATTCCAAATTTCTGTTTGTGGAACATATAATAATGACTGTGTGCCATGCTGAAGAAATACAAAAATAAATTTTAAAAAGAATGCTCTGCAGTCTTCCATGTTCTCAAATACCTTCTAGTGTGAGAAAACAAATACCACTGCATCCAAAGCAAAAAGGTCAGGGCTAAAAACAGTCTGGCTGGTTGGGTCCAATACAATACCTGATTTTTCATTTGTGGGCTCGGTCACAAGTAAAATAAACAGTGTGCGCCTACTTGAGCGTATAAATGGTGTTATACTAGGAAAGCAAATCAGAATGTGCTGAAAGAAAACCTCTACCTCCATTTTCATGTAAGCGATCCCCAGGTGATTAGAGTCATTACATCACCAGCACTGGGCAGCTCAGGGAGACAGAAGCTTTCAGGCACAGGAGGAAGAAATGTGTCTGTGTGTGTGCGTGTGTGGGTGTGGGTGTAATGCTTTAGTGAGAAACAACACCTTCCCTTACATTAAAATGAGATTAGCCAGATGTGAAAGCTTGCTGCCACAATTAGGCGACAGACAATACAACACTGTAACATATACATAAAAGTGGATATCTTTTAATGTGTCTGAGCAGATCCCATTCTAAACAGTTGCTACATCATAAGAATGCAATGTTATGGAAAACGACGTGTCAGAAATGCCCAGAGTACCAACTGTGGAAACGATAGTGTGACCGGAGACCAGGGGATTATATTTTACTTGGCCACCAAGGGCCTCTAAGTGTTGGTTTATTTTTCTAAGAACCTGGAAACTAAGGGGAAAAAGAAAGAAGGGAATAGTTTAATAAAAAGAGAGCTGGAGCACAGTTGTTGGAGAGAAGGAACCAGAGGTTTAGCAGCTACAGTTACAAAGAACTGCCACCATGTGAAAAATGCAAATAAACACTCTTGAAATCATTAAACACTATGAACTGACATGATTTACCACATCATCAAAATGACCCAACTAAATATTTCTCCATTCATAAACTGTGCCACACTCACCTGGCAAGTGAAATAAAATGGGGAAGGAGAAAATGTTTTATTTATTTATGGGCTAATATGTGAGTTATTAATTTCTATCTTTAGTTCAACTGATGTATAAATAATAATGTAATTGAATATATACATAATAATATATAATAAATAAAAAATAAATTTAAACATGGAATGAAATAACTTTTAAATGACACCCTGAAGCAAAAAAGCACCAAACATTGGTGATTGAAATTCTTTTATGTTCAGTTATGTTCAGTAAAATGACATGTAATTCCAAGATGACTGTATACAAAGACTGCCTCTGCAATGTGTAAGTTTCTGTTTTGCACTTCTCCATCATAATTCTGCAGGGTTTTGTTTCATCATAATATCTAGTCAGATGAGATAATGTCATTTTCTTTTCATACTCCCTTTACAGTACAGATCAAAAAAAAGTTCCAACACAGTTCCAAAACCATTTTCCCCCATCCATTGTTTACTTACCCAAGAGATGTTGTTGACAATAGCATTTACCATGAAAATAAAAAATGCCGATGAAAAGATTCATTCTGTTTTGTAAGAATATACCTCATCCAGAGTGCTTGACAATGTGCACAGTTAATACATTTTCTCTATCCAGTTGGAATGTCACTAGTGCAATGGAGGAATAACCACTGGGATTCAAACCCTGCGGTGATAAACAAAGTGCCCAAACCACCATTCCACCCTGCCGCTTGAAATTTAAATTAAATAAAACAATTCACTTGAATTTTGGTACCATAGCACTGGCACACAATGAGAGTTGCAACTACTTGGCTGCATTTTCCTACTGAGAGGATGAGATGTCTTAGGAAGTCCACATGCTGAGAAGTAACCCAATAGCTGTGCTGACATTGGCCAAACATCCTGACTAGATATCACGTCCACTGGCTAGCAGAGCCATGGTCTTGATATGACTGGGATTACTGTGTGTGGCGATTCTAGTCACTAGGTGGTCCTGTCAAGGGCCTGCGACCTGGTTATAAGACAGCGGTACCCCCCAGACACATTTTGTAAGATCTGCCTAAAATGCTGAACACAGAGCACTTCTTTACATCATGTTAACCGCAATCTTGATCCTACAAAGCAATTAAGGCTTTTTTAAAGCCTACAACATGGCATCCAGTTGCATGTGCCTTCCTTACAGCAGAGCAGAGCCTGCATGAAAGTACTGCTCTGTCTCTCTTGCATACAGAGCACAGAGAGCGAGAGGAGAGAAGGAAAGGGAATGCAAGTCAAATCTACCACATATTGTACACTGAGAGAAATACAGCAGGAGAAATTTGGCAGTTCTTCAATGTTCATCTTGAGCAGCCATAAAATAACAAAGATGTCAAATAGAATACAAAGCAGCTTGTGATGGATTTTGACTAATGATAAAACAAATAACTGGAAAACAATATTAAGGAATTCTGCATCAACAGACTTTCAACTTTCATTGCACAACAGACAAATACGCTAGAAGCATAAGACCTTTTTTAATGTACATATTTAATTTACATACATTGTAAATGCAGTTCCAATAAGCTTTATAACTGAGGAGTCACCAACAAAATAATTCAAATATTAAATACTGTTACAATATTAAACAATAAAGAAATGTTTCAGATGTTTCAGTTCCAATACCTAAATTTATAATAAAATTAATGACTGACACATAATACATATTGACCTAGGAGTTTTTACAGACTAATGAGGATGGGGATGTCCAATATTAATGAAAGCCTTTGACAAGCTACAGTGTTTCTATCAGCTACTTATTACCTGTCGATAGAGCCTTATGGGAAGTAACGCCCGTCTCATCTCTGTGCCTCCAGTACATGCCCTATCATAGTAACTTTGGTGTATCACCACGTAACACCGGCAGGTATAAACTCAGTGACGACGTATTTCAGGACTGCAGTCGAAAATATGAGCACAATGGACAATACACGTGTCGTGGAGGCAAAGGAGGACACGGCGAGTCAAAAACAAAAAATAAAAAAAATTGTAAGTATTGTATGTCTTAATTTAATGTGACAGAACAGATGTAAACTAATATGTGCTAACTGACCACTTTCACTTTTGCTGTCATTTTAACAGCACCTTTTTATCACGCAAAAAACGCACGTACACACCTATAAGTGTTAGAATTAAACTTCGCTTTCTTCTCTTTCAGCCCAAACCTGACAATGCGGTGACCATCGCAGTATCGTCACGCTCACTGTTTAACATGAAGGAAGAAACAAAAATATACCAGGAAAAGTTGCTCGAAGCGTACGTTGACTACAACAAACAACATGAGGACAATCCTCTGATGCCTGGCGCAGCGTTTCCATTTGTAAAGGTATTGCTCCTCGCTCAGGATTGGATGTGAGGGGAGTTTTCTCTGCCTCAGTGCATAGTGTATACTTGTCAAGGTGACAGTTGCCCCCGTGTGGAGCCTCTCAATCGGGGTTGCTAATTGGGGACCGCGGGTGCGTTGTTTGAGCAGGGGTTTTTAAAGTATTAAGCCTCCGCCGAACTGACGGAGCTCGCGGCTGTTCTTAATTGTCATCACCGGGGTGCAGGTATAAGAAGGCCACAATGCAGACAGTCGGGGGTCGGACGGCTCGGGGGGAGGGAGGCTCTGCTAGCTCCCTGTCCTTTAGTTTCATTATTTTTTCGTTGCTTCTTTTTGGTTACGTTCAGTTTCGGTTTTGTTTCACGTTTCGGCCGGATTTCTTTTTCCTTTGCGAATATTTTAATGTTAAGTTTCGTTTCGTTCTTTTTGTTTCCTTTTGGTTTAATTTGGGAGGAAATCCTGGGAGGGGATTTCATTTTAATGTGTATTGCGTGTGTGGAGCAGTGGCGTCCCCAGAAAATGTTCAGTGGGGTGGCCAGGTGAGGCCATGTGAAAATCTTGGGGTGGCACTAGCACGGTAACCGCCGGGGGTGGGGGATGTAATAACAGCAATTCATTTTCAAGAAAACAGACTCGGATATTTTGCTTTTAATGGCCAAATGCAATAGAACAAACTGGATTTTGGATTTAAAAAACTGATTTTATGGATTTAAATCTTTGGTTAAAACCTATAGATACTGAACGCAATATTTTTCCCCTCATTACGAAACGGTTCTGTATCATACGTGATGCTTGGCAACACTAAGTGATACAAGAAGGCTGTGGCATCTGGCAGGGTTTTTTTTTTTTTTTAAGCTAGCTACATACAAAATGAATAAATGTATAAAAAAATAATAATAATACAATAATAAAATTTGGTGGGGGGCAGTGGGGTGGCCAGTTGTTTGGGGGGGGGGGGGGGGGCACTTGGAGGTGCCCCTGGTGTGGAGTGAGTAACGGTGGAGCGCTGTGGACCTGGACTGCTTCCTGGAGGGACACACAGGGCAGGCAATACAACCTGCGCAGTAAGGGAGGAGACTGGCGGTGTTGCTGTCGTGTGTGTGTGCGTGCCCCCCTGTGCAGTTGTAGTTCCTGCTCTGGAGCTGCGTGAAGAGGGCAAGCAGCAAACATCAGCATCTCTAGGCAGAGGTGTGGACCAAGAACACCAGCAGCACTCTTTTTTTTTTTTTTTTTTCTCCTCAGGTTTTCTGTTATTTTGGGATGCAAGCAAGGCCCAGCATAGAGGCATGGGCCGAGTTGCATCCCACCTTTTTTTTTTTTTTTTGGTCTTTGTCTTTGTCTTTGTGTGCGTGCGTGTGAGGGGACCTCCTCCTGCTTGGTGTGCGGTACCCCCCCCCTTGGGCAGCCGAGAGGGGTCTCACCTCTGTCGCGAGGGCTGGCACGGGGGATGAGTCAGAGTGGTCACTGAGGTGTGTGTGCACGTGCACGTGCACGGGGGGATATTTTTAGTGTATCCAGGTTTGTGGTGGTGTGTGGGGGGGCGTTCCTAGCGCCGGGCTCTCATGGCGAGAGGATGGGATGAGGGAAGGGCCGCCATGGTGATGGGGGGGGAGGAAGGTTAGCACGGGAGGTCCGCAGAGAGTGAGCCATCCGTCTATGGACTGTGGTACTTTTATCAATTAAGTATTCATGCCTGTACTTCTGGTGTCCTGGTTGTCTGTGGCGGGCAGATCCTTTGGGGGAACCTGTGCTGGGGTAGCAGGGGCCAACGTTGGCGGCTCCTGACATACTTGCATAGTTTGCTGTATTTTTGTTATATTTAATGAACTTTGCTGAGATAAAATTGCAATGTCCCATATGCTTATGTGTATATGCTCTGCATGATAATTTCTATACATTCTAAGGATGTGTACATAGATGCACCAATTTATGAAAGTGCAAATAAGGCCAATGAACAACATCAACAAAACAAACTGAACAACCAAAAAGGCACCAAATGGTATAGGAATTATGTGTAATGGGTCACTCAATGGGAATAGCTACTGCTAAGCAGGATTTTAAGAAGTACTAGTGTCTAAGTAATTGAATGTTAACAGGGGTTGTTTGTAACAGGCTTTGATGACAGTGAACACTCGACTGCGAGAGCTATACCCTGACAGTGAGGAGCTGTTTGACATTGTGCTGATGACTAATAATCATGCCCAGGTTGGGGTGCGCCTCATTAACAGCATCAATCACTACGGTAGGTGTGGCACGGTATGTTTAACTTGGACAACAATACAATTGAAAAACTATTGTCAGTAATGACTTCAGTTTGTCATTTGTGCCAAGGATGATGTGTGGATTAAATCCAACCTATAGTTCGGTGGATGTTTTCATTATGCAATGTCTTGTGACATAGTTAAAAGTATGTGGCTCATTGTTTTGAACCTTCCAGTTTACATAGTTAAACAGGATGATCAACATCAATTACATATTTAGTGTGATACAGCCACGAGAATTTTAGTTTCTGGTTAACCAGTTTTTAACAAACATGGGGCATCACTGCGATGGGTTGTAATGGATATTAATGTGTGGAAATATCACATCTTAGAACCAAATATCATACAACAAATGCATTGTATACACGGTGCAAAATCATCAGTATCCAAGTATTGTTTTATTATTATAAATCAACTGATTTAATTGATGAAAGATGAAAAAAGACTGCTGAATTAATGGGAAGAAGTTATTTGTAAATGTAAACAACTGACAGTGCTGAATGCTTAACCCTGAATTATTCAAGAAGTAATTTCTTTGAAAACAGAATGTAGTTACATGAATGTAGTTACATATTTGACACATTTCAATTATATATGAATATTTTGTCTTTATGTCCCCGTTAGATTTAACAATTGAGAGATTCTGCATGACGGGTGGAGAAAGCCCAGTTGGTTATCTGCAGGCCTACAGCACTAATCTCTACCTCTCCAAAGACTCTGAGAAAGTGCAGGAAGCCATCCAAAAAGGTAGTATATAGTTAAAGATATGCAAAGACAGAGCAATATCAATACACAAGTGCTCAAATCATTGCTTTTAAAGTAAAAATTAAAAAAAAAAAAAAAAAAAAAGCTGGGCATTTCTGTCTCCCAGACAAGACATAAGCAGAGTCCTTAACTACATGTCACTAAATTCCTTGTCTAGGTAGAAGAGTTCTGAGGGATTTACTGACACTCACGTTCTATGTATGTCGTAGTACCTTAGATTTGGAAGTATTAGCACTGATAGCTTCTTTTTAAACTTATTTTACTTAAAGGATTATCAACCATAACTTCATGAAGGTTTTCTTCATATGATCTGCTATCTTACAATAGCTATATAATTGAAATAAAGGTAAAATGTTTGTTATATGCTCTTCATTGCATAATGAAATGTACGAACAAGACTAAGAAAACGTTTTGGTGAAAGTACAAGGATATGGAGTTAAGGTTGTTGGGGTCCTCATTCTCACTGTTTGGCATTTAGGTGGCCAACAGTAAAAAAAGATTGTAAACACCTGTGAACCCCTTAAACTATGATATGTATTCAGATTTTAATAACAGATCAACAGTGTGTAGCCTAAAATTTACAGATAACTGACCCCCCTTTCCTCGCCCTCAGGAATCGCAGCTGCCACCATGTTCACCCCTGAAAACGAAAACCCACTGAGTGACACCCAGCTGCGGGTGGCCTTCGATGGTGATGCCGTCCTGTTCTCTGATGAGGCTGAGATTGTTTTTAAGGATCGTGGACTAGCTGCCTTCAACGAACATGAGCAAAGGCATGAAAACGAACCACTAGCACAGGTAATTTGCATGTCTGTTTTTAAGCCCAGTTAGGAATAATCTTTGTCCACACA
The DNA here is from genome assembly GCA_019176425.1 of Megalops atlanticus. NCBI lineage: Eukaryota > Metazoa > Chordata > Actinopteri > Elopiformes > Megalopidae > Megalops > Megalops atlanticus. Next base: position 17,092,627 of record CM032887.1, on the reverse strand, counting down.
CTTGGATATGCATATATCACTTCATTGTTTGTTTGTTCAGTGTATTTTTTCAGGTGTCAGTCTTTTTTCTATGAGCAAGAAAAGACTGAATACTTAGGCTCTTGCCCATCTCAAGTGTGCACTGAACAAGGCACTGGGTAACTTTATTGTTATTTCTTAACTTTAATCTCATAATAATAATAATCTAATTAAATCTGAATGGGTTTGTATACACTCTAAGTATTAACAGTTAGTATACGTACAGCCCATGGACTATAAGCTGTATAGTATTAGCAAGTGGTGTAACTTGCCCTTTACAAACCAAAAGAAATCCAGTCAACATGGTCATGTGAAGTTATGTGAATGTGATTATGGAAAAGGCTTGACTCTATACTCTGTTTGACTTCCCAGTGTCTGACTCTCATGCAAACATAAACAGTATGTTTTGGCTCAGTTAAATCAGCTTCCAAGATGCCTTGTCTCCTTCATCCTTAGGGTCCCCTGAAATGCTTCCTGGAAGCTCTTGGAAAGCTTCAGCGGAAGTTCTACGCCAACGACCAACGGCAAAACTGCCCCATAAGAACCTACCTGGTGACAGCCCGAAGTGCAGCCAGTTCTGGGGCCCGGGTTCTTAAGACCTTGAGGAGCTGGGGCTTAGAGGTCGACGAGGCCCTCTTTCTTGCTGGTGCCCCCAAGGCACCATTCCTGGAGAAGATCCGCCCACACATTTTTTTTTGATGACCAGATGTCCCACATTAAGGGAGCCCAGGAGCTGGGGAACATCGCTGCCCACGTACCCTATGGTGGAGGTCAGAGGGATGAATAAAAACAAGTCGAGGAGAGCCCGAAAGAAAACTAATACACTGAATGGCAAGGGTAATAAACACAGTGTGAAATGCGCAATGCAGGCATTTACTGTATTTGAGCTGCATTTTGAGCAGGGATCATTTTCTAGTTTTCTCACTCCTTTTTATGGTGTTTATGGCTAAAAAGGCAACACTGACATATTTATCAAAAATCTAATCAGAAATAATCTCTCATTTATTTATTCTTTCTTTTTTTCTGGTGAGCTGCAGGTGTCCCTTACTCCCAAATTCATGTGTTTCTACGACACAGAATTATTTCTGACATGTCTTTTAATGGAAACTTTAGACGGTTTGCACTATATAGTATAAATTATGCATATGTGTAAGATGAATTCATTCTAAGGTCACTGTTTACAAAATAGCTGCATATTAGGAACATATGTTAGGCTAAACATTTAAAAAAAAAAAAAAAAAAATACTGATGTAATGGATTATTGTAAGCAGCACTTAAATTTCTTTTCTACAGTACAAGTGTTCTCTCCATTCCCATATACATAGATGTCCCTGGCTTCACTTTCTTGTGTTCTGAACAATGGGGTTTGATTTTTAATCTTCTGCCTGAGCTGAAAAGAGTGAGTGTCAGTGTTTTTATAATCTTTATGACAGGGACTACTGTAGTGAAATTACTTTTGTCCTAACAACTATTTGACCAACTGTAAGTAATGCACAGTCAGGGGTTTAGAAGAATATTTATGGGCTAATATGTGAGTTATTGCCTTTTATCTTTAGTTCAACTGATGTATAAATTATAACATAATTGAATATATAAAATATAATAAATGAAATAAATAAAAAATAGAATGAAATAATGTGTAAGCTTCTGTTTTCCACTTCTCCATCATAATTCTGCAGGGTTTTGTTTCATCACATTATCTGGTCAGATGAGAATGTCATTTTCTTTCCATACTCCCTTTTCAGTACAGATAAGGTCCAACACAGTTCCGAAACCATTTTCCCTCATCCATTGTTTACTTACCCAAGAGATGTTGACAATAGCATTTACCATGAAAATAAAAAATGCCGATGAAAAGATTCATTCTGTTTTGTAAGAATATACCTCATCCAGAGTGCTTGACAATGTGCACAGTTAATACATTTTCTCCATCCAGTTGGAATGTCACTAGTGCAATGGAGGAATAACCACTGGGATTCAAACCCTGCGGTGATAAACAAAGTGCCCAAACCACCATTCCACCCTGCCGCTTGAAATTTAAATTAATTCTCTTACATTTTGGTACCATAGCACTGGCACACAATGAGAGTACTTGGCTGCATTCTCCTACTGAGAGGATGAGATGTCTTAGGAAGCTCACATGCTGAGTAGTATCCCGATAGCTGTGCTGACATTGGCCAAACATCCTGACTAGATATCACATCCACTGACTAGCAGAGCCGTGGTCTTGATATGACTGGGATTATTGTGTGTGGCAATTCCAGTCACTAGGTGGTTCTATGTCAAAGGCCTGTGACTTGGTTATGAGAGAGCTGTATTCCCCCAACACATTCAGTAAGCTCTATGTAAAATGAACACGGAACACTTTTTACATCATATTAAACACAATCTTCCTATGAAGCAATTAAGGCTTTTAAAGCCTACAATATGGCACTTCCAATTGCAGACTCCTTCCCTACAGTAGCACAGACTCTGCATGCTAGTGAATCCACGAAAGTACTGCTCTCTTGCTCTCTCTCACACACACACAGAAAGAGGGAAGGGAGAGAGAGAGGGAAAGAGAGTGCAACGCAGATCTACCACATATTGCGCACAAAGAGAAATACAACAGGAGAATTTCAGTTCTTCAATTTACACCCTTAGCAGCCGTAATTGGATGATCACAAAGATTTCAAATAGGAATATAAAGCAGCTTTTGATGGATTTTCTCTAATGATAAACTAACTGAAGGTACACATTGTTGCATCATACCAGTTACATTGCACAACAGACCAGATGCATAAGATCCGCAAATCAAGTTCTGCAAATGTAAGGGTGTTTTTTTTTTTTTTTTTTCTTGTTTGTTTGTTTGTTTTTTTTTTTTTTTTTTTTTTTTTTTTGGGGGTGTACATTTAATTTACATACATTGTGAATGCAATTCCAATAAGCTTTATAACCATGGAGGCACCAACAAGCCTTGCTTCAAAAATAGTTCAAATATTATGTATTGTTTCAAATATTAAACTGGCACATAACTGTCTGGCACATAATACATACGGACGTCGAAGTTCTTACAGACTTAATAGGGATGTTAATGTCCGATGTAACCGATAGCCTTTGACAAGTTACTGTTTCCATTAGTTCCTTATTACTACTCGATAGAGCATCATGGGAAGGGACGCCCATCTCAGGTCTGTGCCTCCCGTATATGCCCTCATCGTTGTAGCTTTGGTGTATCAGGTAGCACCATTAAGTGAACACAGTGACGACGTATTTCAGGGCTGCTGTCAGTCGAAAATATGAGTGCAATCGAAATCAAACGTGTCATTCACGCAAAGGAGCACAACGGCGAAGACGAAGACTGGGTTGCAGCTAAGGCTGCTTTTGACAGCTTGAAATCTACAAAAAAACCTCGACCTGTAAGTGTTGCATGTCTTAATTTGAAGTGGCAGAAGAGCTGTAGACTGATATGTTAATATATGCTAACGGGTCATTTTCGGTATTGCTGTCATTTTAACAGCACCTTGTCACAGAAACAACACACATACACACCTGCAAGTGTTAGAACTAAACTTCCGCTTTCTTCGTTTTCAGCCCAAACCTCAACATGCGGTGACCATCGCAGTATCGTCGCGCACACTGTTTAACATGGTGAAAGAAAGAAAAATCTACGAGGACGAAGGGCTCGAGAGGTACGTTGCATACCAGCAACAACATGAGAACGAGCCTCTGATGCCCGGCGCAGCGTTTCCATTTGTAAAGGTATTACACCTCGCTCAGGATTGTATGCGATGGGAGGGGCTTTTTCTGCTCCAGTGAATAATATATACGCACATAATGTGCTGTTCTGTTTATTTAGATTTTTGTTAATTTGCTGAGATAAAATCGCAATGTCCCATGTACTTATGTGTATATGCTCTGTATGCCAATTTCTATACATTCTAAGAATGTGTACACAGACGCACGCATGCACAACAAACAAAATGTTTACAGTATGCACTAACCTTTCCATCTTAAGCTATGGGATTGTGTATGGTATAAACATTTAACGTTATGGGAACTGAAACAGTTGGACCATTTGAGCAACTCATGGCAATCGCTTCAGTTCCTGTGTCAGACAAATCCATCTAAGTCAAAGGGCAAGCCACACCCACTGTAGCTCTATAGATTCATGGCTTATGTTTCAGTATGTCTCATAAATTGCACATGTTCCTATATAGGGTGCAACCTACACTGGCATATAGCAAGGCCAAATAAACAACAGCCCGAAACAGAAATTGACAAACAACTAAACAACCCAACAGGTACCAAAAAGTGTAAAAAAAATTATGTGTAATAGGACACTTAGTGAGGATAATTATTGCTATGCAGGATTTTTAGAAATATTAGTGTCCAAATTATTGAATGTTAAAAGGGGTTGTTTGTTTGTAACAGGCTTTGATGACAGTGAACACTCGACTGCGAGAGCTATACCCTGACAGTGAGGAGCTGTTTGACATTGTGCTGATGACTAATAATCATGCCCAGGTTGGGGTGCGCCTCATTAACAGCATCAATCACTATGGTAGGTGCAGCATGGTATGATTAACTCAGAGACCAATATAACTGAAAAACCTTTATCAGTAATGACATACTAGTTTGTGATTTGTGCCACGAATGAAGTTTGGATTAAACCCCACCTATAGTCTAATTCTAAAGGATGTTTTTCATTGTGCAATGTCTTGTGACGCAGTTAAAAGTATGTGTCTCATGGTTTTGAACCTTCCAGTTTACATAGTTAAACAGGGTTATATGCTGTCATGTCAAGAGCACTGCAGTTCTGTGTTTGTGTCTACAGCAAAAAATGATCAACATCAGTGATACATCTAATGTGAGTGTAACAACCAAGATATCTTCAGTTCCTGGCTAGTCAAGTTTTAACAAACATGGGGCGTCACCATGATGGGCTGGATATTAGCTCTTTGCACAGGCTCAGGGGGTAAACCCAGTGCACTTCTAGTGCAACTATAATGGATATTAATGTGTGGAAATCTTATCATATCTTATAACCAAACACATTAATGGGAATAAGTCATTTGTAAACGTAACCAACTGACAGCCCTGAATGCTCAACCCTGAATTATTCAAGAATTAAGTTCTTTGAAAACAGAATGTAGTTACATGACATATTTGATACATTTCATTGATATATGAATATTTTGTCTTTATGTCCCCGTTAGATTTAACAATTGAGAGATTCTGCATGACGGGTGGAGAAAGCCCAGTTGGTTATCTGAAGGCCTACATGACCAACCTCTACCTCTCCAAAGACTCTGAGAAAGTGCAGGAAGCCATTGAAGAAGGTAGTGTATAGCTAAAGATATGCAAAGACAGAGCAATATCAATACACAAGTGTTCAAATAATTGTTTTTAAAGTCAACAAGCGGAGAAAAAAGCTGGGCATTTCTGTCTCCCAGACAAGATACATAAGCAAAGTCCTTAACTACATGTCACTAAATTCCTTGTCCAGGTAGAAGAGTTCTGAGGGATTTACTGACACTCATGTTCTATGTATGTCATAGTACCTTAGATTTGGAAGTATTAGCACTGATAACTTCTTTTTAAACTTATTTTACTTAAAGGATTATCAACCATAACTTCATGAAGGTTTTCTTCATACTATCTTACAATAGCTGTATAATCAAAATAAAGGTAAAATGTCTGTTATATGCTTTTCATTGCATAATGAAATGTATTAAGACTAAGAAAACGTTTTGATTGCTTACATGTAAAAGCACAAGGTAGAAGTACAAGGATATGGAGTTAAGGTCGTTGGGGTCCTCATTCCCACTGTTTGGCATTTAGGTGGCCAACGGTAAAAAAAGATTGTAAACACCTGTGAACCCTTTAAACTATGATATGTATTCAGATTTTAATAACAGATAAGCACTCTGTAGCCTCAGATTTACAGATGACTGTGACCCCCCCCCTTTCTCGCCCTCAGGAATCGCAGCTGCCACCATGTTTACCTCTGACAACGAAAACCCACTGAGTGACACCCAGCTGCGGGTGGCCTTCGATGGTGACGCCGTCCTGTTCTCTGATGAGTCTGAGATCATTGTGAAGGAACACGGACTAGACACCTTCTTCGAACACGAGAAAAAGTTTGAAAACAAACCACTAGCACAGGTAATTTGCATGTCTGTTTTCGAGACTGGTTAGGAAAAATTTGTGTCCACACACTTGCACATCTCTTCGCTGTTTATTGTTACTTTCAGAACTCTCAGTGTATTTTTCCAGGTGTCCCACATTCTTATATCTATGAGCAACAAAACACTGAATATTTAGCCTCTTGCCTGTCTCAAATGTGTACCAAATAAGGCACTGGGTAACTCTTTATTATTATTATTATTTCATTATTAATTATTGTTATTAGACTATAATTAATAATCTAAATAATTCCAAATTAGTTTGTACACACTCTGTAAAGTATTACCAGTTAGTATATGTACAGCCCATAAGCTATAATAATAATTATAAAATGTACAGTATTAGCAATTGGAGTAACTTTTCATTTACAAGCCAAAAGAAATCTGGTCAGACAGTTGTGTGAAGTGCTATGGGAATGTCTATATGGAAAAGCCTTGACTCTATACTCTGTTTGGCTTCCCGGTATTTGACTCTCCTGCAAACATAAACAGTATGTTTTGGCTCAGTTAAATCAGCTTCCAAGATGCCTTGTATCCTTCATCCATAGGGTCCCTTGAAATGCTTCCTGGAAGCTCTTGGAAAGCTTCAGCGGAAGTTCTACTGCAAGAACGAGCGAATAGAATGCCCCATAAGAACCTACCTGGTGACAGCCCGAAGTGCAGCCAGTTCTGGGGCCCGGGTTCTTAAGACCTTGAGGAGCTGGGGCCTAGAGATTGACGAGGCCCTCTTTCTTGCTGGTGCCCCCAAGGGGCCACTCCTGGAGAAGATCCGCCCACACATTTTCTTTGATGACCAGATGTTCCACATTGAGGGAGCCCAGGAGCTGGGGACCATCGCTGCCCACGTACCCTATGGTATAGGACAAAAGTACCATAAAGGCAAACAAGTCGAGCAGAGCCCAAAAGAAAAGTAATACACTGTATAATCAGGGTATTAAACACAATGTGAAACACACAGTGCTGGCATTAACTGTATTTGAGCTGCAGGGATCATTTTCTAGTTCTTTTCTCTCTCCTGTCTTTGGTGTTTACAGTTCAAAAGACAACAGTAAAAATATCTATCAAAAATAATCTCATCAAAAATAATCTCAATTTTTATGTATTTATTTATTATTTTTCATGAATATGAAATTAGCTGTTTTTGCATTTTACAACAGAATGAAATGGAAAGCTTCCCGCTCTGCCAAAAACTTTTCTAAGAGAAACAGATTCACTTCTGCCAACATGCCTTTTGGTGGTGTGACGGAGTGCCGTCACTACAGTTGAGTATGTGCTTTGACTGCCGTACCAATGAGCCTGGCTCTTTGGCGTCGCGGTCAAAGTCACATGTTTGGTATCCCGTAGACCCGGGTTCAAGGCCGGGTGAGGTGACTGCTCTTGCCCTTTGCTACAGGTGGAAACTTCTAAATCTTTGGAGAATTTGCACTAAGTAGTACAAATTATGCATGTGTGTAAACCGAATTACAAAACAGATGCATGTTAGGAAAATATGTTTAGCCTAACATTTAAAAAAATATTGTTGTAATGTTTTTTAACGTAAGCAGTGCCTGAATTTTCCCTTTCCACAGTACAGGTGTTCTCTCCACTCCCATCTACATAGATGTCCCTGCTTCACTTCTTTCTTGTGTTCTAAACACTGTGGTTTGATTTTGAATCTTCTGCCTATTCCGAGAGGAGTAAGTGTCAGTATTTTTATAACCTGTGATGACAGGGACTACTGTAGTGAAGATTACTTTTGACCTAACAACTATTTGACCAACTGTAAACAGTGCCCACAGACAGGCACTTGGAAAATTTACACACTTAGATATTTATTTTATTCATTACAAAGAGAGTATCTGCTTGTCATGATTACTTTTTCAATGTACACTAAAGCTCTAGAGATCTTATGTCTAATCGTATTGATTGTAGCTGATATATTTTAATTGTGTCTGTGTCATAAAAAGTCACTAGGAAGAAGAACTTTATTTTGCTGCACTATACAACAAAAAACAAGGGACTGTTACAGTGACAGATACACTATGAGAATGTGTACAGTTCCTATGTATTTTATTGACTTGTCTATGCACTCTTTCAGAAAAAAAAAAAAAAACATATCTAGCACTTTACAACTCTACAACAAAAATGTGCTGGCATGATACCAATAATTGTTGGGGATTTGGTGTATTGAAATGGACCTGTCTCTGTTATAACCACTGCATAATGTTTGATGCCATGTTTGTTTGTTGTTAGAAAAACAATACTGCAGTGCTTCTGATCACTTTTATGGTGAATGTTTAAATGTTTTAGTCCTTTACTCTGGCATTATAATATATCAATAAGGTGGATTGTGTATTGTTGAATAAAATTATTCTATAACTTTTCTGATCTGATTATGCATGTGCAATGTGTTCACTTTGTGTATACTTATCATTAAACCTTAATTAATTGCTGAAATGATGAGACCTGGATGTTGTGCTTCTATTCTCAAAAAATTACAGGCAGTAAGAGACCCCTCTAAGATAAGCACCCTACAATAATAATAATAAATACCTACAGGATTTGCTTTGTTGCTGCTTGATCCAGACTAATTAATTTTCCATAATTCCCCACAGAGTGAAATTCTATCTATATACCCTTAATGTCAAGATTTAATTGGTATATAAATGTATATTTATATATATTTCAATATTTCATTGGTTGTTTCTTAGGCAGTTTTTTTCAAGATATTGGTTTAACATTATAGGTACATCCGACCGTACACGTCCGATATACGTACACGCACATAAAAAACAGTAAGCTGCAATATCGACACTGGCCAACAGGTTTTCGCAAAGTGTGCTGGATATTGTAGTCTGTTTACGCTAGCCCGGTTTTACAGTCTGCGGACAAGGGTCTTTCGCATTGATGTCCGCAACGATAGTACTGGCAGCCGTACTGGGCGGTGGAGTACTACTCATCGCTCGCCGTATATTTTCAAGAGGTTCATCCGTCAAGATGTTGCGCTATCCGTCCGGAACGATGGGTGGAAAGACTGTAATAATCACTGGAGCGAACAGTGGCATCGGAAAGGCCACCGCTGCAGAGCTGCTGAAACTGCAAGCTCGCGTAATTATGGCCTGCCGGGACCAGCAGAGGGCCGAGGAGGCCGCACAGGAGATACGTCAGGAGGCCGGGCCAGATCAGGGAGAAGTCGTAATCAAACTCCTGGACCTCGCTTCTTTGAAGTCGGTGCAAAACTTTTGTGAGGAAATAATCAAGGTAGCTCTGACTTTAGTTTAGCTAGCTAGTTGGCTAACATCAGATGACAACACATACAGTAGGCTAGCTCGCGACTAGCTAGCTAGCTAGCTCAGTAAACAATAACACTTTATGATGACACAGCTAGCGATCAAGCAAACAATATGACAATAACTAGTCACGGCGGTGTAGCCTTTCCTTCGGTGTCACATTCAGCTGCACAAGTAGTTAGCTGCTGTATTATGAGCAGGTAGCTAATTAGCTAAGTAGCTAAAGCGAAGCAAAAATCATAATTATTAGCCAGCCAGCTAGCTAGCGCTAGTACAGTTTCGAAAACGATAGCTGGCTTTATAGGTAGTTATCCAGTCAAGTGGCTAGCTAGAATGGTAGCACTTATGGTAAGCTCTCGAACAGTAGAACGGGTTTCTCACGCAAATGTAGAAAATAATTGAGTGTAGGCCTGAAGAGCTTAGTACAGCTAACAGACTGGTTGTGAATAAAGTATCTAATTAGCAAAAGGATTTTCTATCGATCTAGACAGATACCATATTTGTTAACATACATTATATATCTACTGGGCAGTTATACATTACATACAGGGATCAAGAAGTAAGTTACACCAGCTAGCTATCTTCCCACAAAAGCTTTGCGTAACCATAGCGGGAAACTCTCCTCTCCTTTGCAGATAGCAGCCTGCATTAGCTGCAGTTACACAAGGTCATTTTTGTCTGGTCATGAACACAAGTAACTTATAAGAAAGTTCAAATCCTATGCCATTATTTTGCTGAACAGTTGTAGTTGAACTCAGTTAAAAAAAGTCCCTCACATGTGTCCAGGAATCTGTTAACACTGGAATAAATTCAACTGTAGTCGGGGGGAAGTGGGAGGCTACTTTGGAACCCCGTGAAACGTCTGTATTGGGCCAAGTCGCATCCCGAATGTCACAAACAGCTTAGCTTGTGTCTTGCTTCATCTTCATGCAGCTAGCCTATTGCTCAAATCTCTTAAAGGGAGTCACTCTTTAAGACAAGTTTCAAGTCCAGACGAATGGACTGAACAATGAAATTGCCATGCATTTTTATGAAGAGCTATCCAAAGTGCTGAAGTTGTCTACTTAATGTTTGGCATGTCATATTGAAGTAGACTGCATTGACAAAGTTGAAAATAATGGTAACATTTGATATGCTATTTGGAGAAAGAAAAAAAAGCCTCCTGGAGAAAATTATAATTTAGATTTTGGATTTGGATTCAGGGAAGAACTGCAGCTGCATGCACTGGGACATGGCCTCTGCACTATTCAGTGTTTGTAAAACATTCAACTGTTTTCCTTAACTTCACTTTAATATGTATAATTTATTATTTTAAATAATATTAATTGTTATTATTTAAATTTTTTGTAACCTTCCGAGCTCTGTTCATTAAAGCGTTTGTGCACCTGGGGCACAAAAATGTTTCTCATCAAAAGATATGGTGGAAAACTACACCAAATGAACAAGTCTGATTAGTCATGCACAGCTGACAGTAAAAAAAAAAAAAGAAAAATAGAGAAATATTCTGGTATAAAAATGATCAAATTTGTGTGGGGTAGCACCTCCCATGAAACACTGATGAAGTGAGTTTTGAAATAAAATTCTGTCCACCTGCCTGCCTGGTGCTTGAACAGCTTTATGTAGATGCAGGAATATTTTGTACTTTCCAGTAGTAATAAGAGAGTTTCATAGCAAAACAGGGTGATTTGTTCACATTACTGGGTCACTGATAACATATGATGGCTCCACCCATTCTGAGGTCCATAAAGCCTCACTGTCCCATCATCTCTAGTCAGGTGACCAGATTTGCATACGTGTGTGTTATTATTTTTTTTATTGTCCTAAGGAAGAGCCAAGGATTGACGTGCTGATCAACAATGCGGGGATCTACCAGTGTCCTTATACTAAAACAGAGGAGGGATTTGAGATGCAATTTGGGGTCAACCACCTTGGCCACTTCCTCCTGACCCACCTCCTGCTGGACGTCCTGAAGAAGTCCGCCCCCAGCCGAATCATCGTGGTCTCCTCCAAGCTCTACAAGTATGGCGAGATCAACTTTGACGACCTGAACAGTGAGCAGAGCTACAACAAGGCCTTCGCCTACAGCCGCAGCAAGCTGGCTAACCTGCTGTTCACCTGCGAGCTGGCCAAGCGGCTGGAGGAAACGGGAGTAACCGTCAACGCCCTGACCCCCGGAATTGTGCGGACCAACCTGGGGAGGCATGTTCACATCTCGCTCCTGGCCAAGCCACTGTTCCATCTGGCTTCCTGGGCATTCTTTAAGAGTCCCCTGGAGGGAGCACAGACCTCCATTTACCTGGCTTGCTCTCCGGACGTGGAGGGAGTCCAGGGGAAGTGCTTTGCCAACTGCAAAGAGGAGGATCTGCTGCCAAAAGCCACAGATGAAGAGGTGGCCAGAAAGCTGTGGGACATCAGCGAAGTTATGGTGGGGATCACTAAATGACTGGCAAGCTAGGAATAGAGAATATAGACACAGAGATAACATGCAAATATAAGAATGATGTGCCACCGAATGTGTGGACCATGCGTGATTTGACTGGCTGTGAACAAATATATATACAACATGATTTATTCTGAAGTCATGTGGCCTGAAGTTTACATAAATATTGCACTTTATGTTCCAGTAACTCAAAATGGCAATATTTTGTGCCAACAGTTATTATTGTAGCATTTTCTGACAACTTAAACATAGTGTAGCTTAAAGCAACACAGTGATAAGAAAGAGCCATCTTTAAGAGGTAAAGATGCATATCTTTCATTTTACCATTGCAGACACAAGCATTGATCATTAAGCATATTAGAGAAGTGAGATTGTGTGCAATATAACACATATGCTAATAGTACAATTTTGTGCATATTTGCAGTGTTATTTGCCAGCAGTTTCTTCGTTTGTTATTATTATTATTATTAGTGAATTTATATTATGAATTTATTATTATTAAATTTATTTTGTATACTCAGTTTTAATGCCAGTGCCTGGTTTCTTCTACAAATTGTTTTTCTCATAGCATTCCTCACTGAATGAAAAATGATGCAATGGAAAAATATGAAAAAATAAACATAAATAATGTTGAGATGGATGCTTTGTTTAATTATATTCATAGCCATTGATTAAATGTTTGATTTTTCATGTCAAGCTATATCAGGGGACATCTAGAGATGATTGTATTTAATTTGGAATTTAGTGCAGAAATGAGAGCAGAAAATTACATTTGATTCTACTTGGCAATGATTCTCCTAATGTGACTGCTGTGGGCAAAGTATAATCTCACCTATATACTTCAGTTTGATAGGCCAGAAAGGGGGTGTAAACCTGTGTGTGTGTGTGTTTAATTTTAAATAACAGTACAGTTGAGCCCACATAAAAAAGAATACTTATTTGTTTTAATTGGTCTCATTTAATTGGTCTCATTTGGAGACCCAGTTTTGCAAAGAAGTAATAGACTGGTCTAGTTTCAAAGTTCAGTTAGCATCTAATCAACCGTGTCAGTTCCTGGTGCTGCTGCATTTTTGACTGCATTCTGACTACTCAAAATGAAAATGTTGTTTCTTTATGTTAACGGTAGATTTACCAAGTCTCAAAAATGGTAGCAAACCCTTTCTCTCTCAGATTGGTAATGCGTTTCCCACCTGCAATCTCCATTATAACATTTTATGGATCATTTAGAGCGAGCAGTGACCAGAAAGCGTGTGTGAGATCCAAGATCAGCTGAATTAATCTGATCCAGCCCTTGGAATATGAGGTCTCGAGGCGTTTGGCACAGTAGTTGAAAATTATTTGTTTTACAAATAAAGAAAATGACCAGAATTATTAAAGTTAATGCTTTTAATGATGCATTCTGCAGTGATATCCTATCAGCTGTGGTACTTGCAGCTGCCAAATGTAAATGTTATTGTGACTTGTGGTGTGAAACATTATGCTGCTTTTTTCCTTCTAGGGAGGATACAGGAGAAATAAGTTTTTTAGTTTACTAACTGCAACACAGTAAATTTAGCAGTTGCTGAAATTGAAAAAATGTGCAGAAGCAAAGTGTACTTCACTACATTATTCAAAGTTAAGGGCAAAGGATGAGGTTGTTAAATAAAATCTGTCCTTCAGTGAGCCTTGTTACCTTATATTGTTCAGTAAGTACTTAGCCATTTACTGGATGTGTTTAACTATATCAGGTATGTGTGTATACAAATGGGACAGGCCTGTATTAGAGGCAGTAGTTATGATAGCAGGTTCAACAGTGTAAGCTCAAAAAGGATATATATGTATGTCTGTGTGTGTTTCCTATTATCATTCAGGTTGTTCTTTTTCCCAGTGCTTTCACATGCTCTGATAACACTTGTTTGAACTCAAGAATTTGTAACATATGACCACAGGCTACTCTGTTTTTAATTTTAGAAGTGATAAAAAGTAATATAAAATGAAAGGTTTACTACCATTTTTATGAATCAGTGTTGTAGTTATTTCAGACTTAAATAATAAACCAGTTTCAGCTCGTCATTACATTTGCGGAATTGCAGTGCAGCTGGGACTGGTGCTTGCTAATATATTTGAATATAACTACCCCCTTACAGCTGAAATGGAATTAAATTGCTATCATAATTTTGGTGTCAGTACGTTTCACAATTTGCTGAACCTGGTTTTAATTTTAATTGTTTAGACATTGATGCAGCCACTAAAAATAAGTAAATGCATTCATTCCTCTTGACGTTTGATTAACATGATAGGGGCAATTTGAACATTTGCCAGGTCTGAAGGAATGCAGTTGAGGATCAAGTTGTATTGATCTCGTATATATGCTAGGGCCTGCTCAAGAAACCACCATTATATGGGCATTCAGTTTGATGGAAGAGCATGGGTTCTGGCTGACTTGAAACATGGCTTCAGTTACTTTCCATGTCTCAGGCCTTGGTTAGTGATTACCAGGTGAGATAATGCATGGAGAATTGCCAAGCAGTCAGAAGCAATGTGTGACTCATCTGCTCAATCAGCACACAGTAGATGTTTCTCATAAAAATCAAGGTTTGTTTGATTGGCCATAAGATGTAGCCAAACAGTAAGCATTTCCTTTTCTTTTTGTTCTATTAATTGTATGCCTCAATTGCCTGCGGCCTGACCTATGTAACAAAAACCAAAAATCCAGACAATGATTTTGAGACGGCTGTAAAGGGTGTATGCAGCTTACATTTTGTCATTCAAACCTCATTCAAAAACTCTTAAAACACTGTTTCACCTTCATTACCTACCTGAGGAGACAAGTGTAGGTGACATTGCCAACTGTAGCTATGTCTTAAGAGGCAAAAAGGCCAAGACCAATACCAGAATTCCATACTGCTTTTGGAATCCAACATGGGGAGTGGGGAGTTTCATAACTTGTCCCAATTTGGGTTTTGATTGGTTGCAAAGATGAGATATAAGCATTCAACAAGTAATACACCTCCTTGCACAAACACTTAGGGGCCAGTCCTTGCATACCGGTCTCCTTTGAGTGTGCCGTAGCCACCATTCTATTGCAGGGGTAGCTATACAAGGCAGTCATGATACACAGCTAGTAAGCAAAGCCATGAGCTCTCAAGCCAGGGCGGTTTGTTAATGCAAGGCTTACAAATGGATAATTTGAAGTGTAATTTGAAGTGATATATTCAGACCCGGGGAGAATGACCGAGGCAGGGCAACGTAAGCCTAGCTAACAAATGGAATAGCACAGTAACTTGGTCAGGGTTCAAGATGAAAGAACAATTTATTCTGAAAGCATCCCTCGAGGTGCTGCATACTATTTAGAGGTATGATTCAAGACATCATGGATTTTTCACAGGCTTTAACAATTTGAATATGTTGCCAGTTTTTTTTTTTTTTTTTTTTTTTTTAAATACAGCCTCCTTTTTTTCTTTCTTATTTCCAGCGTATTTCAATTCTATCCAGTTTTCACACATGGTAACAGTTATATGAGTATAAATCTTTTCATGGGAAATGTGCAGATTTTCCAAAGAATGGAAATCTTGTGTTCCCAAAGTCAAGCTGATTACATTGTGATTTACTTGAGCAGAGCAGAGAGCACGCCGGAACTTAGCACTGGTGGTCTACTCAGCATCATTGATAATGGGTTGCAACTCCTGGCCAATGCTTTCTCAACAGTTGTGAAATATTGCAACTACAAAAGCAGGGGTAGCAAATAACGTATTCGGATTTTCTGCGTGTTCTCTAGACAGGCACTCTCACGCTTTCAAGGACTTGGTTGCTCAACTTTATGCCCAGTATTTTAAAAGTGATACCACATTGTAGTATATTTCGAGCCCTGCTTTATCCAGAAGGTCAGGCTGTTTTTTTTTCTTCTTCTTCTTATAAATTTGTCGCAGATTTGTGCTCCTGAATATCCCAGGAGTCTCTATTTTCTGTCCCAGTGATTTTACATGTTTACACAATATTACTGGCAATCAGGGATTGTAAACATGACGAGTGAAGGGTACCTACATCCAGAGTGTTTAGGGTTTTAAAGAAAATGTAACGTTTAGTCCCTGTCCTGGCCTACCAATTGAATTTGCAAAAAAATGGTATATAGTACCACATAGACATTTTAATGAAGCACACGCAATGTAGGTCAAATCTGGTGTGTATGTGTGTGTATGTCTCTGTGTAAATGTCACTGTGTTATATGTAAAGACAAGTTATTTTGTTGCGTAATCCAGTTCTGCCAGCAATGTTCCAGCACTTGTCCCTTCAGATAAAGAAAAGGTGGTATTCAATCCTGTCATCATTGTATGTAATCTATGGTATTCCAACCATACATTGACCCCTCCTGCCATTCTGCAATGATAAAACTGACATTTGAATTTTGATTGACCCCCTCAAAACAAGCTGTCAAACTGATGTTGGAAGCTAACATGTAATAGTGTTTTGGTACAGAACCCGTCCAATTTTTCCGGTTTATTTTTTACATAAAGGAGTGAGTGAGCGTGTTCTGATACTGCTCACTGACCTAGGGGTGGAGTAGTGTGCTCTGTCACTGACAAATACTGTATTGACAATCACAATTATGCAACCTAAACTTTGGTCGGGACGTCACTGACATTAAAGCCTTCATATCGGACCAAAGCCCTTCATTTTACCAAGGCCAAAGGCTGATACACATTTTAGGGTGATGACCGCATGAATGAATGCTGCTTCAAAGTATGTCTCAATAGTGTGATTTAATGTAAAATTGGGAAAACTATCATCACAATCCCCACCCTACATTTAAAAATGTGTACCATGAAAAAACACAGTTTATTATGTGAAAACTGAAGATGTAAGAGCATTTATGAGCAAAATAATAGCAGTGGGAAGAAAGAGCAAATTTGCCAAAACCTCATAAAAAGCAAACAGCATTTTACAAGAAACACCCACTACTCAACTCATTAGGAACAGCATACGCTTCGTTTCTTTCACAAATGTGAGCCCTGTAGGGTGATTGTCAGAAATGTATGTATTTATTTATTTATTTTTTTTTTAAGTTCACCTTATTTGCTTGGCAGATGCTTTCATTCAGGGTATATAGCTGGATATTTACTGAAGCAATTCTTTCTCAAGGGGGTAACAGCACTGCCCCACCTGGTAACCAATCCTAGAACCTTTGGGTAAGCTCTGTTCCTTAACCGCTGCACCATACTGCTACTCTACTTGTAGTAAAATTGTTAGTTTAGAGAGTTTGGGAAGTAAATCGGTGCTCTCACCACACCAGCTTGTGCACAGAATTGCACAACAGTCACTCACAGTGATATTTAAGAACGGAGCACTCAGAGCAAACATGATTTTATTGGCTGGAATCTAATACAGTACCTCACCAGACAGACTGCTAAAAACATGGTAAAGTCCCTGTGATGGTCAGGAAGCGATTCATGGTTAAAGACATAAGTAACATTTGCTCTTAGAAAGAGAAGAAAACCAAACTATAATAGACAGAAGCCATAATTGTCTTTGTGTGCGATGTGTAATAGCCAATCAGTAGTTATATCTTTAGACATCATTAGTCAAGATGCCTATTGCTGTCTTTCATTGCAGGTCCTGTTCTTCAACACCAGTTCCCTCAACACCATGTCTGAATAAAACTCACCTATGGATGCCTCTGTGAAAATGAGGTCATCAAAGACCACGTGAAAATGTTATGCATTGAAGCCAAGTGGTGGTTAATAGATGTTTTCTTTTCTGTCAGCCAGTAAAAGCATACCTTTATTTCTCAGAGGTATTGAGATCAGTGTGCATTACCGCTCAGTTGTAGAATATGAGACTGAACTTCACAATGACTGCTTTGGTGCACTACAGTAATTACTGTAATGTCCAAGGTCACAATGGCCAATGACATGCTATCGAAGGCATTTGGTCTGGCAACAATAAATGCCACAGGACTATAATTTGTGAGACTCTACCACAAGCCATTGCTAGGTCAGACATGAAGCAGATCCCATTCAAAACATTTTATGCTAGATATGATTATTTTAGATCTCAGATCTTATTATTACTTCAGATATTATGAGGATCTTATAAGGATGTTATGAAGCACAATAATATGGCTTACAACAAAGACTTGAAAATCAATATGCATATGAACCACTGTATAGACTGTAAAATGCTATTGTACTGCACTTCTGCCAGTGTTCTATATTTCTGTATATTACATAGAAAGACAGACTTCATACCTGAAATCATTTGCTTTAATATAATTTTAAATGTATGTGATTTTGTTGTTGTTACAAAAACCTACTGCCAACTAGTGGTTCATGGTAAAATGAAATGAATGTAACAAACATATTTAATTGAATATTTCATTGCATTGCATAACATGCGGATGGTTTGAAAAGTGCATTGATTTCTATGAGAACATGATTTGGGTGAAAATCATCCAGGCTAAATGTGTATCATTAAAATAACATAATTCATTTCAAAAGCCATTTGGTCCTTGCTTCCACCTCATACTGAAATCAGTTTCCTAATGTAGTTCATTAGTGCTGTTTTATTCAGATATGAATATGGATGTTTTATTCAGATATGAATGTATATACATGTACTCATACTAACTGCAATGTTAATTATGTGAATGAACATTTAACATGATCCATTACTTAACATATTTGTGGTGACCACAACTGAGTCAATTGTATATTGAAAGAACTAAAGTAATGTGCGTATATGCACAGGCTTTTACAATTTATTTTTATTCCTTTGAATTTACTGCTGTTACATGAATGCTGCTCTTAACTGACTCAGCATGCAGTTCTTTCTACAAATAGTTTTATGTCAGTCTTTCATTACTATATGAGTGTAATTGAATGAGGAAGCAGCGCAGGTTACAGGAAACTGACTTAGCTGTCCTTTGAACAAGCACTGCATGAGGAAATGCCTGGATCTCTGAAAGTAATCCAGCTCATGTTACAAATCACATTATCACTGCATCAGAATGATATCTGTGCTCTGCATCAAGGAACAGGGTAATTGGTGTCCAAAAGGAAAACAAATGTGCAGTCCAGAAGCTCATTGCAGCAGTGTTGGTGCATTTCCTCCAGCCAGGCCTGTAACAGCCGCCATGTCATCAGTGAACCATGCACGAACTGAATGTCTGGAGTAGCAGGAATTTTATCAGAGGCCAAATTTGGGTCACTGATTTGCATCAATCTCTTTCTGTAAATAACAAGTGGATGCATATTGGGCTAAATATGGGGCTATCATGATTATAAGTTGTTCCCCATCCCCCTTTCCACTGCTGCTACTTTAGTCAATGGTGCCATATTTAGTACGGCGCCACTCATTTCTTATGAGTATTAACCATTCTGACTTGGTCAAAAATGTACAGGGTGTTACATTTTTAAAAGCATTTTTAAGGATGTTATGTACAGAGTGTTACATTTTGGGAGCAAAAGATTGAAACAGTCTGGTGTAGTGGTAAGAACTGAGGAACCTAACCCAAAGGTTGCTTGTTCAGTTCCCAAGTGGACCACTGCTGTTTTACCCTTTGGCAAAGTACTACAATTGCAGTAAGTATCCAGGTATGTAAATGGACAACATGTTAAAATTATAAGATATTTAAGTCATTCTGGATTGCTGCTGGGTGTGATTGTAATGACTATCAAAGAGGTGTACACCTCCTAACTGCACCACTTACTCTAAACCAACTACTTACCAGTTGAGCTAAAGATAATTTGTCCCTAATTCCACAGGCGATGATATTATCAAAGTCTCAGGGAGTGATGTCACTGCTGAAACTGCTACCTGCTGCCCTATTCACCTCCCTTTGATATCCTCCTACTCCGCAGCAACCTCTGGTGGCCAAGCTCAGCTTTTGCCATTTATCTTGGTCATGACACTGATGTTACAAATGTGAAAGACATCTTCATCTCTGTGAGTGAGATTCAAACCTCTGTTCCTGTCTCTAACCCCCAATGTTATTACCAGTTGATCTGAAGTTTGCCCCTAGCTCCATAGACAAAGATGCCCACTAAGTCTCAGGAAGTAGTGTCATTGTGAAACTGCTCTGCTACCTGCTGCCCAGGTACTGTCGTCATGCAGGAAGCACAAGCTATTACTTTCAGCTCTGCTACATAACATAATGTTAAAAAAATGCCTTATATTTGGGCCAATAACATATTTGAAATGGCAGTACAGGCAGTCCCTGAATGATGTATCACTCGGAATTCATAAATTTCATGTGGCCCCCCTTAAAATATAAATAAGAAAAAATCAGAAATGCATAGTGCATACAGAAGTCCTACTTGCTGTATTTATGAGATAGGTAGTATAAGAAATTGGTCACTATAAACAACGTAAAGTTGGTGGGGGATACCGTTCTTGTATGGCTCAAAATTAAAAATTGATTTAAGTCAAATCCAAGGTACTGTAAGTAGCAACTTTCTGAACATAACTGTTATGTAACTCAAGGACCATCTGCACCTGATGCATTACATCTGTCTGTAAACACAGATATACTGAAATATATGGATTATTTATTGACTTGTTTTGTCATGTTAGCTTTTATATATAAGGGGTATTATTAGCATTAGAAGACACACATTAGTGAAGGTGAAATGGTGGACAGGGAATGGTAGACTTGCATAGACTTAACAGAACTACATGTAATCAAGACACTTTGCATTTTTAGCACAAAGGACTGATAGAACATACTCTCATGATAAATCAAAGGAGAGCATGAGCTCACCACTTGTTGGTTTGTGACAAATTCATATTGTTTTTGTGAGTGTTTCATTGACTTTAACCAGTTACAGTATTTTGGTCAAAAGGGAAAAGTTTTTTGATCGGTTTGGTCAAGTCACTGGTTGACAGTACATGGTAGGCCCACCCATTATGGTGTTGACAAAGCCCCACAATCTAGTCAATACTGTTTCTTTGTTGTTTGTATATATAAGTAGTCTCTTTTGTTGAAATCGGTATAAGATGATGTTGGTTCTTTGTCTGGGTCCACGGTGAGTAAATAGCCTTTCAAGTTATCATCACTGTATTACCAGTTCATAAACATTTTTTTGCACATCCACCTACAGTTGTGTGAATAGAAGCTTGAGGTGAGTAATTCCATAAGCAACATTAACAAAACCTATATCGGTTCAGCTTTTACACAATGTGATTAATGTAGCCAGTTATTTATCTCTGTCTGTCAGCATCTCTCTTAATACCGTCTGGCCAAAAGCCAAGCCTACCACTAGCAGAAGAAAAACATACCATTATTTTCCTTGGCCGAGAGTCCTCTGCACATCCAAAATGTTAGAAAGCAGCAAAGACTTCACTGAACTTTTAAACTCTGATATCTAATGACAGATTCCCTTCTATTGTCATTTTTCAACATGTTGTTGTTTAATTGTGATCTGTAATTATTGATAAAATGAGGTTTAAGTGGAGCAATTGCTGAATGATAAATTATAACACTCATTCACAAATTACACATCAGTTATGACATCAAATATTGTCTCCTCTTACTCTGAAATGTTAAAGCTAACTTAATAAAATTAAAGTCAACTTAACTCTTTGGAGAAATGTTGCCCAGATAACCAAAATTTATTTCAGGAGACCGTAACACCTGGTGCAGTAAACAGTATTCTCTGAACCGTACCACCACAATCAGCATAGCACAGCCCAAAATTGGACTTAAATGAAGTTGTATGGAGGTTCCAGAAGGCAGATGTTTGTCATGTGTCACATTCCTTCTCATTCAGTGAACACAGTCCCCTTTCCATGTAAACATGACAAAAATTCATAACAAAGACCACTACAATGACAACACCACAAAGCCATATTGCTGTTGTTCTGTGCTGCTGCCATGCGCTTTTTCTGTTTTGACAAGTTTGCCTGAAACCTCTAGGCGAGGAGAGCTGGACACTGGCACTGGGCTGTATCTTTATGAAGTAAACACTTCCTACACTAATCAAAGCACACATAAAGCTACTGTAAAGCTGTCCAGATACTGGTATCTCTCTGCCAAGCAATGCAAGCCAAAATGTATTTTTTTTCTGTACTTTTTAAGAATGAGGCAGAATCCTATACTTTATTGCATTTCTGAGTTTGATTTTCCTGTGGATTCTGTAGAGTATTGAACCTCACTCTTGTTTAAACTAATGATAAAGTGGAATAAAGGAAAGCCATTGTGACAGGGGGTAATGGGAATTATTACTGTTGGGCAGTTCATGATTTCTTTTTATAATAAGAACATTATATATGATGGAAAATGATCCACATCACCCTTCTATGACATCCAAGGAATATGGCACGTTATATTCAGCTTGTGAGTCCAATGCTAAGAGGACCTTTTGAAAGAATATGTAAAGTAGAAAGTAGAACCTGTGACAGCAAGAATTACACCTTCAGAAACTGAGGGGCACAAGCGGGGTCAGTGGGCGTCTGCAACAGTGGTCTGTAAGGCTATGTGGGACAGCGTGGAGCAATATGAAGTGTGATGTACTGAGGCCTGATGGTTTGGCCTGTGGTGTAGTCAAAGGTGGAAAACCCCGGCTTCAGAAAGTAAAAGTCCTACCATGTATTTGTTCTAGCCATTCACTAAACAAGGTGATTTCACTAATTAGCTCCTCTATCTGGCTGAAGAGTTGTGCTAATTAAATTCAGCTGGTGTAGTGCATGGGTGGAACAAATACATGGCAGGACTTTTACCTTCTGAAGCCGGGGTTTTCCACCTCTGGGTGTAGTGTGCTGAAGTCAGTTAGTAGTCTGATCTGTGGTGTAGTGCGGTTTGCTGAGGTCTGACAGTGATGTGGTCTCTGGTGTTGTGCAGTGAAGGCTGAAGGTGGTGCAGTCTGCGGTGCAGTGTGTTGAGGTCTGGCGGTGGTGCGGTCTGTGGTGGAGTTCGCTGAGGACTGATGGTGGTCCGGTCTGCGGTGCAGTCTTGTGGTGAGCATTATGCAGGGCCAGCCTGTGGAAGAGCGGTGAGGCATGCCGCAGCCCAGAGAACACTCATAAATCATCTGGAAGAGTTTACTGTAAAGTAGCAGAAGAGTTCAGCTCAGCGCAGAAGTCAGGCCCCACTCCCACTCCCCCTCTTCCTCCCACTCCCCCTCCCCCGGCGATGCTAAGCCCCAGGGATTTGTTTGGTTTAACCAATCCAAACAGGCTGGAGAGGACAGAGCCAGGGCCATTACGTTCCTGTCTGCAGTCGTTTCAGTCAAACCCTAAGAATGGGATTGTCCTTTCCCACTCTTTCTCTGACACACACATACATGTACACATACACAAATACACACACACAGGTACAGGAAGCATCACAGGATATCTGTCCTACCACACACATATTCACAAATTTAGGCCCTAATCAATGAACACTCTCATGCGTAATACGCAACTTTAGACGCCCCCCCCTTGTTTCACAAAGCAGCAGAAACAAGAAGAGTTTACTCTCAATCTGTAATGCGGGACAGACTGGCAACTCTGTCCCCCCTTTGCATTGCCATAACAGCATGTCTTACTCTTTGTGAAAGAACTCAGAACAGAGAGAGGAGGCAGTACACAGCCTTTGATCTCTGTGCTCAGCAGAAGAGAGTGGAGACAGGGGTAGAGCTCATTTTCCCATGGTAACTGTATGAAAGCAGACGCTGTCAAATGCAGCTCCACCTGGGGGAATGGAAATAGCTGACCGGTGAAGCTCGGCGGGGACGTTATTTATTGTTAATATCAGCAAGATGGGTCCTGTCACGGCGGCCCCACTCTCTAACCGCCTGTAAAATGTCACCACTCCGAGTCTGTCAGAATGGCTGGAACCAGATGCATCATGGGACACGATGAGAAAATGTGTTCTTTTTCAAGTCTTTTACTGGCTTCAAGGATCTGATTAGGGTGTAGAGTTTCGTTCTTAAATTTTGTGTTCGGTGCATTCCAGTTCCCTTGTAGTAGTATAACATTAGCGTTATAGGTCCTCTAAATAAGTTATGTAAAATACAATCTATAGCCTATAAGTTCAGTGCAGGAGGTCAAAACTGTTCAAGACTAAGTGGCGCTTTCAAATAGTAAGAACAGCTTGAAGCACAGAGAAAAAAATCAGTCACAGAAGAGTCGTAGAAACAGAAAATGATCACTTCTGACCTAACTCAACTTCAGCCATTGTGACGATGACAGCTCTTATGAGTTGTGGTTTTAATTACAGTCATTACTTTTAATTAGCGACGATGTTGGATGCATTTCCTGAAACGATACTTTTAATGGGAAAAATATGAAAAAGTAAGTGATTCACTGCCGCATGTGGCCTGCAGTAACGTGGTGTGGCAAATGTGTAAAACCACAGTGGTGTGTCGACATTCGCCATGCTGTCAATGCCACTCTGAGTTTGGATGCGGCAGCGAGTTAATTGCAGCGCGTTCACAATAAAGCCCATTATCGGAGTTATGTGATGACGGGAGTGTGTGGTGTTGCTAAACATTCGGTCTGTCTCACAGCTGCCGGGTGCTGCAGACACTTCCCTCCACTGGTATTTAGGGATAGGTCTCCTTTAACATTAAGGTCGTTAACAGTCAAGATATAAAAAAGACAATGTCTTTCTCTGTCATTAGAATTTAATAGCAGGCTTGAATGCATGACATCACTCTGAAATAACAGAGGAGGCGGCAAGAAGGAACATAAAACACCACTGCAAATTTCATTCCAATCCACTCCTAATAACATCTCTAACCCTCCAAGAATATGTCTCCTCTGAAAATAAATGTGACAGCTATGGCCACGATAAGTCATACGTGTTCAGTAAAGAAAATACAAGATAAGGCCTCATGGAAAAATACAGGAAGATATAT
Source organism: Megalops atlanticus (assembly GCA_019176425.1). Taxonomy (NCBI): domain Eukaryota; kingdom Metazoa; phylum Chordata; class Actinopteri; order Elopiformes; family Megalopidae; genus Megalops; species Megalops atlanticus. Next base: position 17,067,918 of record CM032887.1, on the reverse strand, counting down.
AAGACTACAGTTGGGATTAAATCAAAACAGTTGACCTACTATGAGGCCGCAAATTTCACACCAAACCTTGTGGCTGCTTTGTTCTTTGTCAGGGGAATTGAGAAATATAGACCACAAAGTGCTTGCCACTGTCCATCTGATTAGCTAATTACCCTTCGTTAGCAGATCTGCAGCAAAAGCACCAAGGATATCAGTCATTTCCATTTCATCACTCATTTGCTGTAGCAGATACCTGTGTCCTGGGTGATTTAAGTTTCTTATCCATCACATAAATTATTCATTATTATTCATTCATGCAGCTGGATCTTATTTCCTGGAGCAATCCAGGAGAGGTACCGTGGCTAAGGGTAGAGCAGCGTCTGCAGTTTGAACTCAGTGGTCATAGGTTCAGAGCCCTACTCTCTGTTCGACCTGAACAGACCTCTACATGTACTCATTTAGAATTTAGAAAATAAACAGACACTCCTATCTTTTTCTTTTATCATTATTCTTTTTTCCTCAGTCATGCAATAAATACCTTTCTCAATGTTTAGGATGATGTTAAAAGATATTAATTTCACTTTTAAGATATAATCATGATTGATCAATTAATCAATGATGTTGATGATGATGATGATGATGATACCATACAAGTGATGTTTGTAATAATTGCAAAAACAGTGAACAATGCATATTTAAGGTTTTGGTCCAGTCCTTCGACACAAGACAAAAGATAATCTAGAGTTGTGGCTCCCTCTACTGGTTACATCTAAAATGTTCATGAATTCCCAATCAAATGAGATGATTGTGTGTGTGTGTGTGTGCGCGTGTGCTGTGCATGTGTCTGTGTGAGGGCACGTGTGTGTGTGTGTGTGTGTGTGTGTGTGTGTGTGTGTGTGTGTGTGTGTGTGTGTGTGTGTGTGAGAAAGAGAGAGAGAGAGAGAGATGATAGGGAGTGAGAGAGATCACACTGAGCAACAGCTGTGACCATGAAAGAACAAATATACTTTCACAGGGTAAGATGGAGTCTGGTAGTGGCGGAGTGGATGCCGAAGTCTGTGTGAATCTAAACGACAAGTATTTTATTTCCTATTCCGAATATGAAATGTAGCAATGTTCCCAGCATCTCTTTTCCCCCCAGGGCCTCTAGAATTCAGCAAAACGAGTCAATCATACCGACTGCACTTTGACCTAGATAGTCTATTTTATGACTTCTACCACACCCTCTGTGGAAGCATAGTGTGATCAGGAGCTTCATTATAAGGTCAGACCATCCTCTTGACTGTCTGTGCTTCTGTGCTTGCCCTTTCAGTCTGCACCTCCATCTTTCAGCACCACTGCTTTTGACTCAAGAATACCGTTCCCTTTCCTGACTTTTTTAGCGGTGTTTTTTTTTTTTTACACTCCCAGAATACACCTCCCTAATCCCAAGAAAGATGGATGTGTCCCCTTCATTCCTCAGCTCTCCATGCGCACACCATTAAGGAGCACTTACGCATCCCATAAAAGATAATCTAACGGGGCCTTTCTCCCCAATGATCCCTCCAAGACGTAATGGGACGGCGGTTTAAAAAGCAGAACAGGTTCAGTTTGCTATTAATATCCGTGAGGAAGTACATGTAATATACACACACTGTCAGGGACTTTTGTAAACAGGACTGAGTGAAACCCTGTGAGGGGGGAGGGGTGCAGTGTTTAGGCTTCAGGTCACATGGGTGTCCTGCGACTTGCTTCACTGAGCTATTCATTCTGTCTGGTCCAAGGAGGAGGTCTCCTCCAGTCCAGACCAGTGAATCTCACAGAGTCTCTCCTGGGAATCCTCACTCTCCCTCAGGGTGAGGCGGTGAGACGTGATGGAGAACAGACAAGGGTGAGCACGACGCGCCCAGACGCGCTCATCACTGGAGGCCCGTCATCACCGGCCGCTGGTCGCTGACTTCATAAGGGGAAGAGAGGAGCCCTCAAGAGCTGCAGGATTTCTTTCCAATCATAAAAATTAGATAAGCCTAATTCCGTTTTTGGAAAGACTGATCCTTCGTATGCTTTGTTTTGTTGCGTTTTCTTGTTGCCGTGATCCTCTCTGGCTGCCTGAATTTAATATTGGCTTGTGAAATGTGGAAAGAAATTGCAACAGATAAACTTGTGATGACTTTAGTGCACCAAAAGGATTATTACCATTCCAGTCCTGGTGCCAGCATGACGTTTTGGGCTTTTTGGTACCTCTTGAAGAGACTGTAACAAGAGTTCCCCTTTGTACTCGCAACCTGCAATCTATCCAATTGAAATCTCTGGTTGTGATACATTCAGACACATTTGTTCAGGTGGTTATAGTCTCAAGATTGTCATTTACTGGAAAGCATGTACACTGCCAATACATATACGAACCCTATGAATCCTGCCCTATTTTTTGATGTTTCTTGGTGTTTTGGACTCCCCCAGTTTTAAGCAGATTACTCAGGATCTGTATAATAATTATTTTCACTTGTTGAAAAAAATGTGTTTCCTTAAATGTCCTTCAAAAAGCAAATTTGTCACCTCAGTTATTTTTTACAGATATTGATAATATAGATTGACTGGATTGTACAGTATACTTATAGAAACCTACTTATAAAAACAGTGCCAGAGGGACATTCTATTGCTTTGTAAGGTGAATAAGTATCGATTGAACTAAATAAAAGTTAGATAAAATTGTTGTCTTTTATTTATTTTTATCAAATTGCAAGCAATAAATAACTATTTATATAAATGCTGATAAAAATCAATACAAAAGCAATACAGAACTATATAAATTTTAAGTGGTTACAATCAAATTGATGTAATATTAAGTCGGGTCATATTTCAGTTATAGTACCAATGTTTATTGATGATATTTTCAACACATTGAAAGCAACAAGCCTCCTGTACGTGGTAAAACCACAGGGACATTTTCACATAGAAAAATGTCCAAGTTAAATGGAGAATGAGGTAAGCTTTTATGGCCACAATCTGAGGCCTTTAAATTCTACAAGTTAAACTGAGGGGTTCAAGAGACCAATCTTCTCTCTGTACCTTCCTTGACATGTGTCCTGCTCCATGGAGCTTCAACCCAGAGGTTGGAGGGTACAGGATAGTTCAGAGCAGGTGATGGTGGATTTTATTTTTCCTATCAAAGGTCAAACATAGTAGCCAGTGGAACAAATGGACTCGGCTCTTCAGTCCTGCCAAGCACTTAGACCAAGCCCTGAAGCTTGCAGCTAAAAGTTGATCATCTTTCTCTTGCAACCACTGTGCACCTGAAGAACCTTCAGGAAAATCACATCCTTAGCTGTTTGTAAAGTGGAGGCCTCGCGTAGACCCGGTAGCATCTATTCTGATATATTCCTTTTGGAATGGTTAGATACACAATCCCTACAGCAGCCAGGGTGTCCAACCCGGGGGCCTCTCTTGACTGACCCCCCTGAGCATCATAGGGTTGGCTTTCTTGGCAACCTTTCCTCCTCTAATAGGGGAAGCCAGGGAATGGAACATAATCAGATGCCCCCAGCAACCTTCAAACATGTCCCCTGGACCTCAAACTATAGTCTCAGTGTTTGTTCTCATTTGCTCCATTTTTGGCCATGGAAGCAATTTACCACTGGGTTATATATCCAGCTACATTTACCATTGGGTTATATATCTATATTTTTATTTTGACAAACAAGATGAATGCATTGCTTTCACTAACTGCGTAAAACTTGGTTATACATGCCACTTAAATTTCTATGTGATTCTGAGGAAAACGTTTTCATTTAGTACTGAGCATATTTGCAAAATATGGCATATAACGTACAAAACCTACATAGTGATTAATAATATTAATAATTTGTGCTGTAAAATAACATTTTGTTTGAGATGTTGGATGATACTGGTGGTGTAATGTGGTCAGTAATTCAATTCTGAATATCAAAATCTGTTGCCCCTAAAACATGTACTGACCTGTCCAAGTCTGAGATATGGCAACTCAAAACCCATCAAATGTATCTTCAGCCCAAAAAGTCCATCACCATTTTCATCACTATGTGTGACACCAATACAATTGGTTTATCATCTTTTAACCTACCTGCTGTCTATGTACCTCCTTCCCCATCCAGTGTAATTCATAACATTCATAACAACATTCCACATTTCATTCTAAATAATATGTTTTTTGGTAAATCATGACAAAAATGGTGCTGTGTGTGATGTAAACCCATTTTCAATGATGGCATGTGAATCATGTGAATAAGCTGTATGAGACCATTGAATAAATGTGGCCAAAATCAAGATGGATATGAGAATGGCTCTCATGAAGGAAAACATTGTTATATATATTACAGATTATGGATAGCCCTTAATGGATATATCAGATATCTGAAGCCATGAGAGAGGCTTAGCTTGAGGGATTGTAGGTGAAAAGAGAGACTACAGCTTGCCAACTAATCACTAGCTGTATTTTGCTAGCTAGAAAGAAATAACTAGCTGGCTAATGGCATTTTAGCTATGATGATGAAAAGAATGCATACTTTTCAAATATGACAAGAAAGACTATGTATTTGTATCCTATGAATCACCACTTTTCATGGAAAAGCCCACATACAGGGATTTTTTTACATTCATTTGTTGGAACTGTGAGTAAATGAATGTAGTGTTCATTACCGAAAGATGTCTCAGGTCTTAGCAGTAAGGCCCCCACTCTGGGACACCCTGGGAGGTGCTGTGGAACACTTTCCCCCATTCCAACACCAGGCAAGACTTATCAGCATCTTTCATTACGAGCCTCTGCATTTTTGCGAGCTTATCATATCTAATATTTACAGATCCATTCGTTTTCTTTAGATCCCACAGCTGCACTAATGTTCCGCACCCCCCGCCCGGTGCTCTCCCTGATTCCAGCTCCGGCCCCATCCCTCTGGCCTCCCCTCCAACAGATGGTCTCCTTTCACCGCTACCCTTTCTCTCCTTCCCTTTCATTTCGGACATTTCCCGTCAGGCCTCCCATAAAACAAAGCGGCTCTCTGCTCCGCAGGGTTCTGGCTGCACGTATACACAGCGGGACTGAGGGCCGACCCATGGTCCCGCTCAGATGTGTCATAAACAATCAAGGAGGGCCCATTAGCCGACGCGAAGCTGGATGCTCTCGCTGTTAAAGGTACTTCCATCGGAGGAGGGGGATCTGCTGGCCCCCAAAAAGAATGAAAGGCTTGTAGCTACACATACACACACACACACACACACACACACACACACACACACACATACACACACACATCCAAAGGGACTTGCGGGGAACTGCTTGTGTTTTGATAGGACTCCCACCAGGACCCCTCTGTTTTGCTTCTAAAACAAACTTCCAGCAGAGTTATGCAACGGGGCTGGGAGAGGCCGCTGCCAGCGAAGACCCTGGCGGGAATGGCGGGAGCTGAGAGCCTTGAATGTGCTCCCCGCTGCTGGCAGCCCACGGGAGGGAAAAGAGCTGAGCTGGACCTGTTTATTGACTTTTACATCTCCTCGCTGTTTACCACAATCGCAGTGTGGTCGGCCCAATGGGCCAGGGTCGGGTTTCATCACTGCGCCTACGGAACACAATGTCCAGGGCCCAGCTTTTCCGATCCATTGTAATGCCATCTTTCTCTGTTATGGCTGACTAAGGAGAAAGAGCACATGTACCCTACTGACAGAGAACATCTGTTACCTCACTCTCTGTATTGTTTTACTCTGCTGTTTTTATCACCTTTGCACCACAGCACAGTTGATCGGCGGGGATTTGGAGCAGTAACTCACCTCATCAGCTTCTGTCTAGCACCTACATCTGATTCAACAAATGGATAGTGGCATTAAGTGATCTCAGGTGACATTAGATAAACTGATACCTGATTGGATGACAGCCTGACAGCCAAACAGCCAAGGTGTGTGTGTGTGCGTGGAGATGGGGTAGATCTGAAGAGAAACAAATACCCAGAACATTGGGATAGTGCATGTTACATCGTATGCTGTAATGTATTGTATTGTACTGTACTCCCAGAAATAGCAGCATGTGTGCCAAGAAACAAGGTAAACATATGTCATGAAACTCAGTTAAGATCCTCCCTGTAGCGAGGGCTGAAATCAGGGGCATTAATCAGGATGGGACATTAACAGGCCTATATGTCTTTTCTGTGCTATAACCACATGCTACAGTTTTATATTTCAGACCTATTACCCAGTTCATTTGAAATATATCTAATTCCATTTCCAGAAAATTTACCATAGTGTTAAGCTCATCCTTTGCTTCATATTCAATAAGTCTCTTTTCCAAGCCACTCAAGTCTATACGCACAGCACAAAGGGCATCTTAGTTCACACGTGACACAAAACACCCTTTCAAATGCTGAAAGCTACATAAAATCCACTGGTGTTTTCATTTTGCAAGTCTAGCGTGGAGAGTGTGAGTCTGAGTGTGAATATAAACAGTAAATCACATACCTTCAGATAAAAGACCTTTTTCAAACAGGAGAGAAAACAGACACTCTTTGGGGGCAGATCTTAAAAGTGAAAGATTACAACGCCTCGCTCATAAAGGGACTATGGTTTACACAATGGCAGGTCAGTGTAGGGCAGCTCTAGTTGTTTACACTATCCAGAGTGTTGTGGCCCAGCGACATGACTGAGGTATTTCAATTTGGTAGTCAGATTTTTAACCTTGGCTTTGATGAACCGAACCAGAAACAGTAGGCTTTGATGACATTTGCCTGCTGTTTCTCTCACTTTTTCCTTCGTCCCATTCTTGCATCGCGGATGGTTACATTTAGAGTGCGCATGCTTGATTGGGGAAACATTAAACAGAATTTTGAGTCACATATTGCTTCGATTCTCTCTGCGTGTCATCCCAGCTAACACTCCACCAGGGAAAGAATCAAAGTTGCATTTCATTTTCAAAATGAAAAAATTGAATAACGCAGAGGGAACGAGGCCTCAGCTTTTCCATAAAATCATCTGGCAGGCAACGGTAAGGGATGTCTGATTGTTTGTTTGTTTCGGAGAAATGCAATTGCTTTGGAAGCGAAGCATCTCCATCCCACCTAGGACCAGATTGCTATTTAGACTGAAACCGTGCCATATTGGGCTTCTCTTACCAGACGCTCAGCGCTGTGTGGAGAATAAGAGCAGCACATCAAAAATCAAATCCAAACAACCTGTGACAGGTTTAAATCAAAAGCGGAGAGCTCTCAGTGGAAAATAGCGTGCGCTCGGCCCACAAAAACCTGCAGACCAGCACAGATCCTGGCCCAACCAGAAGTGCTGAGTGGCTACAAGATCACCCAGATCCGCAGGCTGCACGTTTCGCTGTTTTTCTTGCTCTTTTCCCAGCTTTGTCAAGCGCTTCCCGCGCACATAAAACAGCCCAGGAAATGCGAGACATCTGTAACCGGACCAGTGACCGTGCTGTGAATTTGTTTCCCTTGCTGGTGTGGTCCTGGCATTTGTATGTTTCTCCAGAGAGCCGTGTCAAAGCACCAAGCCCTCAGCGGTGTATATGTGTGCACGGCTTCTCCTTTTCCCGCACGCACGCCCGCCTCCACCACCACCCCCCGCCCCCGCACCCGGCTCCAATTCATCTTCCTCACTTTTCTCCCCTTTCCCAGCACCACATTGTGCGAAAACCAGCGTGCGGGGGAGTGGGCAGGAGTGGGGTTTATTGGACACGCTGTTGAGTTCTGCCGCTCCTTTCACACAGAAGGACTGAGGTCAGATCTGGCTGGCGTCTATTAGTGGAACCTGATGACAGAGGCTGACATTACTCAGGCGTGGCAGCGTTCTCTACCCGCTCGCCTTCATCCTCTTATAAATCACATCGCTGAGAGGCCGAGGGGGGAAAGGGGAGGGGGGGGGGGGTTCAAACTATGAGAGAGCTGCAGCCGCTCAACCGCCTCGCCATTAAACATGACAAATTCATTACCTAATTGTTTTTTATGTTCACAATGGGAATGTGTTTTCCTGGTGATGCTGTGCCACTCCTGGTAACTGGAATCTGGTTTGAGTCAGACCGCAGTGGGCTTAAACGCGCTGTCGCGGAGGACTTGAGGAATGGCACGGCCGCTGAGGAATTTATCACCCTTTCCTGCAGCAGGTGTGTTTTTGCCATGCGAGGTGGTCAGCTCCGTAGCCAGCGCTGGCAGAGAGGCTCCGGCGGTTTTTCACAGAGAGCAGCGCTTTGGCTTGCCTCGCTCTCATGACAGCATGGTGAACTCAGTGCGAACCGTTTCGCCCGGACATTTATTCCCCAAATAATTCCGACAGATTCCGCACTTTAAAGCATGTTGGTGCTACACCACTCTGCCCTTTATTTAATAGACACGCATCGCATAGAACATGCCAGATCCCATTAAGACGCACGACAACCTCGTTAATTAGAGCCGTGCCCTAGGGTCTGGCAAAGTTGTTGCCTTGGTGTGATTGAGGACAGCTGAATGAATTTAAGGAAAAAGGTCAGAAGCTACACCCTCACTGCCTCATTACTAAAACCCAGAGTAAAAAGTGTAAAGGGAGCTTGGGCCAGATTTTTGGATGCATACTGTGTGGTGCACCAATGCGGGTCACTTGACTGGAATGTCCACACTTTGCACTTACACTTTTGAAATCTCTGTGTGTATGTGTCCTGCGTATATGAAAATCTATTGATTTTTGGTAATCTCTTTACCATAATTCAATATTGTGTGAATTTGACTATTACACATGTGCATATTACACATATTTATTAAAGCAGTTCATTTGATGCCACTAACAGCTATTGTACTTATGAAGGGGAAGGTCATACCTGGAGGGCCTCTGTCTGGGATGTTACTTCTCCACCTAAGCACTTGAAACAAATAATTACCACCTGAATCAAACCAATTTAACCACTTAACAGAAGTCAAAGATTCTTTTTTCTTCAGAGACTGCCAGCAAGCATCTGAGAAGGTAACTGTTCTAGGTTTGAGCAACCCTGCAAACGGCAAACAGCAACAGCAAAACCTCCTGGCCCACATGCAGCTTCCTAATTACAAGTCCATCTCTGCTGTGCACGGTCCAGCACACTGCAGTGCAGTATAAGCACATTTAACATCCTTTACTTAGGCAGCTATAGCACTGACATTACACCATCACACATGATAATAAATGATAGGGTAAAGATGAAGACTTATTTTAGAAATAAAAGTATGCTGTAAAGACATACAGAGGATGAGGTGAGGCTAAGAAAAATACAAAGGACAACAGACATGTCTCAGACTGATGTTGATAAATCTCTTTTCAGATAACATTTTCCTTTTTGTGTCTTTTTCAGTATAATGTTTTGACAGGAAGAGCCAGAGGGATAGGGAATATGTTCAGAAGAGCGCCACTGATCCTATATGGCTTGGTCAGCGGTAGACCTCTACAGCCTGGGGCTCAGGAAATGAGCTCTCTCAATGTCTCTCACCGTACGGGTGCACTGTGGTCATACATTTTCCAAAACGCTCGGCATCTTGATTTATTTAGTCCACGCATCACCACGATCCCATCAGATCTCGGAGTTCACTGCCGCACTGTGCCTCTCGCAGCCGATTCTGTGGTCCGGTCCTTCCAGTCAACAGCTTCGCTTCAAGAATTCAATGTGTGGAAAGACAGAGCTGCCTATGGGTTTTGCTGGCTCTCTGAAACCAAACCAAAATAGCAAAATCATCTGGACAAACTTCAGCCTCACAGCCAGCACTGCCTCCAGGCCAGTTTATGATGATCTCAGTGACATTTTTATAGCTGTTTGTTCAGCTCTGCAGAACAAACTGCTCTCAGGCTGTTACGAGTGTCCCGGTTCATCATCGCACTTCTGAGAGGCCTTTTATTAGCCTAAAACCATTTTCAGACTCTCGCCTTTTCACTGAAACGCCTTCCTCTGGAGTCACATTAGCCATCTGACAGCAAGCAGAGGGGAACTCTCAGAACTTTCAAAAACATTCCCACAGTGAATACAACGCTTTGTAATTAATAAGCATATTCCACTGTGATCTGGTTAAGAATTTTGCTGGGATTTATCGTGTTGTGAACTGGACTTGGCTTTAGCTGGGATGTGGAGCAAGAGCCACAAATTTTCATTTTGGAAATATGTTCTTTTTTCACACATTAAAAGCTAACAATTACTGTTGCATCAATAGTGCCGGGCCTTCTCAGTGATGATTAATCTCTATGATAGTGACAACTCATCAACACTGATGATTTCTACAGAACTTCTCACACACAGTAATATTTATCCTGGTCAGAGCAAGAAGGATGGCAACGAACAGTGCTTTACCAGCTTTACCATCTGCAGTATCATGGATCCAGTTATTTTCACTGTGACATAATGTGCTATATATTCCATACTTTAAAGGAGCGCCACACTTAAGTTTCACATGCCTCTCTCTCACTCCTAGCGTTTAACGCGGCTCGCAAGGTCCGACTTTATTTATTAAACAGATGGAAACGCGGGGAAAAGGGGAAAAAATGGTCCCAGGCTCTATTTATAGAGGCGTAAAAAGACAATTTTTACTGGTATAAACTGGTGAAGGTCTCCAATGGGAAGCGGCTTTTATTGCTTATTTGCTTCTTGACCTTATTGAGCACCCAGGGCAGAGGAATCTTTCCTCTCTGCCGCGTGATTTATTTTCTGTCCGCTGAACCAGAAAATCTGGACCATCAGTTGCTACATCCTCTCTCTGCCAAACACTTAAACGACTACCATATGGTCCGCAACGCATTTCTCCATGGTTTTCACCAGGCACACTGTTTTTACTGCCCGGGCGACATCATTTGCTGTGAGGAGTTGTGTAAAAGGGATTTCAGTCAAACTAATTACACTGCTGGCAGGGCCAGACTGTCTAAATCCAGGACTACCGTAGCAGCTACACGCACTCCGGGGAGGGAGAGACTGTCCTGAGTACATTAACATCTGCAGCAAGCACCCAGCCGAGGAAGCGTCCTGCCTGACGTTGACTGATCTCAGAACACAGGGCCGTTCCCTGCTCTCCGAGCAAAACAGAGGGGTCAGCACCATTACAGAGGGCTTTCATGCCCAAGTGGCTTCTCTTGCTGATTAGGTAAATAAGTAAATACATAAATAAAGGAATGGCACCCTTTAAGAGTAGATTGTTTTGCTTCAGCTTGCACCATGGCTTGCATTCCACAGAGGACCAGACACTAAGTCATGTATGAAACCACTGATGTGACCATCTTTCTGTTTCTCTGACAGATTTTGTTACACTGAGAGGAGACAGTTTACATACTCAATTGACTGAAACGGAAATTTTATGGTAACTTAGTTTTTTCTGTTTCAGATTAGTTGCAATTCAAAGGCAGAACTCCTACGCTGCTGTTGCTGCTGAACAGTTTAGCACAGTAATGCCACTGCACCAGCCTGGCTCCATGCAGTCTAATGGAAACTATAAGGCGCACATTTTGATTGGCTCTAATGCAGGACTAAAGCATATCGTGGGGCAAGTTTATGATCAAATGTATGAACAAAACCAGTTCTGGCTGGTGATCTACATCCTTGTGATCATGACATATGTCACACATGTGGGATATTCGTATTCTTGTAATCGTATGTCACAAGTGTCACAAGTGTGATAACCTATTGAGTGGTTATATACCTAAAATACTTTGTATGAATGCATGTAGTACAACTGTCCTGGGAATACCTGTATTCTGGATATGTCTACTACATTCTTTATTACATGTTTATTACACTGGCTGAGTTACCTTAAATAATTAAGGCATAGAGAAGGAAGTATTACATATTTGTGACTAAATGAGAACCAACAAGTGAAAATGAATTATGAAATGATGATGAAAATCAATAAAAATGTCTCTGCTTGATTTTTGCTTTGCATGTCTGTCCTTTCTGTCTTAAAATTCCATATACTAGACCCTGTGAAGGTAAAATGAAGGCCCTTGTCACTCTATACAGACACTATCAGTGACTAACCCATGAGAAGGTTCAGGGGTTTTCCTCTATCATGCTGCTTCAGATATTTCCATATTGAAAATTCCTTTTTATTGACCACCAGTTTTTTTCACAGTTTCCTTGAACCAAGATTTTTCCATGTCCTGAACCTCCTAAAATTTGAAATGACTTTAACTCAATGTGTGTATGGGAAACTCCTCAGTCATGTCTTTCTCATGCTCTGTGTCACCTTGATTAATGCAATATGCAGCTTGATTAAACAGTATGCAGCAATAAGTGCAGACTGTATGACTGGGGGCGGACAAAGCAGACATAATGAGGCAGGGGTTTTAGTGTAAGTGTAAATCAATAAGTATTAATACAGTCTGCACTGATTCAGTTATAACTGCAATACACAATGATGTTGACCACTGAACCTCACTCATCTCAAGGTTATTGGGGCCTACAGCAGTCAACCATAGCATAGCTATGGGCTGTTAGCATAGCCCAAAGGCAATGACTTGAAGGTTCAGGGTGTCTCTGCGGTATCCATAAATAAATAAATAATCACCCCTCAGAATTGATTTAAATCAAATGATTTGATTTTCAGCTGTTTTGCATTTTCCGATTGCGGCTCTCTACAGCAGTCACTTCAATTCATCAGCAAAGGAGCTCTGGTCAGAGCAGCCCCTCTAAACAAACAGCAGATGTACTGGACTGCGAGAACTGCGAGAACTGCTCTCGGAAAAACATGCTCAATTTCATTATTCGCAGAGAAATAAAACCAACCGAGAAAGAGCTCCTTCCCTTTTTTTCTCTCTCTTTTGGAATGGAGGGAACCGTTTGACAATTCCCCATTCGAAGAGAGGAGTTTTGGTACATTTCAATGTTATTCAACCAGTGGGGTAAATGTTTCCATTTGATCCTCAGCAAACAAATACCCTGAGACTTCTCTGAAATGTTTCGCAGGACTAATGAAGAAAACATTAGGCCAAGAAACTCATTTGATTTGATCAGTTCATGTGCAGATCTCCCAGAGCTAAACTTTGAAATGTAAGATTAAGGGATTTTGTGATTATTAAATCAAGGCGGTTTTGTAAAAAAGTTAAGACTTCACTGAGTCAAGTTGTATAAATCTATTAGCAATAAAAACAACAACATTTTAAAATGTAATTGTGAAAGAGCATTTTCTCTTTTCTTTTTAAAAGCGCCCGTCTGATTTCGGTCTATTTAAGACCGCTGTCAGCGTGTCTCATAACACATCTCTTGGCTGTATATAACCAGGCCACTCAGGAGGCAGCAGTAGCCAAATATTTACACTTGAGAGCTTAAGTCAACGTCACACAGATGCAGTGAGAGGCAAAGAGCTGGAGAGGAGGAATGAACGGTGGATTTTCATCTCTCCTTCACCAAGAACAATGTTTCCTGTGGGGTCCAGGAAGGAGAGAGGAAGCTGGGAGTGTGGGAAACACACTCCTGTTGTGAGGGGATGTGGGTAAGGTTATTGATGGGGGAGTGTCTGTGGGAGGTGAATACCAGGGCACAGTAGCATTTCCACTGTAGCATCAAACCAAAACCATGTAGAGATAGCCACTGCATAGTAACCCCTGTCCTACAATCCAAACATTCATACAGAGCAGCTCCCAAATGGTTAAAGTAAGTAAAGCCTTTCCCTCAAAGCATAGGCGGAACCCCATAGGCCAGAAGGCCAGTCTGAGTCTGAGCTAGGCCCTTCATTATGACCAGCTTATGACCAGTCTGCAACTGTGGTACATGATTGGTTTCATCCAACTGGGTTTATGTTACTCAGAGTTCCCCAGGACTACGCTTTATAAGCACCTCTTGGTCACTCCTCCTGTACGTTCAATAGGTTGACGTGAGAGATGCAATAATCCACATGCCCTGTCTCAGTGTGTGCAGAGGCATAGTGGTTACACGCACAGATGGTTCATTACCGATTCCAATGGTGAAAAAAATATGAGGAAAAAAATTACCCTGCTGAGCACACTCGCTCACTTTAGGGTTTGACCAATTTATCATGTGACTTCACACTTTTTCATCTGAAAAAGTTACATTTGAATCATCTGAACCAGAATGTAATTGTAATTGGGTGTGACTTTATAGGACAGAAACGGATGGACTGGAAAAGTTATTTGAAAATATAAAGACATGATGCAATGACAGGATCTGTCAAGATGGGTGTCTACAGGATCAATCTAACAATTGCCTGCTTCTCACACATTTGTTGTGCACTGCAATCTGTCACTTCAGAACATCTCCGTAAAACTAGCCTGTCATACATCAGGAAATGTTCCTCATTATTAAAACGCCATGTGTAGGATGTTGCAATGCTTGCTTGTGGTTTTATTGCTCAAGGAAGCCTCAGGACTGATCACACGTGTGAATACAATTACCAGTGTTGTACTTACGTGATTCATTACCAGTGTGTGTTTGTAGGAACGCATGTGTGTTTTTATGAACTTTGTACTTGTGTTCCTGAATTCAGGCACGTGTGTCCAAAATGCACTCTCTCAATCACAGCTGTATATTCCTCTATAGACATGTTATGGCTGGCCCTTATAAGCCAGCCATCTTAGTGCTGATTGCAGTATCTGTGCCCATAAAACTGACCCATTTTAATGAGGCGGACGTTTATTTACTGCTGTGACAAGCTCTGCTCAAGGCTCTGAAAATGAGCACCCAATATGTAACTTCAGAGGACAGAAGTGATCCGTCTTTAATTAAAAATGGCGGTAATTTACTGCCGGGTTCTTATCAGGCTGGTTCAGGGCTGGTTCAGCACTCTCCACCGTGCCTTAGACCACCACATTCTCAAGGGTCAACGGACTGTTGCAGCTTTTGATGTTGTATCGTTTTCATCCCCATTGCCTCACACATGACCACAGCCTCCATGCAAGGCAATGGACCCAATCACAGCAATCAACAGTCTGAAGTGATAAAACCCCATCGGGTTTCTATATGTGGGGGAGGAAGATCTTGAAGTCTTCTGTTGAAATCTCCTATATCTTGAGGGCCTAATGTAAATCATACACTTTACTTTGGTTACCGTACATCAAGAGCTGGTTTCAAGATGAGTTTGCATTATTGACTACATGTATAATAATTTACTCCTTCCATTAACTGATCTGTTGTATCAATCAGTGAAAGCAATGTGATTGATAAGATCAGCTGACAGATCATGGAATGCATACAGTGGAAATGTAGAGTGAAAATGCAGAGTGAGCTCCTGTAGAAAAACAGAACAGAACTGATGTGGGCTCTGGGGCAGAGGGAGGAACAGGGAGCCGTAATGTGGTTCTTGGATCATTAACCTCATTGTAATAGCAGGCAAAATGGAGAGAATTTATCCAGACACCCCCTCCCCCAAATCTCCCTCAAACACACATACATCACACACCTTGCGCAACTGTTGCTATGTTCTCATATTCTTACAGTTTATAGAGCAGTCACACAAAGTAGCCTCTAGTAAGCCCATACTGACAGGTGTTCATGTATTATCAGGTTTCCCTCTCTGCACTTTTTCAGATTCCCCTGCTTACTTTGATTGTGTACTTCAGCAGTTTTGTGTTGAATTGTTCCTGTCCGAATATTACACCACACATTTTCAAAGCTAGAGTACCAAGTTTCTGTGACCCTTAATACCTCCAACATCTGAGGAAAGTTTTCTAGGATGTTTGTTACAGTACGGCAGGTTAGAAATATAGACAATGTGCCACCTCACACAATCTGACACCTGCGAATTGTATCTGCATCTTGCCTGTCCCCGTCACAGTTGGTGACCAAGTCATATTTGCCGACAGCAGAATGCTAAGTGGCACTCAATGATTGCCTTTCAGGGGTCACTGCCTGCAAGTCAATAACAGCAGCGGGTCAACCCACCCCACTCTTCTCAGATTGATTTAAATGGACTCATCACGGCTGATTGAGCTGTCTGATAAAAATGTCCTCTATTCCTTATCTCCACATCACAAGAGGACAGACCAGCCAACAAGGACAGCACCAAAAGGCAGGCCTGGTGACCACATGCCTTACTTTCCTGGACCTTTTTGCTGGGATACGTTGTGGAGTAGTGTTTAGGGCCCCAGACTCTGGAGTTGCAGGCTCAAATAGAAAGGCAAAATAGAAGCTGCTGTAAATTAATTACAGAGAAGGGTGCCTGCTAGCCAAATGAAAGCAGAATGGTCACATCCTCAAGGATTTAATCTTGGGTCAGTTGTTAAACTTTGATAATGAAAGAAAGATGTTTGCATTATTGCTTTAAAAGAATTAATGATTTTGTACTGTAGTATCACTGACAAGAAGTGCATTGTGGTCACTTCACAGGACCTCATTGGCTGACACTCAGACTAAAATCAGTTGTTGTAGACGTGTGCTGGTCACAACTGCCGCCCGTCCCTCTACATGGTACCCATTACCAATCTGCATATCATTGAACATATAGAGGAAGACTATAGTAATAGACCTTCAATGGATGGGTGTCTTGTACAGGGAATATATTGCATGTTCATCTGCTTCAGGCCTTAAATAAAGGAAAGCAGCTCCATGGCCCTTTGGGTTGAGATCTAGCCATAGCACCCCCCAGGGTTTTGCATAATGTGTGATATAATCTTTTTGTTTTGGATATTGAGGATGAAGTAAACTGTAGTGACTTAGAGTACCCATTTTCACTGTTCTGTTCTTTGTACAAAAAGAAGAGAGTTTCGGGCAGCGTTTCTATTTTCATGCGGTTTTGGGCGCAGTGAATTATTCATCTGAGGACTCCAAGATACCTCATAGGTTTCAGAGGCCAGGAAAAACAGGAGAAATACCCCCACGTCACTTTATAAATTCGCTATGGCTCCGACTTCAACCGGGGGAACATCGCATGAATAACGGCAGCGAGAGAACGAAAGGGAAAGCATTACACAGCTTCGGATGAAGACGTTTGAGCTGATGGGAAACTATTGTTTGACAGCTGTGTCCCGTGCACCGGGCTAACGACACCAGCTGTTGATAGGTTTGTATTTCATGAGCAAACATTGGAAGCGCGAGTGGAACAGCACTAATGTTGCTGAGAACCACCCATCGCACTGTGACCACATAACGAGCACGCTCAGCCTTTTCCAGTGCTCTCCACAAGATCGGCCCCGGGCACATTTTCACATTCTGTTCAGTAACAATCACCAATCCTCTGACTTCATACTTGGGATCTGAGAGTATCGCTGCAGCTTTCCTATATATATTTTTTACATTGGAAAATGTTGCCACCTTGTGGTCACTGTGCTTTAGTGGCCACAGTTCAATCGAGCACAATTCTTTGTAAAATAAAATACTGGAAAAACAACCACAAGTAGGAATTTTCTTGTAACCAGCATGCACTGTCAAAATAAAGACATCGTCTTATGATTTTAATTGTCATTTTAACCTTTAAAAAGCTTGCGAAGAGACATGACATGTTTTTACTTAGATTATATTTCTCTCAACACCCACCCAATCCACCCCCCTTCCCCACACACACATACACACACAGACACACACACATATTTTATATATGTATATATTTGCACTATATATAATGGCATTTCCCCTTTAAAGGCCCACGCAATGTGCAAGCACATATTAAATAAATCATTACAGATGTCAAAGCATCAGAGCCACATCCTTCAGCGAACATATAGGAATAATTCACTCCTTTTTCCATGAAGGATTGGAAAGCTGAATAGCTTTTCTGTGAACACTGTGCATCATCAGCACTGAAAACCGTGCTACATAAATGGGGCTCCCTTCAAAGATCACTGAAAAGCAAACGCTTTTTCTACACTTTTCAAAACTGGATGCTGTTAGCATGGAGCTATCTTAAAGAATGAAATATTATTATTGTATTGGCAGTGCTAGAAGTAATAATAATGATAATAATTTTACTTGTACTGCATTACTGCATCTTTTAATGCAATGGAAGCCCAATGTACTCTGCAAAACCACTACTTTTATGATCCTTAAATCTGAAATAAAATTCTATTTTTGGGAGCATAAAATTACTACATGCACATGTGATCTCTGGTATCATGGTTCTATGACATACTGTGGTGCACTATTATGGGGTGGAAAATGGGGGGGGTGGGTTATGGGTTAAAGTGTCATGTCTATAAATTTCAACAGGTCCGCAGAGTGGAACAATGGAGCCGTGACATGGCAAATTTATCTGGATGTCACAAAGGGAATTGTTAGGTTTTACAGTTTGGTCCTGAATGGGAAATTTATGTGTTACAGTCACAGCACCATCAGTAAGGGCCTTTGGGAAACTGGAATGGCAGTGACACAAGGCAGGGTCCATCACCTGAATGCGAAATGAAGTGGTGCCAAGCTAAGATGGAAAAATGGCAGGCAAAGGACCTCAGACTGTGGGCTGCAGCATGTTCTCACAAGGGACATATAGAGGGGTTCTGTTGTGCAACTTTCCCAGGTCCCCCCGACCGCCCCCACGCCCCAAATAAAAGCCTGACCACCCCCTCGCCTCCCTCCTCAAGATGAGGTATACCTATTTTTGAACTTCCACCTATGGCAAAATATTTTTACTGACTCTTCAAGAACTTTTTCCAACCCCTTGTGGACCGTACAATGTTTTTGGAAGTGCTTTTAACGGGAGTACTGTATGTGCAATTTCTGTGCCTTTTCTGAACTCATGAAATAATAAAACTGAAATAATTCCATCAGAAGTTTTTTTTCATGCTTTTGTTAGTTATAAACAATCTGGATGCATCTGTCTTGAACTGAATTCACTTACTTCAGCTGACTTAGAAAACCTTTATGCTTTTAGAATTGTAATATATTCACTCATCTCTGGGGGAGTGGGCCCAGACTGTGACAGAATCTCCTTGAATTTCCTTGATATTGCCTTATTTAATGCTGCTTCATTATAAAGCTGTTTACAGCACACTTTTTTCCTGTTCCTACTGATGCGATGCATGAATATAGTCACTAAAACACTACAGTTTTGTTGCTGCCAGTTGACATGACATGAATACCAGTATATTGCATATGACAATGCACATGGAATACTGCTGTGCCATATTGCTTGGCACTACCTATCCCATAATGCACTGCGATATGATTCATTCAGTAGGATATTCTTCCAGACCTGATGTATTGTCACCTGAAGCACTTTGCAGATTTTGCACAGATGCTGCAAGACTGAGAGCATTTTTGGTATTCACTGTGCACCTGTAGCAGCATGATTACAGGCAGTGACTCTTGCATATTGCAATGACAGGAACACAAAGAGTGGAGTTTGTAACCTCCTGAGTGCAAGCCTGCACTAGATAGTATTCAATCAGTGCTCTGGCCTTGGCCTAAAGCCTGAGAGCTTTGTCTGTTTGATGTCCATGTCAGTTATTTCCACTAGAGGGCGGTGCTGGGAAAGCAGAGGCCAGGCTTTTTTCTGCTTAGAAGAGGCAAGTGACCACATGCTAAGTGTGCAAGCATATCTGCACTTGGCCTCTGAGAGAGAGAGAGAGAGAGAGAGAGAGAGAGAGTCTGCATATCGAATTCTAGGATGGAGCTGTAACACCTCTTAAATAGTGTACTGACATTCATCTTTAAGATAAAACATTAAATCTTAGATTAAATTTTGGTTGAATGCATCAGGCCACTGCTCCATATAAGCTTAGTATACCTGAACAAGCTCTAATTCCTTCCTTTCTTCTGTCCATGGTACATGCACATCTGGCTGATACAATGCCTGGGAACATCAGTGTGATGTAGGACCATTTGCAGTCAATGGGTATGTTTTTTAGCTCACTAACTTCACATGAGAGCACCAAATGTGCATACATCTGGTACCTTGACTCTAACTTCACTGCATGTAGAACTTAGGAAGTCAATACCCTCAGTTTCATAGGAACTACACTTGTTTCCTTTG
The DNA here is from genome assembly GCA_019176425.1 of Megalops atlanticus. Lineage (NCBI taxonomy): Eukaryota > Metazoa > Chordata > Actinopteri > Elopiformes > Megalopidae > Megalops > Megalops atlanticus. Next base: position 17,048,110 of record CM032887.1, on the reverse strand, counting down.
AGCACATTGCACATTCTGATTTTAGTACCTCTGATGGAAACATAGCCAACAATACATTTTAAGTTTATCTGATATTTCAGGTCTGGACCTGCCCATCATCTGCACCCCTGGGCTACAGGCTTAGCCGTCTACAAGAGCAGGACTTTAAGAAGGGCGTGTCCTCTATATCCTCGGCATCAAAGATCCAGTTTCTCTGGCCTGTCTCACCTTTCTCAGTGTGAGAAGAGCCCCACAGAACAAACACCGATCCAAGCTGAAACTACAGCAAAGCCGCAGCCCATAAATAATCTATAAACAGGAGAAAGCAGACTTCCTGGAGATTGATGCCAACTATAAACAAGCTGCCTCCAATTGTATAGGCCCCGTTCTGGGCCGGGCCGTGCGAGACCCCTATAGCAGAGTTGATTAGTTCCGTCAATGAGTACAGAGGACATCCATTGATTTCCAGTCCCCTTGACTAATGGGTTACCACAGTTCAATGCGAAAGCCCCCCCAGGACTTATAGAGCAGGACTGGATTTATAAAGTAAGGAGCGCAAAATTTAGCTAATCAATCCCCCAAACGTGGGAGATTTGTGTCCATTTTAGTACACTAGCCATTAGAAGATAGTTTGTATTCAGACAAGTTGAGTTAAGTCTACCTCAAAGACTGTCTACATTCAGCTCCCGCTTAAGACCCTTCATGGAGACCTGCAGCAATGTTTTCAAAAGGGAGTAATCAGATTAGTTTTTGTTTCCCTTCAGTCAGCAGCACACGTCTCACACATTAATGCATAGTAGGTGTGAAACTAATTAAGCTGTCGCCCATCCATCCAATGTGAAGCACTTGCAAGGTCTCAATCATGAAAGAAATGTGCGGAGGTAACAGGCAAAGACAGCCCCGGGTGAACAGATGAACAGTGATCAGATATTCAGTGTACAGCGAGTTCTTTCCTCTACATTCCTGAGCACTGAAGGCAACAGGGACCACGGTCCCATGGGACAACAGAACATGAACCATTAGATGGTTCCATCACTTCATGAAATATCCCATACCTTCATATCTGGGACCCAAGGGATGAGGTGTTGAGTGGAGCATTACTCTCCGATTCCCCCTGCTGCTTGTCCCCCGGCGATGATGGATCGTCCCAAGGGACTTGGTTAAATGTAACACACAGCCCTCTGCCTTTGGACCCACCCATCCCATCACATCTGAGGGGGGGTTCTTATAAATCAGAAGGCTGTGGGAGGTGGGTGGAGATTCACTGCATTATGGCTAGTGGCTCTTATTACGAGGCGGTCATCAGCCGGGCACCAGGGGAACTGGGGGCTGATGGAGAGCTGGGGGCACCCCAACAGCGAATGACGACAGGCAGGAAGCGTGGGTCTCTGACGTGATTGACATCCTCGCGGGGAACATTTGCGGTGACACCGAGCAGGGAAGGTGACACCGTCATTAAAACAGGGCCACCATCACTCATCTTTCAAGTGAAGCGTTCACCTGCCAGTGCCCCCCCCAACTTCTCTCATACTCTCTCCTCTATGACCCAGGGGACACAGCTGCCCTGCAGGCTGCCAATGCCAACACGCACGTGGAGACAGAGTGCCACGCAGCCCCTGCTGGTGCTGATCCATTTCCTAATTGAATTTTGAAGTTAATCACCCTCTAAATGCCAATCCAGCTTCCACGCAGGAAGCAGATAGGAGTAACAAGAGTGGCAGTCTATAGGAAAATACAGGCCTCTGTTTTGGACAGGGAGGCTGAAGTAATGGTCCTCATCCCTTGAGAAATACACATTCAGCCCCTATTTAATTCACATATAAATCAGTCAGCGTTAATATCATGTTACGAATCTTAGCTCTCCACCTTCAGTTTCTGCTGACAGTGTTGAAAATACTGTACAATGTACAATACTCCAGTACATTGTGACCATCTATTCTACACTTACCTGTTCGTGTCTACATTTCTGGTCTTCAGTCAAAGATGCTATGCTGAGTGTTTGAAAACCAGAACTTTCCTTGGACACCAGAAACAACTTGGTCTGATATGTTACCCTGTGTAGATGATGAGATGAGCAGGAAATTCACTCCTGGTAAGCTTAAGCACATTGTACCCTCAGTATGCATGTATTGCTCTTGGTAAGTGTGACCGACCCCAAAATCCCATCCTTCACTGAAACTGGACAGTGACAATCCAGGAAAATGTGACAGGCATGAAGCCAACCCACAACCAAAGCCAGCACCCAGTTCATCATCCATCCTTCTGATGACCCCCAACATGCCATCCTCCTCATCAGTGTGACCGTACCGTGTCCCAACGCCCCTGTCTTTACTGTCCCACCCACCTTCATGACTGTTCTACTCCACACATTACTAACCAAACATCAGCTGGAGCTCCAGGTACCATGACAAATACACAGCTGCACAGCAGTCACATATCATATACACAACAGAAATACTAAGAGGAATGTTCTTTTATAAGGACAGATATTGTCATTCACAGTTTTACTTAAGATTGTCCTTTTTCCAGTTGTTTCTTTTGGCCAGAACTTATATCTGAGAATACACATATATATTCGCGTCATACTGAGAATAGCCCTCCCCCCAAAACACACACTCACACATACACATGTGCACACACGCGCACACACAACCCCTCCCATGTGACGAACACATGGCCTGGGCTGCTCTCGTTGGCTGTTGCAATTTCAGCATTCAAGGTCAAGGACTGGTGTTTACAATAAACTGATCAATCACAGGCACATTGCAAACATTTTATAGTCTCCCATTTCATTTACCTGATAGGAGACAGTGCACAGCTCTGAGAAGGCTCCTCCTTCCATAGCGTTCTCTCAGCCTGTCTCATGGGGGTCATGCTTTCATTTTGTCTTAGAGTAGATTCCCTTTATTGCCACTTCACATTTTCCACAGATGTAATCTCTTCATTCGTATTAATTTTTGTTCATAGATTGCACATCTGTGCCATCCTGCCTCTTAAAGGCACACGGGAAAGGTTAACTCTTTTGACATTGGCCTGATTGAACGTCACTTTTCATTTCGATATTGCTATCAATTGCTTAAATGTGCTGTCAGAGTGTTAGAATTATGACTGGCCTTGGGGTCATGGCCAAAGGCAATGATACCCCTGTAATTAAAACACTTTACCAGGAAACAGGATATAGATATGCAAGATCACATTCAGGTTAATAATTGTACTTAAAAAATGTAAATACAATTGTGTATACTCTCACTGTTGTTTATGCCTACTTTACTGGTCCTTTCATGCTGAACTTTCTGCCATTTCTACCCCACATTGAAATAACAGACAGTATAAATATCAATGTGACCACGAGGCCCAGCCAGAACCTGTGACACCACTTTCTAAACAAGTAAGGTACTCTCCTTTCACTAAGGTGTACCAGCAATGCCATGGGCAAAAAACTTTTTCCAGCAGAATCCCAGAACACCTATCCACAAGTCTAGATATTTTCCCATGCATGCATTTTTTGGGGTTGTTATCAAGAATACATGGTAAAACTTTCAAGGTAATATTTTAAATTTCACATTTCCCTTTGAAAAACTGGAAGTTAAAGGGTGATATTTTAGTAACTTTATTGGTCAAACCATCAAACATTACCATAAGAAAAAGTGCTTGATTGTGTTTCAGCCTTTTCTGGGTTGGAAAATGTCTCTCCTCACATCATCTCAACAGCCTGACTAACAGCCTAGCTATATCTCCCAATACCTCAGCAGTTTTTTTATGAATCCTACAGATACCTACATGATTATCTATAGTCCAACAATTGTGAGAGTGATGAATACCGCATTAATATTTGATATAGGCCAAGCATGCTCCCAAAGAAGCTTGCATTAGCACATTGCAGGCATGACTGAATGTAAATGGCAGCTTTTCATTAAAAAGGTCAACATACTTATGGGCCATTGCATTACTTGGAGTAATGCTGTTGGTAATCATAAGTGATTTCTTTCTTTAATTAAAAAGAAATGAGGGGTGAATACAACAACCTGTAACCTACTGCACATTCTGTTGAGGTTCCATTACTTTCTGGCTGTTGAGGATAAAAGCTGTACCAGCAATGGTGCCAAATGTGGCATCTGAGGTTCAGCTGGCTACATTCGCTTTCTCTATGGTTCTGTTAATCACCTAAATCCCTCGTCAAAGTGTGGTCTCAGGGGAGGTTCAGACTCAATTGTGAACACTGACTGTGTGCTCTGTGGGGAAAGGAGAAAGAAAGTGCATTTGTGGTTCAGTTGCATGGACCCCTCATTGGTGGAGCTGTATGCATTTGCATGGGTTATGTACCTAAACAATGTGAGCTGAGGAAAATGCTTGGACTTGTAGTTTTAAATTGAGTTGAAAGCGATGAATTCAGTTTTACTAATATTTTGATAGAGGTTTGCTGTTCTAATATTTATTTACATTTACATTTAGTCACATGGCAGGTGATCTTATCCAGTCTGGCTTACAAAGCACATATAAGGTGACATGAACAACTATACAAAGAGGAAATGCCAGAGCAATATGCTGAATATGTGTCAATCTATCACACAGTGCTATGGTAGCCTTTGTGCTACAATCTGTCATTACTCATTTGCTTAGCAGTAGCTCCTTTCAACAGCAAGTTACTGAAGATAAATTTCACATATTATCGCGTGATACAGCTGGAATACCGGTTGAGCGCCTTCACATAGGGTAAAAGTTAAAATGTTAGAATTAAACTCTCAACCTCCTGCCTATGAAAGGATTTCCTCACCTACTGTGCCATAATGCCACCAGCTATAACACAAGAAACTGAACCATGATCAGCCGCTGTGCATTCCTCCTGTAAATGACTTTGTCCTGCACATGTTAAAGATTAAGCACTCAAACCCACAGCTGAGAGGGGGTGACCAGAGGTGCTGTGGGAGAATTCCTCGAATCATTGGCTTTTATGGGCTCTGCAGTGTAAAAATTAATGAGGATATTAAAGTCATCGATCAATTTAACAGTTTATTCAGAACTTGCCCTTGAGGACCACAAGGTATCCTGTGGTAGTTTTGCTCTTTTCATCATTCTCTGCGTTTCTTAAATGGACAAATGACTTGCTTGACAGATCTGGGTGATATATTTTTTTTCTATAATTTTTTTTTCAACTATAGATAGACAAATTTCCCTTTAGGTTCATCAACTAAAACCTGAAGCCTCAAAGATAAGTGTCTTTATAAATAAACTAGTGTTGCTTTGGGAAACACATCCCTGTGTTTTATATACTTTATGCGACACTTAGAACGGTACAAAAACCTTTAATGGACTTTGTATGTTCAGAGATGTGTGTTTTAGCCTGGATGTTTCAAACAAGAAAATATGAACACTAAAATCAATGTGGATATATGGCAAATGAGCTCCCAGAAAACCTTGTTTAGATTAAAAAATGCCCTCTTCAAACTGTTGGCAGCTCCTTACATACAATCTCTAGGTATGTTGTATATCACTCACACCTAAGACTGGATCCAGCTGACTCAGCCCATAGATCCACTAGAGGGGAACCATTAAAACTGCCTACTACATTCAATTTTACTGCCACAAACAGTTACACCAAGCAAAACACTCTAACCACCCTGCAGATAAATTATTCCCACATATTCAAGCATACTTTACAAAGCCAATCTGAGATGACTGTTATATCAAAATGAAAAAAAAACACATGTGTCAACCCCATGGATAAAATGGTGCTCTTTTTTTCATTTATCAGCTGCTGTCATATATTTACTCTCTCCTTCGAAAGATGTCTCAATAATTCTTAAGATAGGCTGACACCCCACCCTGTAGTGGTATGTTGCTGTGTTTGCAATTTTGACAGCAGGCATATCAACCTATAACCCTCTCACGCCAAATGACAAGAGCTAACACAGGCCTGAGCTTGGTTAGTATTTGGATTGGGGACCTTGCATGAAAGCAAGGCTGCTGTTGGAAGCATGTACAATGCCCTTAGTTTAACTGGGAAAATAAATCACTGCCTCCCAAGGGTTGATGGGAGACTTGATCATCTGCAGTCATTGTATGCTGCCATAATTATGTCAATTTTTTGTCAATTATTGAATTCTTTAAATTGGCATCCTGATTTGATGTCCTAAAAATCATGTTTTGAGAAAGTAACTGATTTTGAGCAGCTAGGTCATGTAAAGTTGAAATATACACAATATTTCTGATTCAATATTGTCTGTTTAAAGACACAAGGCGAATTTGATTCATTGACATTTTTCACACAAAACAAAATATTTGATTTGAGGTTTAATTTTGTCAATAATATATAAAAACCTGACAGTTCATTGTAACCAGGGCAATAACATGTATAGTTACTTGAAATGTACAGTAATATACCTGTATGCATATGGAATTATTAATAGATGTAAAAATATACCATTTTATTAATGGAATTAAAAGTAGCCATAATTTAAAACAGATTAAAAAATGATACTTTTCATTCAGTGTTTGCCGTATATTTGTACATTCTAAGGTGCCAGATGTGTTTGTGGTCCTTATAAATTGGCACTGATTGTGTTGTGAATTGAGTGAGACTGTTCACTGAGTCATGTAATTGTTCAGTACACAATCAACAGATGCAATCACTGTGCAATCAGAACTCATCTTATTGAAGTATCTATAATTTACAGAACATATTCCTTTCATTCATGTCTTTTCCTGTCAATTCTAGACAGATATACAGCCGGCTGCTTTTCCATTACTTAGGGGCATAATGCAACATTCAAAACTCCATTAACATATAGATGGGAGCAATGAGGATGAAGCAATTGGTCTTTGATACAATTCTGAACAGGGAGAAAAGGGTGGAAAATAATCCCCCAAAACTATTGTGTCACATCACCCCACCTTCACAGAAATGTGACAGCCAGCATCAATCAGAAAGGTAAATTAGGCTGAGGTGGTTATCGTTTGTGTTGATTGAATCTGATATCTTCTTTAATGAACGTAAAGAAGCCAGTCGTTGTTCTTCCCCGGCACTGCTGAGAATTCTGCTCACGTCCTTTTTTTTTTTTTTTTTACATGTGTGTGATTTACAACTGAATAAAATGCAATTTGCTTGTGTTTCCCAGGTGTCATTTTGTCATACTATAAATTACAGGGAGTCATTATTAAAATATGGCCGTGTGTCAGAATTGATAGGTGAAAGTTATGAATGGGCCAGGCCAGGGCTGGCATCCTGTCAGTCTGGTTTAGTGTGGGTAAAGTGAAGGCTGAAGGTAAGCCGGGGCCCTCTGTCCTTTTGATGATTATGCAAGTCTGTGCATGAATTATTCAGCTGCCGTTATTTTTTGAGCCGGAGCTCCTCAGCAGTTTTTCCAGTGATCTGTGTTATCGTACATGAAGATCTCTCTTGTTCTCTTTCCCTCTTTCTATCTCTTGCTCTCCATTTCTCCTCCTCCCTCGTCACTTTATCTCTCTATTTATTTCACTTTCTCTATCACTTAGAATCCAATGGATAGGTGCAAAAAGCCAGGCGAATGTCCCCTCCCCTTTTTCTCCCCCCCCCCATAACTTTACCTAGTGGTCAGTAATGTGATGGAAGAAATACATTTAGAATGCTTTGGGCCAGAAAGGATATTCTAGGGCTCTTATGTTCAGTCATTTACTGTAGCTTTCATCTGACAGAGAAATTAATCAGCAGTGAGGTTAAGCAGGGGCAGGAACATTAAAGAAATAATAAGTCCATGTAACTACTTTAAATGCTCCATCACCTTATTTTTACATTGACAGTATTTCGATATACCATTTGCAGTGCGACAAAATACCGCTACATGCAATATTAAAAATCAGCCAAGCCTTGCTGTGTGCCCCATCGACCCCTACCCCAGAAGATATTGTTCCCGTCAGGCTCTTAGTCACACACACACACACACACACACACACACACACACCATGGTTGGATCTGAAATGGGTTGATCAGCAACACAAACTCCAATGTGCTTCTGTTCAGTCTCGATGACTTTAGTCATGCTGATGCAGAAGATGATGTGATTGGTTCAGACAAACCCTGCTCTTAGGTGGGTCAGCAGCAAATTAATATGAGGCATAAGCAGAGATGAGCAGCGTATTAAATTTGAATCATTGTGGAGGAAGAGTGTCTTGTTTCTTTATCAGATCTGCCAATCAGCACAAGAGCCATGCAGTGGTTCTGCATTGATTAGCACCTCAATGCACAAGAACCAGAACATAGAACACAACTCTTATTTATCATATGTGCAAGGTATTCATGAGGTGGAGTTTACCATTGAATGCACATGTTTGTGCACGTCTGTGTGTTTCTGTATCTGTATGCATGTGTGAATGTATGTGCGAGTTTGTATATACATTTGACATTTACATGAAGAAAAAATGCAGAAATGTGAATTTCTATAACAAACTGAGTTGCTGATATGATGGACCATTTATTGTACCCCAAATTCTCTGCAGAAAACATTCCCAGGTCTCCGTTGCAACATTACAGCTTAATTGCCCCGTTATATACCTCTGCTGTACAGTTTGGAGCAGTATGGACAACATTTTAATTCTGTCTCTATTAGAGTGCCTGGTAAACAAAATGAATCATGTCACTGTTATTATGTTTAGCAGACACTCTGAAAAGGGGAAAGTGATGAAACAGCAGTCTATTCCACATGAGTCTGTTACAAACCTTGTCCCTGCTTAACCTGAATATTTACTGCCATTCATTGGTTCCCTCTCACCAGTTTCCTTTGGAAGAAAAGGCTTCACCTGTGGGGCAGTTCAAGGTAATTTGAGCCAAAGTGCTTGTATTTAAGGATGTTTATCGACAAGAATGAGCAGCCACATGGTCATTGACCCCACATGGGCTGCATGGAACAGGAGGAGGAGATGGGGAGAAGGAACACCGAATTTCAAGAACATTGATCGGAACAGGCATGTGGGATTTATGTTGCCAAGTTTCAGGTAATTAGCTATAGAAACAGTCTAGAATCTCCTCTTTTACATCTTGTATTATATTTTTTGTAAAATTGTGTTTGTGATAAGAAAGAAGAAAGGAAGTACATCTAGTCTCACATCATAATGAGTCCAGTCCACTAATCTAGTCTTGGCTCCAGAACCCAGTCTCATGGTGCTTCTCCCAACCAGACCTCCTCTGAAGAATATCATTTTGGCGGAAAAGATAATTGTTGTTTTTTTATCGGTTTGGCAGACATCCCTCTCCAGAACAAATTACTTATCTTTAGTTTTTCACTATTAACCATTTATCCTGCTGGATATATACTAAAGCCATTCAGGTTAAATGCCTTGCTCTCAGGTACAACAGCGGTTCACCTGGCCTTCAAACCTGTGATCCATTAGCCTACGTGCAACACTGCCACCCACTGCTAGGCTTTTAAAAGAGCAATGTGTATCAGTCACATCCCTACCTTTTACTCTGTGGATGGCTTTAACGCTTTGTCCTTCCCTGTTCTACCCCTGGGATAAAGTGAGAAAAGTTGCCATTTATTATATTCTTTTTTTTTTCCAGTGAAGTGAAATTTAAAGCCTTGCTATTCCTCAAGTATGCTCACGTCCCCTGCAACAGAGCAGTGGCCGAACACATATTTGCCCAGTGGCCAATATCTCCTCCTCAATCTGTCGCTTTGTCAGATGAATCACGATGAGCCAATAAACCCCCTGCCCTTGGATCCATTGTTCATTAGCTCATATCGTAGCATTCTGAATAAATCTCCCCTGCACCATGTGTCAGAACCCTTGATATATCAGTTACATTTTACAGTCTACCTATATGTTCTTTTAAAGCAGCTCAAGCCTATGACCACACCCTGGTAGGACAAGCAAGCAGGGCCACTTTCTGCTCAATTTCTCATTGGCTGCTTTGGACATATTGAGATACTGCCGTGGGTTCAGGTCATATTGACCTTACTGCAGTCCTCACTTTATGTTACCAGTCCAGGGACACAACACCAATGTGCATTTATAGCTCATCATAAATCAATATTTTCAGTACATATGAATGCATCTTTGCATTGTTCCTCAGGATCAATATATTGGTGTCACATGTTCTCTGGTCAAAAGGTCTCTGTGCAACCTCTCTGTGCAGCCTGTCTGTCCCCAAACAGACAGGTTGGAACGGTGCAAACACTTGCCCTTCAAAAGAGGTACAGAGTCATGCTGAACTTCTGTGAGTTTCCTGGCATTGATTTCTAGGCAGAATTGACCTCTATGAAAACAACAGGAACAACAGAACAGTGGAGTGTACATAATGATGGGTGACTAATTTTTAGATCAATGCCCTCCCCACCTCTGCCAGAGCAGCCAATACAGAATGTTCCCACAGTACTAAACCAAGGGTTTTTGTTGTAGCTGTCTTCCCTTACGTCCTAATCTTGGCTGGCAGGTGGCACAGTCTGTGTCCAGTTGGGTATAGCCATCACACTATATTAGGAACGGTTTGCCTTTTAAGAGGCGCATTCCACAATGTTACTCTCTGGAGAGTAAGCCAAATGTAGATTTATTAAATAAAAGCATTGTAAATTCAAAAATGCTTCAAGGGGCCCAGACAGGGGCAACTTGCTTCAATACTCCAGGCACATGGGACGACAGAATGATGCGATAACAAAAGGGGAAGCAGGGAGGGTGAGGCTTGCATCAAATGCTTTGTCAATAGGCTTGGGTATTCCCCGGAGATCACAGAGTGATGATGAAATATGCATGAGGCCAGCCAGCCTCTCACAATGGGGACTGCTTCCCATAAAACAGAGGGCATTAGAAGCCTTCCACAGCTTCAGCCCTCCAAACCTGCCCCAGCCCAGACAGAAACAGATAACACGCCATTCAAATGTGATGACAGGTTTGCTAATGGGAGAATGAATCAAAATAAATCTATCATTATGCACTTGACTGACTTGACTGACTTCGTACGCAAAAACAAAATCATCGGTTCAGGGGAATAGATCCCATTGCTCTGTATTTATATATTTATTTTATTTATTTACCAGTGAAAGAAAAGGATGACGCCTTTTATATTGCTTATGCAGCTATTTCGCAATTTGTATGCGAGTATTGCATTTACTTCTTCTGCGGGAGTCTTCACAGAAGGTGTTGTCTTGACTACAGGGAGAAGAGGAAAAAAACCTAAAACTATGGGCTAGGCTTGCACAGGATTCACTGCATAATACCCTTGAGAAAGGGAGGAGCTTTTCAGGATCACTTTTGGCCTTTATGCATATTTCATCAGTCCCTGATGATCACTGATATTACTGTGTAAGTAACCATCGGCATTGGGTGGGGGCTCTGCAAAATATATTGAACACTATTGTGTATGTAAGCCTCATATTTGTGAGGACAGTGGAAGACCTCCTGAAAAGGCATGAGCTCATGCAGCCTGAATTTGTTTAGCACACTGCATACAGAACCCAAATCTTGTGAAATTGCACATATAAGATGGCTGTTCTATTCTTTACATTATCAGTGACCTGTATGATATGTGCATGAGGAATAATTTTACACCTTAACTCAGCTGATTTCACTCTGTCAGACAACTGCTCTTTCAGAGAAGAGGAATCCCTTCTTCCAGTGAGCTTTATACACCAGCTCAGCTGAGGTTGAACTGACGATTCTCACATGTGCTTGTTGATATATTATCACTATTGACTTTGTATGCAGACATGACATCAGGGCAAGCAGTCCTCCTTATTTCTGTAATGGACAAAATTCTCTGCACTTTATAAAACATTGTCATAGGCTAAGGAGTTACCACAGTGAGCGCAATGAATTAACATTATCACAATCCTCATGAGTCTATTTAACACCAGACAAAGTGAAAATTTATACTTTTGGTGTCCAGCCTGGAGAACATATGAAATAATCAGCAACAACCAGAGCTACTACTAATATATGTCGAATTTGGCCCTGATAGCTTTATACAACAAAATGGCCCAAAATTTTTTATCTAGTTTGTCACTCATTATTAAACAGCTATATTGTACTAAGAACAGACAGCATGGGTTGCTTGCTGCATTTCTTTGATTAGACCATTGCACAGGACTTGCTATTACCAGCTCATTTAGCTCAATCAAATGATTGGTTCAGTCACTCTAAATTACCATCACATTAACAAGCATGCAGTTTTGCTGTTGTTTTTTAATTTGAGTCATTGGAACTTCCCATGAATGAAGCATTAAAACAACAAAAATTAGTGGCAGGGTAGTGCAGTATACCTGGTCCAAACTGTTGATATTATAAATTGTTTTAAAGACATTGTGTTAGGGGAAGTTTAGGCATGTAATTATATATCAATCTGTCTGTGATCACAAGGTGTTCCTTAAGCAGAAATATCTGCTTTATCTAAGTGGTCTGAGTAAATAGGCCATGAACTTCATGCTGACAGCAACCAGAGTAACATTTAGCATTGCATCATTCACTTTTGTAAATTTGGCCCTTGCTCTAACAGTTACCCACCATCACCACAGGTTTATAACAAGCTTCCACTGCTGACAGACTGTTCCAGTAAGTTAGGCTACCAGAAGGGCAGACAACCAAACACATACAGTTTTAAAATTGTGAGTTTTCTCCCCAAAGAAAAGCACATGAACATGAAATTTGCATCAAATTGCATCAGACTGACCACGCTCAGTACAAAAGTTAAAGATGGCAACGAATAGTCCCACAGAGTATCAATGCAAAGCTTGCATTTAACAGCCAGCTGAGTCATGTTACAGTAGATGGCAGGAATGTATTATATTCTCCAGAACTGTTGTTATATTAATGTCTTCAATGTATCATTTATCATGAATTTATCTGGTAAATGTGCTTATCCATGGGTAATTAGACCTTTGGACAACACTCTATATCAAAGAATGTAATAATGCATACAATCAAAGTAAGCATTTTACTTTATTACACAAACAAGTGATTAACAAGTGACTGATATATCCATAACACTTTCACGCCACATAATAATGTGTCACACAGCAAGGCTAACCATAAACCAATAACAGTTTATGTCAGTTCAATCAAAAGAATCTGAGAAGTGCCAAAACACAACTTTAAAGCTTATTTACATGAAACATGCAAATAAGAGTGTGACACAGGGATATCTAGCATGCCTGACTGAACTGCACTGGAGGGTGCTAGAAATGTTTATTTTAATGCTTGAGAATGACTTTTTGTACAGTAGAATTATGTATCATTCATCACGGCATTATATTGGTCTGTCCTACACAAGTTATTCTGCGTCATAAGCTTGCCAAAATACCAACATTGTAGTTAATTCAGCACTGACAGTTTGTCTGTGGTTATACCTATCAATGGTAGATCATAAATACAGCCCTTTGTTTTGTTAACTTGAGTTATTTTACAAATGACTGTTTAATTATGGATGAATATTCTTTGAAGAGACTGAGGATCGTATGAAACATTACTTTGGCTTTACACAGTGAAATACAGTGTTTTCCAGTTCTGTTGTGAGTTCTGGCACAAGACCAAATTGAGACCTTCAAGAGCTGTGAGTAAACTGACACAGAGACAGGTGTGAGATGAACCAGCGTTTGCCCGGCAACATCAGAGAAACAGCCCAGAAATTCTTTCCGACGAGAGTGCCACACTTGATCAGCCCTGCCTCCCTGAGGCAGACACACATGGAGTTTTCCAAACCTGTCTGCTACTCAGATGATTTTTTTTTTTCCAAATTTTTGTTTGTGCTGAAGAATAAGCCATTGTGACAGAAGCTGTCTGCACACGGCAACAGTGCGGGTATCGCCTTCATTTTTCAGCATTGCCAAACGGATCGATCCATTTCAACAGCGATATCCTGGCACGCAATCAGCCGATCCATCTCGAAGAATGTCACAGCACAGCTGCTTTTTCCGAACTGAATTTGATGCAACGCTCATAAAAATGGATGCATTATCACCCTAAAAGGCTGTGGGGGAAATGCTCAGGGATTGAGAGATGATTCTGTGAAAAAAGATATTGATATATTTTTTAAGAGCTACAGAAATGGCTCTAATTTCTTAAAACCATCCACGTTTAGCTTGAGCTGTTTTGTTTTTTCCTTTAATAAAGTTGTGCTCAAAATAAGCTCAGCTCTCTTTGCAGATTGTCAATATTTGACAGGGAAACAATAACTAAAAGTGGTCACACTTTATATTATATTGTTCTTTCCATTTTTTGACATGGTAATTCAATGTGGAAGGACTATGTAATTGCAAGTGATTGCTGTGTAATTGATACGTAGTTTCCTATAGTTCCATTAGATGTTCAAATACACAAAGGGGTAGGTTTGTTTTGTGATCGAGGTTAAACATGTAATAAGGTTAAGGGTTCAGAGAGAGTGGTAGTTTTAGGGTTTGGTTCAGGATAATGGGGATGGTAAAGATTATTCCTGAGTAATTACACAAAAAGCCCCACATTTATTACTCTTTGGCTGCCATGTGTTGTTGCACACTCCTTCCTAAATCATTTATAAAACTGCTACACTGTTATTAATTCAAGATTAAATTCATTATCATAAAGTGTTATAAAATAACAATAATCACAGTCAGAAATGGCATTCATCCCCATGAAGAACGTTTCTTCTTCAGAAGGAACAGATGAGTTAAAAGAGGGTTTGGTGCCAGGGAAAACAGAGGGATGATGTCCTTGGTGTGAAAGCAGGAGGGAGAAGTGGGATGTTACGTTTTTAATGTGAGCTCAACCCCCTGACCCTCCCCAGCTCACTGTGACAGGCTCTTAAGCCGGGCCGTCCCCAAGCCATCATTCCAACAAAGCCCCACTTTAACAAAAAGGACGCGGCTCAAAGCAAGGGCGATGCCTCCAGCTCTCTCTGAGGGATGACTGTTCAGGGAGGAAGCCGGGGCCGGGTGTGTGGGAGTGTTGCTGGAACGTTGGAGGAATGTTGAGGAGGCGTTTTTTTGTTGTTTTTTTTCTCTCTGCAGGAAGGTCTGTAGACCTAAACACCATAGGCAGGTACAAAGCAGTTGCCAGAATGATCTTGATTGGCTAAATGATCAAACACACTACATGCCACTGCAAGGATTGCAAGGATATTAACACAAACAAAACAATACTCATTCTTAAAATTGTCTCTGATAAGAGGGCTGTTGAAGGTGATGTTTGAATAATCTTTTTTTTTTAATGTTTTAAGAAAAATATTGAAATAGGATTTTGTGTAGTTTTGAGTTGGCAATCTAAGAAAAATAATTACAGTATTAATATTCCAGCAATTTGGGAGATTAGTCTGTTTATTCATGATTGGAGAAAGCTTCAAGAATGTTCTGATTCACCCCATTATAAAAAGACTAAAGCCCTTTTAATTTATGAGCAGATGGGGCAGGAGTTACTGCGGAACAGCTCATTACACACAAAATAGCCCCTTTGTGGAGAGGGACATACACATGTTGAAAGACATTTCTAAAGTTTTGGTGTAGAAATCAGTTTCCTACCCTACTGTCCCATATAGGTTTGTCTATGTGAGAAACAACCTTGACTTGATCAGAATAAATGGAGAGGGCAGGTGCAGACAGACAAGTTAATCGTTAATATCAGATTTTCCTCTGGTTGCTGCGAAGATTCAGTTGCAGACTTTGACTGGACAGGCAGCATTGTGAAGTGATGGGTGAGACACTGACCAGAGAAAAGGTTGTAATCCATGAGGAACACCCTAGAACACGAGGTTCTCTGGCAGTAATCCAACGGTGTGAATAGGCAATATGCCCTGGATACGTCTTTATCAGAGCAAATGAATAATTGAAAAATAGTTGAGCGGTCGTCTCTGCCATCAGCAGGGGAAGACACTCCTCTGCCCTTCGGCTGTCCTGTCATAGCCTAACTTCAGGGAACACTGCAGATGCAGAAGAAACACTGACTCAAGAGAGATTTGTTTCTTCCCACTCATAAATGCACTTCATCTAGTAAAATTCCTCAATATGCGAATGAAGAAATTGTCATCCTAATGTTATCTAATCAGGTCCCAATAAAAAAAAAAATAAAAAAAAAACACTTGGTTAACTGTGTATTCAAATGAAGCTATTTAATTTACATTGCCACATTTACATCTAATTTTAAAAGGCTTGAATAAATTGTATGCATTTGTTGTCATTATTACTGAAAGGGATGTGTTTTCATTCCCTGTGTAATTGCACATCATTTGCACTGATAAAACTATTCACTCCTATTCAGGTAAGTGCAATGTCAAAAGCTTTTTAACACTAATTAATGAGGTAGCTGAGTCCCCATTTCAAGAGCATACAAGGCTTTCAAATATAGTAGTACTGAGATGTCTGCCATGAAAATTAGCAAATCATTATATTCTGATTAAAGAGTTCTGGTGTATGGAAGTTCTTCTGTCAAAGGTGTGACTGAGTAGCCCTCAAATGAACTGAGGAATAGCCTGTTCTGAAATTGTCACGCCCAACAGCTGGGAATTGAGAGGGTCTGCTCAAAATATCTTTAAAATAAAAAAAAACTAATATCTGATATACTGTCAGTTGTCCTTATAAAATAACTTAGGATCTGCCATGAGGGTTCATTCCCCAATCTGTGTTTTCTCATCCACGCATTGTGTCCACATAACATGAAGAATGTTGTCACCATGATGCTCTTACATAGCAGAATCTGAGGCTTCTTCTTCTTCTTCTGTTGTGACATCATTGCATCCCAGGGCACTCTGATTCTGCCAGGGGGGACATCCTTGACTCATTTGTTCGAAATGATTTTGGTCATTCACCTTGTGAGGTGGCAGCAGGGACAGATGGATGGCACCTCCTGTCCAAGTTCCAAGGTTTTTCAAAAACTTTTTCCATTTTTCTTTGTCTGTCTCTCACCCTCTCCCACTCTCTGTGTTCCTCCTGCCAGTTGATTCATCACAGACTGATAACTGACAAGCTCCTGAACATGATTTTGCTTTTTACTTCCAAGCAGAAATGGAGGAGATGTTAGAGCAGGGGAGGGATATTGAAGAGGAGGGGGGCTGACATTTGAGACATGATGCATGGGATTGACAGGCAACCTCTTCCACTCACTGGCTGCTGGATATAAAAACTGTTGGCTTTAGCCTGCCCCTCTGATAAACGTATAAACATTGCAGACACTTTATACAAGTGTGACTGATTAGTTATTGTATTTGCATTGTAGATGCTCCTGTCAAGCAACTTGCATAGCACAAACCCGACCTCTCATTTATTCTGCAACCTCATCTGTCAGGTAAAGTTTACTAAAGCAATCTGGTTGTATTGGTAGATATCACTATCAATTTGGTCAACAGCAAGAAAGCAATGGCATACCACCTCTTGGGATTTGGAACCATGACCTTCAGAAAAAGAGTTCAGTGCCCCTGTCAATCTTCCTCACCATTTCATGTTGTTATCAGCTCTCAAAGGAGGGAAGAGGTTAATTACTGATTCAGTTATATCCGGATTACATATTGATTTACAATCTACCTGAGCCAGAGTTCTGAGAGTCGTGACTTAGCAGCATTTGTGCTGGGTTTGAGGGAGAGGGGCGGTGTGAAACACAATACACACATCAAATACAAGGTGCAGAGGGTTTGTGGTCCAACCACGCACACCAATCAGCCTGCGGGAGATGCCACAAGAATATTCCACTGAACGTCTAAAAGAGGCAGCGCAAAACAGGAAATGTTTTAGAGAGCATCTACGCATGAACACAAGATGACAGAGAACACCCCCCCTTAAAAACATACCATTTATGTCACAGAACCAATTTGCAAACAGTGATACATCAAAACTGCAGACAACTACAGATTTTTCCGATTATAAGCACATCTCCCAAGCCAAAAAAAGGAACTGCCATTGGACAGGTGTCGTATTTTTTTTATTATATATTTATTTATGGTGCATTGTTTTCCAAAAGCAATGTGATCCTCTATTGAAAATCCATAGAATTTCATTAGGGGCGGTACAAGTGCGATCAATCTTTCAAGCCGTGCTATATCGGAGGTTAAACAAACCTGTAACTGTTGGCACATTCATTTCTTTTTTCCAGAGGAAAACAAAATCATTAAATCTTTGTCTGTAACGCTGTGCAAGCAGGCCAAATTAGATGCAAAAGCATGATATTTGTGCTGACCATGTATATGAGAAATGCAGAGTCCTGGATCGGGTGTGTAAGTGTAAGCTAAGGACACCATCACGTGCAAGTGCACAACCTCTCCCCCACCTCGCAGAGGGGAAAGGCCCAATTTCATTTCTGCTGCACAGGCTACTTCACATGACAATCTTGCTCTGAAGACAACACCCCCCCCCTTTTCAATGGTACGGCAACAAGTGGCAATAAGGTGCGTTTTCAGCACTTTCTAATGATCTGGGGCTCACACAAGGTTCTGATCAATCCCAAGCAAGTAATTTGTTCAATTACGCTGAGTAGTCTTTTGAGGGCAGTTAAGGGTTTTGTTCAAGTCATCAGCAAACCTGACCAAATTGCTTTCTTAATTAGGAAATTGTTCTTCCAGGTTTCAAAAGTTCTGACCACAGTTTGCCCCTGGTACCCACTTAGTGGGACTCAACATTTGTTTGTTTTGCTTTGTTTTGTTTTTTGACATCACTCTCATTCACCCATTTAGGTTTGGTGATAGCAGACAGAGAGCCCATTGCAGGTATACATTTGACTCATTTGACTTGAGCCAAATGCATAGAGAATGAGCAACTGACTGGTACCAGGCCACTGGACCCTGATTGCAAACCTTCTACTGAGAAAGTGAAAACTTTGCATAAATGACTTCACCTAATATATAAAAAGAAACATTTTTTATTTATATAATATATATATAGATCTTTGATCACCCCCCATCACTAAGTGTGCCACATTATTGTTCCTTTGCTTTGTTTTATTTTGTCTGGGCACCAGAAATACTAGGGTCAGCCTGTAAGAATGTGACTTAGCTCTTGCTGGCCAACTGCAGAGCACCTGCTTACTGTGCACTCCAAAATAACCATGTAAAGCGAGACCAAAAAAAAAAAAAAAAAAACAGTGTTGAAAGTGAACTAAAATACATAAATAGTGAAAAAGCAACATAATTATGACATATCAAAGCAAGGCTAGTCAACCATAGCCTTAGAAGAAAGTTTTCTGGTGCTTGACCTCCTGATTTGGCTCCACACTGTCCCAAATGAACCAGCTTTGGCCTCTCTCCCCAGTTCAAAGGGAGTTGGCAGTTTTGAGAGAGTGGGAAAACCTGCTGCTGTGACCGGAGCTCAGTTTCCCCGTGTGAAATTATAAACATCAACTCTGGACACATACCAGCTGGATTCAACGTCTCAACAAGCTGAGAACTTCACACGCAAATGCCGACCTTACGAACATAGCCTCATTGCTTTCACGCAGGTGCACCGAGAGTTTGGACAAAGCACACTGAACATATGGCAGCTGAAATAGATCAGAGAGTGTTCATAAACTTCACCCCTAGAGGCAGCGATCCTAACAAATGAAATTCAAAAAGGTTATAGACTATCAAACGTGTCAGATGACACTCTCGTCCAATGAGATCTCCATCAGCACAACAGCAGGGGGACAGAAGTGCCTCACCATATTCTTGGCACGATTAACATTATCGGAGCTTTTTTCCCAGTTAATCTTAATGAGAAGTGAGAATGCAGAAGCTCAGTGGTCCCAGAAAGAACATTCCCAGGCTTTGGCTCTAACGGAGGTCTCAAAATTGGCCACACTGGGCTATTTTAACATCCCAAGATGAAATCAGAGCACTTTTAATACATGCCATAAGTTTAACTGAAGGAGGCCATTATGTCTTCTAATGCATTCTATCTTAATTATATCAGACACGGGTCTTTTCATGTGCGGGGTTGGATGAACTTATTGTAAGCCCTTCTCAACTAACTCTGAAAGGTCTCGGAAACATTGTAATTTAAGCAGTAATTTACGAGGTAAAGGAAAAAAAGTACGAAACCTTGAAAATCCATAGTTCTGCATTTTTATAACTATAGTACATGCAAAAATTGAGAGGTAACTGATAATACTGAGCTATGTTGCATTAATTTCAAATACCATATAGACACCAAAACAGGAGAAGACAAAGAACATACAGACACACACACACACACACACACACACACACACACACACACATACACACAAGCTGGCGCACATAGACACAAGCTGAAACATAGATACATACACACACGCACACACAAATATCGAATACAAAAGCACTGGCTCATGTATAAAAATAGATACTGCTACATCAGAGTTAAAATTCAGTCACACTGCACAGCCGATGTTTCTGATATGCGGTGATATTGATGACCTTGTGAGCAGTAGGGACAGGATGACACCTGCGCTTCTCTTATCTGCATGTGTGTGTGTGTGTGGGGCACTGTAACCAGGCATCTCAATCAGAGCCACAGCAGTGGGTGTGCATATAAACAGACCTTTGCATTATTGAACAGTGTTTCTCTGCCTTCTGTCTGCCCTGTACAACACTGCTGCCCAAACAAACTGCTTTCATCTCAAAACTCTCTGTCCCAGACTCATTTTGCTGACTTCAGAGTGACTTTTTTCACCTTAATAACCTGAAAAAAATGGGTAAAAAAAGGCAACAAAATACTTTGTGACATTTTTGTGACAAGTAATATTTAGACTATAAATCTGCAATGTGGATACTTAACATAAATAGTATTTTTTATATAAAATAAAAAAGTTTTCCCCTACTCTTCCCCCTTGAATAG
Source organism: Megalops atlanticus (assembly GCA_019176425.1). Taxonomy (NCBI): domain Eukaryota; kingdom Metazoa; phylum Chordata; class Actinopteri; order Elopiformes; family Megalopidae; genus Megalops; species Megalops atlanticus. Next base: position 17,027,423 of record CM032887.1, on the reverse strand, counting down.
TTTTCACCTACTCTTTATGGTTCAGCTTGGGAATTTGGTTCTCCTGGTTTCTGAGGGCCATGGGTGTGTTTATCTTCCCATCAAAGAGCTTAACGTTATGATTTGAATTAATGGTTGTATATGATAATGAGCTCCTGGTTGAAGGTTCAAAACCCCATGGTCCAGCCTGGCTCTCTAGAGCTGCAGATGTCAGCTGCTTTTCTGTGTAAACTTGAAGTAAAGGCTCTCCTTTCATGATGCTTGTTGATTAGCTCTTAATATGCTGAATTTGGTGCACAACTGTCCCTATTAATTGCATGGTCCAGTTTAGGCACATGCTGCTCAATGTCTCAGACTTCTCAGAATACGCTGTCCGAGTCCTGAACCCCATTCCCATGGGACCATAAACCTGTCCGGTTTATGGGGGCACAAGGAGGACGTTCTGTAATCAGTGGCGGAAATGGATGATATCAGTGACAGAAGGCACATTAAACTATAGTTATGTCCAGTCTGAAGTAAGCCAGAAAGTATATGACCGGTTCTATAAAAGATAAAGACTTGTGTGTCAAAAGTTATAGTGTGAGAAGAAGTGTGGGAATGTTGAACCCTACGTTGATTAGTGGGACATGAATCCACACAAATTGCCAGTGATGAAGAAAATGTCAAGGACTCTTTAATGTGTGTGCACTCTATATCAAGATGAAAAAATGACATGTGGAGAGGAGTCTGAGTATTCTGCACTATGTTAATAATTCTAAGTATAGAAACTCCTGCATAACTGATCCCCAGAAATGCCTTTAACTATAACTTGAATTCAGCCCCAACCACACCTCTGACCCCAGTCCCATATGTAATGCCAAACCCAGAACTTTAATCTGTTTATAGACATATATGCACACAAACTTAATTACTATGAGAATAATGAGTGAGGAGCAGGGACAGTAGTTAGTGCCCTATTGGTGATTCATGTGGACATGTTTTTATTGATAACTGGTCATCAGTCATTAGAATATTTTGCTAAAAACTTGCTTGTCAGATGATAAAGTGCTGATTTTATGTATTGATTTTCATGAATCACGGATCATGAATTATTTATGCAGTTAAAATTATATCATGGTATGTGACAACCGTTAAGACAAAGTTTTCAAATAAAAGCGCAAATTATTAAAGACAAATCATGCCAGAATTTTTCATAGAAGCAGTAGTATGTTGTTCAAGGATACATATTTATACGGCTATTGCATTCAGTGTGTCTGATCTCAATGACTCACCAAATCCTGTTTCGTGGCCTAGAAAAATCCACCATCCACAATTCACCTTCCCCTCATTAAATCGTAATATCTGAGCTGCCCTTTGAACTTTTATTGAAGATGAGTGGCAAAGTTTGAAAAAAGAAAATTATGGTGAAAAGGGACAGGACAAAGGCAGACCTTTGTCAAGTTCAGGTAGACCAAAGTGTATAAATTGTCACAAAGCAGTATATATAATAAGCACGGACCAAATGAAAGCTTTCAGTAGCATCAGAAGGAGAAAGTCAGTGTGAAGACATGTCAAAAAACTTTATAACCGAGACCATTTTGATGAATGGTAAGTTATGGATTTTGCTTCCTTAAAAGGAAGCAATAGAAGCATTGAAACTGGCTTTTGGGGTCAGACGTCCGCTGAGCTTGCCTTTGCTAAGCTCAGCAGTTGGCTTGGTACCCAGATCATATACCTCCTTTATTTACCTTATTTTATTTTTTTACCGTAGACATATTTAGCTGGTAGTTTGATACATATCATTTGTTATTTCTGCAAATTTGTATTTGCTTACAATGACTTGGGTGTGTTGGACTCAAATGGAGGCTGAGAGACTCCTCCACCTTCACTACGACAAGAGGTAATAGGGCAACAGGGAGTGGTGTATATAGATGTGACCTTGTATTATGCAACTTCAGACTTTACCTGGAAGTGCGCCATTCTGCTCTGTCTCTGTATATGCATATGCATATATAATGAACTGCAGTAGTTCTGATTAGCAAGTTAAGATCCATCTGAGTTCTTGATTCTCCTCATTCATAGAAAACTAAGGAGGCAGGAAAGCTGCCCAACATCATGTTGATAACTGGAAGCTTGTAAACCTGTGTGTAAGAGTAGTTTTAATAGCATTCATTTTAATTATTACATTACCTTTTAATTTGTGCAACAACCCATTACTGTACTGTTAGTCTAACTCTTATGTATTTAGTTTTTATTTCTGCCATTTTGTCCAAGTGTCATGATGCACATCTTTTGTGACGTTTTACAATACCAGACCACAGTGTTGTGATTCTTTTTTGCAGTGTTGTTTGTCTTTGATGCAATGAAAAAGGTAAAGAGCATGCAGAGCAAGACCATATTCTGGTTTAAATGTACTGCTAAGAGGCACTACCCCAATTAAAATGTTATAAAGTAACTGGGTGCCTGCCTACGGAGGCAAAAATATTAAGGTGCATTGCAATTTGTGACCATAACCCAGGGATTACATTGTTGTAGTCTGCCAAGAACACAACCTCAGATCATAAAAAGACCATTAACTCCCGGGCACTGATTGTCATTGTGCTGAAAGATTGTCTGTCCACGAAAAAGAAAGTGAATAAGTCTCTAAAAATACAGTGTCAGGTGGAAATTGGACACAATTATTCCCAATGAAACAAGAAGGCAATCTGATTTTAATGTGCCATTGTCTTATATTCTTGGCAGTCTGCTCTTTCTGCTTCTGTCAACATTCTCTGCAGTAATTTGGAAGGTAACCATGGCTAAAGTTGGTCTATTTTGATTTATAAGCTTTACACACAACATAAAGACATCTCTCCAGTTCATGTATAAATGGTATCAGTATAGCTTGTGGCATGCTGCTTGTAGCTTGTAATGAAGTTTTGTTGGAAATAGGAGATTGTACATCAAAACTTGTTAAAGGTAACCACAAAATGAACTTGATGTGATCATAGTTCACACAGATCATAGTGTCTGATCTGATGCCAATACGCTCAGAAATTGAATTCCTTTTCGTTTTAAGCCACTGATCATCACCAAGCTTCGGTTCTAAAGCAGTGCTTGCCTTAAGACATAGAATTTGTCCTCTTTCCTCTTTCCTTGCTGTTATAGAAAAGGATGCAAACTCCCTGGGGCTGATTTTCTTAAGAAGAGGGAATGGTAAGACAAGAATGGGAAGAGACTGAGTAGGGATATGTCAGTAATACAATTGCACATCTCCCTGACTGTTGTAAGCATTCTTTCTGGCTATGGAGTAATGTATGGCTTCCCTTTTTTATATCTTGACCAGTCCTCAGCACATTTGTATTCACTTATATTTAACTATTGATAATTACTCTCAACTTTAAAGTGATGAGATTGAACATGACTTTGCATATTTGCTCTACCTCTATCAATTGCCACAGCTTCTACTCACTCTTGATAAACTGGTTGACTAGAGTGCTGCATTTGTACCAACTTGAAAGACACACATCAATCATATCTCATCTAAAATTCAATCAAGGAAGTGCTTATGCTTGACAGAAATTGTCCCCAGTAATTGCACTGCCGGTTGCAAAATGCAAGTCATTTTCTTTTGTTGTAGCAACGAATTGAGGAAGGCACAATGGAGGAGTTTAGAAACAAATTAGAAAGGGAACATTTGTTAGAATGATAAACTGACATTGAGTTCAATTTAATTAAGAACCTAGCAACATACACTATATGGCTCTGATCCTCATCGGACAACTGAATTCTTTTGGCATTTACTCTTAATTAAAAGGTATTGACTTTCAGACAGTGCTGTGGAAAGTTAATCCTGGGATAATAGAGGCAAGAGATGCATTCAGCATTCTCTCACGCATATTTTATACATCTCTTATTTAGCAGGAATTGATTGATTGCAGATCTGTCAATCAATCAATATAACACCAGTTATCTGACTAGAAGCAAATAAATTCAGGCTTACATTGCACACTGATACATGCATTGCACATAATGGGCTTGGTCATGTTTATGTGATCAGTGCCATGAGACGTCAGGTAGTAAATATTTATTGACAAATCCTATTGCTGTTGGAGCAAGAGAGATTTTTTTTCCCCCTGTTTGTTTTACATCTCAGGGACTGGAAACATCTTCCCATGGGATATGTTAAAGTGTCTGAAGCCCATGATTGCAAATCTGGTACTGGTTTGTTAAGAATGAAATCTTTCCACCCTATATATCTTTGAAGTGCTCTTAAGATCATCGAAATATAAAATTCAAAAGACAAAAGTACCCTCCATTGCACATTTCTATCTTCAACACCCAATTAACCTACTAGACATGGGCATGTCTCAGCATGATAGATTGATTAATCTCTCAATACCTTTCTGTTGATTATCTTATGAAATTCCTGGATTTATATGAGCAGATAAGTACACTGTAGCTCCCAAATGAACATGGGGTGAGCAGATTTAATAAGGGTTTTGTAATTGCATTACTAAATTGTGGATTCCCAATCACCATTGAGCTACTTAATCCATTTCCCTTCCACACAACACACATTCCTGATAATGTATAGGTCTGCATTCCTTTTTAAAGGCAATTAAACTGGTGATATACATTTAGTTCCCCTTGAATTGCCTGACCACGTGATTCTGCAACTAGAGCCTTTGTCTTTTTTTGCAAAGACAACTGCAAAAAAGATACTGTGGGGAGTGGGCTGGGAGGAAAAGCTGCATTGATTAGATCTTTAGAGCTCCAGCTTTAATCTGAGAGAGAGAGAGAGAGAGAGAGAGAGAGATGGACTGTCTTGGAGAACCAGCAAACAGAAACCTACACAAAGCAAAGCATTGACTTCTGTTTGACCTTCTCCTTTCTGACAAAGAGGATGCAGAAAATCATGAACTGGCACACTTAAGCTCACCAAGTTTCTCCGCGAGAGGGCTTCTTGGCAAGCACATGAATGTGCTTTATTGATGTGGACGCAATGCTGACCTTTGCCCAGTGATTGTGAATGGACTGCCTTATAATTATTGCTTGAAACACAGTGTAGTCAGGGGGGTGTTCTTCACCACATTCACAGAAAAAGTAACTTTGTGTTGTGTTGAATGTAGCTTCAAACCAAACATATCCCTGCATTTACAGACATGGATTAGAGGAATGGCTCTGGAATGGACATTTATTTATATATTCATGAATTCACAAACCTTGTTTTTATTTGTCAGAATCCCTTATCCTGGATATTTAGAACAGACCATTAGAAGATTTAAGTAAACAATGCAAATAGTATTTAAGCAAGCACAGTGCACCCATTTCTATACCACAATTGCTGATAGACATTTAAATTACGTCCAACATCAAAGTGAAAAAGGTAAGTCATTTTGAACGTTGAATTAAACCTTTACTGTCCACTTTGTATACATAGTGTCATTTAATATGGTAAATCCTGCTCAAGCCTTGTTTGTGACCATTTACTAATAAAAAAGTTCCCTCGTAGCACAACAGTCCACATGGTTTAGCTAACCTTTGCAAATGATTTACTATCATTTAAATAAAGTTACACCTCTGCCTATCTATATCAGTTTTTATATCTACCTGGAGTGAATCTTCCAAATGTAAATATGTTCAGGGAGATTCTGCTGTCTAAGCATTAATAATCAAACTAACAACATAAAACATAAAAGGTAAAAGGAGAACAAAGGAAAATTTACCCCAAGAATGCCTCCTTTCTTGCTCACCCCCTACAGTTCAGCACTTTCCAAAGCATTTGGGGGGGGGGGTCAGTGACGCCTATGACGATCAATGCTGCAGTTTGTCCTGAGAGCGAGATGTCCTGAGACACAAGTTTGTCACTTTAAGTGTGCAGTTACTTTACCATTCCTCCGCCATTAATAATGTTGCCACAACACTGAGAGTGACTGATGTGGAGTGTCAGCACGCCTGTCAGTAATTCATGACAAAAGAGGGCGAAAAAGCGCAGTAATCTGCTGATTTCATGATTGCATGGCCACAGTTATGAATAAGCCATTAAACTCACTTTAACCAGATGATTGGCTATGCCAGGCAGAATCAGGCTATGCACCGGGGGTTGAATTGCTTTTTGATGCATGACCCCAGCGAGTCACTTCCGTGGGCACGTGGGCGCTGGCACAAAGACCTTCCGTTTATCTCTGCAGACTCCTATCCCATTCAATGCTTCAGACATAATTATGATCAGGAACCATATCACACTCATGTGTCATCTCTAATAACCATTTTGTACATGGTCATGGAACATTTAGTTTCAAAACCTGGGTGTCAGAATTTGGTGCCACACATTGATTTTGCTAATTAAAACATACACTCTCCAAGGAATAATTTAGGGAAAAAAGAAATACAATTAAAAAACTTGCCAAGCTGAAATAACAGTGATTGGTTTGAAGTGGCCATTTCAGATTCACAGGGCATCACACCCTCAGAACGGGCTACTCTGATGACTACGTGCATTTTGCTAATCAGGTCAGACAAAAATGTTTAACAAGATGCCCTGTCTTTGAGCCCTAAACGTAGGAAAAGAAGGGAAAGGAAGTCATTAATTAATACTTCAGAGCTAATGTGACAGCCTGGGCACACAGCCAAACAGGCAAGCAGGTAAGGCACCCTTGTACCCTTTGCAATTACTCACTGACAGCTTTCATGGCATTTTTTCCGAATGCTTTTTACAGCTGAAAAGTCAAAACCACGTGGATTTTGCCCCCTTGCCGCCTCACTTTATTCCAGCATAGAAAGCTGCCCTTGAAACAGAGCCAAAATGCCAGGGGCTGAATGACCTTAACACTGTGACCCACCCACTGATCAAAAAATTAAAACAAGCATCACTCAGAGCCAAAGGAAAAGCTCACCCCCAACCAGGGAAACAGGGCACCACTGGCATGAGATTTGTAATTCCCCATATGTGGCTTGGCTGGAGTGTTGATTTAATTCCAGTAATCAAGAACTTACCGTCATATCAGAAATACTCCATCCTACTGCAACCCTCAAGGACCACAGTGTCTGCATTTTTCAACTAATTTTTGCCGTTTTTGAATCATCTGTCCTCCCACTGCTCTGAGGGAGAACTTGCTGGACAACCACTGTCCAGGACCAGGGATAACTGTTACTGCCTTTGTATTTATTGGGCACACCCTGACAAGCACAGATGGTCAGCACAGATCTCCAGGAAACAACCAATCAGCCTGGTAATTGCTAAACATATAGGTTATATGCAACCCCTACATAAGGTCGGTCACATATCTATATTCCACAATATGTAAAGCATTCCTGCTCATAATCCATCACCATCAGAGGTCACAGGACAGGCTTAGGATGCCCAATTAATATTCCAGTGGTATTTACCCTGATGGATTGGGAATTAAATACTCACTGGTCTTTTAGAAAGTGACTCAATCCCTTTTGCCAAATCAACAGTTAGTACATATCAATTCTCTACAAATCTGTCACCAGTTTTTATATTTTTCTCCTGTTTGTTTTCCTCCATGCCACAGTGTTACATTTTTCAATCATGCACCAAGTACAACATTCCTTTCTTTAAAAAGACAAGAAACAATCCAGGGATGACTTATATACACTAGAGTCCATTTTGCCTAGTTTTCCCTGGTCAAAGATAGCTATTAATTCAAATGAAATGAAACTATTTGCAGTTTGTGTGCTGGAGCATTTTAAGTATAAGATAAGACAATGAGGCTGGGTTATGAGTCATATCAACATGCATGGGAGGACCCCTCTACAACCCTGTGACCATGAGACCTTGACACATTCCACGGGCAATTACGACCACTAGATTGAACTTACTGCCATGTTCATTGTCAAATGCCATCACGTGCTCAGAGAACTGCTCTGGGAATCAGCAGGTTATTGTGCACAGGAGAATGCAACCTTAACATTCAGAACACATCTGCAGATGTGGGATGGTTATGACATGGCACATTAAATAGGAAAGGTCTTGTTAGCAAGTGGCAATAGTGGGTGAGCAACAGTCGCCCTGCTCAAGAATGTACACCGTTAAACCATTTGACCCCAAAGACTGTTCATTCATTTTTTTATTACTGTTTGAGTTTTAAGGTTTTTTTTCGCCACAGAAATCTTTACAGGTTGGAAAATGCCTTGCAAGAGTATTCTGTTACTCGGTTAGTCATAATGTCACAATGTCATCACTGGAGATGAGAAGACACAAGTTAACGTAACAAATATCCATCATTAACATACACCCACATTGCCTGAGGTGTAATGAAATGCGTGAAATAATGACAGAAGGAGACAGGATTGTTTTACATTGTCAAAGTTTTGCCTTTGGGGAGAACTTCAGCAATGCTTTCACTACTGTCACTGTCCGTTTCCCCTTAGATTTATGCTGTATCTTTTCACATGTGATGATGGCCACCCTTAGCCTGTCTCGTACATTCCCCCATGGTGCAAATTGCCAAGTGTCTTGGAAGGGATCATCCTGGGATTTGATAGAGGGTGATCTCCTGTCACAGAAACAGCCCAGGGCTGATTGATGTACCTTGGTAGTAGATTGCCTACAAGAGATTGTGGTGGTGATGGGTGGGTTGCTTTTTTGATTGTTCAAGGTAAACTCATATATTCCTAGATATTCATAGGTGGATAAGGGGTTTGAAGCTAAATAACTGAAAACAGACACATCATCTCTGCTGCTGTTGTGGCCATTTCAGCCAATAAAATGTTACAGTTCAATTGCGATGCAAGAGGGCTGCATCATGTCATTTTCTATTCTTCAAAAAAGGTAACTAAAAGGATATTATAAGGTAATTCCAGGAGGGGTGTGAGGTGGTTGTGTCTAGCTTTAAACTAATTATTAATTAGAAAGCATCAATTTTTAAACATTCCTGGATTTAGTCAAAACAGTGTCAGTGTCAACCAGACTCAGAGAGGCTCTAATTAAATGTAAAGCTTTGGGTGGTTCCATTCACAATGAGCAGTATTGTATACTATTGGACCCAAATTCAAGGTAAAATGAATTGATAACCATACTAACATACTGTGACAGTGACATATTACAGTTATTAACAATACTACATTATTATGACAAAGGCTCAGGATATTGAAATATATTTGACATAACTAAATTGCCTTTCTGGTCGTCCTTTAGCCATTTTTTTAATTTCAGTAACGAAGTACTTCAAGCTCCAGAGATTCAAAATAATCTTTGAGCATGTTTTGTAGGTCAAATAACAGTAAGTAAATGTTTTTTTTTTCTCTTTATTAAACAAGATGTGTTTCTTTAATTCACTATAAACTGAATCAAAGCTCTGACCTAAAATGCACTGTTATATCAGTTTTATCAAACCAGGAGCCTAATGATTGCAAAAGGTAAACCAAAACTACAAGCACTTTGGAAGTTTAATTTGTTTTTGGAGTTCTTAGGAGACTGGGGAACAGCCTTATCACCATTTACTTTTTTATTTTCATAAATTGGGTATTTGACAAACCATTTGACTGAATGAGTTACTTGCAGTCTCCAGTGTTTTGCAACAAATTACATTATGACTTGGGTTCTGCTCTCCTCTCTCTGAAGTGCCTGACAGACTGGGTCACTCCAGTTAATTAATTGCTGTTGTCATTTTATTTTTTTGCCTCATCAACAAGCAAAGGAATCTATTTGGGATAGTCATATAAACACAACTGTCACTTTGATTTTCCTGTTAAGATCAGAAGTCGTCCGCCTAATGAGGCCAATAATGAAGCACCGAGGCTGGTTGACAATGACAAACCGTCGGCTCGTCTCCTTCCCACAACACACTGTGGACACGGGAGCCATTCCGGCTCAAATTACTTCAGTTTCCCAAAGCATATTTCTCCAGAAACTAGTGCTCTGGAGACACTTTGCTATTTACACCAGAAACATAATTTTCAAAACCCCATGAAGCTGTCCCACAAACACTTCATTTCATTACATCCAAACTGTGTTATTCTCACTAGTGAAAGAGTCCGAGTGACAGCAAGCGAAATTCAGCTCCCAAAAGGGTAACACGTGAAGCTTTGCTGGAGCAAACAGGGGAACGCCCGTTAATAGCATGATATATGTTGCTTTCAGAAAGCTGCGTTAATTTATTTTCACTTACTTCCCTGACTTAAATTGTTGTATTTCTCCTCTGCGTTCAGATGTCCTTCTAAATAAGCATATAGTGAATAGAGCATGGGAAGCGAGACTTGTTTTCAGCAAAACATTGCCCTTTAGATCAATGATTGGAACATCCATTTCCAAAGGGAGCAAAATGTGCCATTGAAGGGATGCAGATAATTAGCCTTTATTGGACTTTGGAACATTCACTTGGAATGCTAAAGCAAGATCCACTGCTCCTGTGCAATGCATCTAGCCTTAACAAGAGGCACCAAATGCTCAAAGTCCCCACACCATATCATGTATAGTATAGGGTTTGGTTGCAGGGAGTACATATTTATGCTATTAATCTGAATGGCTTGAATTTCTGCAGATGTTTGGCTCTTTATCACCCAGAAGAAGTAGGTCACATGACACAACTGCTGTAGCACTGGTTGTCAATCTAATATTCCAAATACTACCCATAGTCGTGACAATACAGAATATTACAGAATACAATCTTCTAAGAGCATATGATATTACTTCACATCTACAAGGCAGTGATCAGACCAATGCATTTTTCATATGTTTTTTTACATGACAGGAACATGCCTATAAACCTTAAAATGTTGCTAGAGGCAACAAACCTCAACAGAGAACAATTCCATTAAATGTTGACATACATCACCCTATTCCAATAAACAGTTAAATGACCTGGAACATAATGAAAAAACAGACATGAACATAGAAAGCAAGGCTATGTCAAAAAAACATGTTTGTGAGTATATCTGATGCAGTAATAACAAAATGCATGCATTTTTTTCACTTGCTGTTGTGGTAAGTCCTCTCTTCAGAATGGTTTGTATATTGTATAAAGGTGCATGACATGTGCAGAGCCCTGTGAGAGAGACTCAGCCTCACGCTCAGTATCATACACTTGAAAGTGGATCTTTTTTCCTTATTTGGTTAATATTCATTAAAGTGTAGGACATGAGATGGGGTCATGGATGGGGCCCCAATAGGTTTTGTCCTTATCTGGTTATTGTTTGGTGACAGTATTTATTCTTGTCCCGTTATTTGGGGCATGTGCATTGGTGTCCATCCTTTTAGAGCCAATTTTCAGAATAATGGTTAGGAGACCCCCTACTGTTATAGGACTATCACCCCTTTGCTGCTCGCATTGCATGGATCAAAATGAGACCAAACAAGACATGTGTACCTTGAACCGAACAGAATATACAGAAATAATAGTTGATAGCTGAGCATTGGGATTTCACCACTGGTCAGGAGGGAGGGTCCCTGAAGGATTTGGGGTCATCAAGATCCCGTGTCGTCTGGTGTGGTGGAGCAGGGACACATTCCTCAGCCTGGTGGCTGTCGTTTATGGCCCAAAAATGCTTACTTGAGCAACAGTCCCTTATTTGGTGTGCCACAGTCCATATGTTGTCAGGCATCTCCCACTCCCACCTTACAAAAGTGTCATTTACATCGAACAAAGCTGGTGTTGGTGACAGGCATGCAATGTATGACATATGTAAGTCAAGAGAGACGATAGCTCAATACACAAGTTCTGTGCTGTGCTGTGCCATGTGTATACTGCCTGGCAAAAGACTCCCCAGACAACCCACCCACACACTCACAACCCCCTAACTCCCTACCCTTACAAACATTATCAAGACCAACACCAAATCTCCACACCACCCCCCCAGTTCCAGCCCAACAGTGATTCTCACACTCAAATCTTCTGACCTTGAAATCTTAGTGAACATGTATTGAACCTTGTCAGGACCTCAAAGTGCCTCTCCTGAACAAACAGGATAACAAACCATACTAACATATGGTGTTCACAAAATATATAATGGTGGCGTCACAGGCAAGAAATTACCTTAGTCCTAGACTAGCCTCAGGTGACATTGGGTAGCATTTGTTTGTGTCCTTTACCCTGAGCATGACACCTTACATTAAAAAATAAGCTGGCCAAAGTTTTGATAAAATGATGACTACAGCCCTGCTTCAAGCAGAATTAAGACCATGTTTTATGCATTTTACTCATCAGTGCTAGAGTCTTTAAGAAGGGCTGACTGCAAAAATGTGTAACGTAGCTAAAAATCATATTTCAATGTATTATTCATTATATATTGATGTTTTTATTTTTGTGGAGGTAAGATTACTTAACTCTAAGTTAAATCAAAGCCTTGGACATTGCAAAGCCTTGTAAATAATTTATGATGAGTGATTTGTAAAAGGTTGTGAATGTTCCTAAAATTTCACCCAGTCAGTGTTTCGTGGTTATTTCGAGTTATTTTATGGATACTCATAATTTTAGTCAGCAAAGCATGGTTACTGGCATTACTCTATAATAATACTTGTTTACTTCCAAGTTAATGAAGTTAACTATATAACACTACTGCTTCACTGTGGCATAGTTAACTTTTATAATTATGAGGTAAACAAGTATCAACACACAATATTACATTATAGTGGTGAGGAAAATGGCTTGTAACTCAGAGGCTGCCAGTTCAAATCAAAGGTAGGTCACTGCTGTTGTACCTAACCTAAACTGGCTTTATAAATATCCAGCTGTACCCATATCACAATGCATAACTGTTTATCCTAAGTTTGTTATATATGCCATCTTGACCACAAGGAGATAGTAAACATAGATACAACCATGCTGTAAATGGATAACATTTGAAAATTAAAGGATGTGTAAGGCACCCCAGATAAGCTTATAAGCAAAATACAATCTAATATGATGTCTGAAAAAGTGTTTGACTGTAATCAACCTTTTATACAGTATGTTTGTCTACAATCTGTATATTTAAGGAAGCATATGATTGCTCACTGTCTTGCTCAGTGTTTGTAATTTAATTTTATATGTGAAATAAATTTAAAGAGACACTTTATACATGTAGTCATAAATTTACTTGATGTTCCCTTTTAATGGATTTGGACTTTCATCACCATCATCCACATTATGATGGCTTCATTTCACATATGCCTTTAGACTTAACCTTTAAGGGTTTCTGGATTGGGAGGTGACCAGTGGGGACAGATGACAATGGCAGCTGGTGTATTAAGAGAGCTGTCCATTAAGCACGTGGTATCTTGATGACCTTGAAGCCTTTTATGCCACATTCCATCCATTGAAAACTGCAGCACGGTCCTCACTCAATGGCAGGGTGGCAGTGAAAGCTGGCATGCATTTTTCACAAAGGACATGACTCTGACACCTCAACACGCCGAGACATTTAGCGCCCCCTCCCTTACAGCTGCACCCACCCCTCTGCTCTCTGTTTGCCCTCTGCCCCCTTCCCCTACACTGAGGGGCTCCATTCTAAGTGATTGTAGGCTGGTACCTGTGGCATATTCCATTCTAGATTGACCTTGGCCAAAAAAGAGTGTAGAATTGAAAAGCAGAAATCTTGCTCACTTTAGAAATATTTGGCATTGGAAATCCTTCATGTTATGAATATTTTGTCGTATTTCACAACTAAATTGCATGGGTTTTAGGAAGTTTCCAGAAGCCCTTTGTTAATGCAGGTTGCAAGGACTTTGGATCAGCATTTGCCATAGATTGGAGGGGGACAGGTGTTTAAACTTTTATCCTCTCAATTCTCCTGATACAACCAGGCATAAAACAAAACTAGAGAGATCTGGAGCATGCATTTTTAATGGTCTTGCTCACCTCAGCAGAGAATGCATGGGACAGTGAGAAATTTCTTAATATCCACCCAAACAGTTTGCTGCACCATTTCACGGACGGCTTCTCTCCCTCAGTGTCAACTGCCACTGCCCAGTGTCCACCAGAGATTATCAGGACAATCAGATGGACTTTACAGAACAGAGCAGTGCTGTCACTGGCTTAAAGGGTGGTTGTCCTCCATCACTAACAACAAGGCAAAGACAGAAATTTCAGCCTTGCAAAATGACACACAGGGTTTCCTGTTTCAGTCTGAGATTTAATCTGCTACAGCCATTTTAGCCCCAGAATAGCTGCTCCAGTCTTCTAGAGTTAAGACTAAGACTAAGGCTTTCCAGTGACTTGACATTGCAGGATCATGGCTGTTGTCATGGTAAATGGTTGGTGTGATAACTGAATGCCTGCCCTGAAGGGTCCAGGTAGAGTTGTAGCAAGGAGAGAAGTACAAAAGGGAATGCAGGCCTGTTGGCACGGTAACTTAACTCCCTCCTGGCTCCTCTGATCTTGCCTTACCTCAGGTCAGGAAGATCAAAACTAGTTTTATATTACAGCCTCATCTACAGTCTCAGTCCTGAGTCATCACTTTGTGAAGAGATGCAACTTCACTCGTGAGGCATGTGCAAATATCAGCTTTCCTTTCCCTCTCTCACAGTTTAAAAAATGTTGCACTTTGGTAAGATCTCCTTCGAGATTCCCATCCACCCATCAGATCATGTTGCGGAAAAGTAAAATTAGACACAAATGTATATGCATGCAATCTGAGATGAGGCAGGATTTGCCATGATGGCAAAGGCAATATTACTTTGAGACAAAGGAATATTTTACTATCAATGATTCCGTAGTGTGAGTGGACTGCAGAAGAGAATCTCTCTCTATTACATCAGTTATTTGTTTAGCAAATAGCCTTATCTAAGGGGAAATAAATGACAATTGATCATCGGTTGATACCAATTCGTTCACCTGGAATTTCACCTGTACATTTCAGGTAAATTGAGGTCTTAAATATAGATCAGTCACCTTCCATCTGCAGTTTGGAACCACAGAACTAAGGTCCAGCGCTTTTCAACACCCATATCACAATGTATAACTGTTCAACCTAGTGACGACGCATGTTAGCGTTCGCATCGCACTTTAGAGCCACATTTTAATATCTCATATGGACCGAACTGTTCACTTTGATAAAATGTGAGAGAAAGAACATAAATCGTATTAGGGACTTCTGTTGTGTTCGGTTTGCACCATTATTGTACATTCTAGACGACTGTTTGCGAATCAGTGCGGACATTTACTAAATTCCCGTGAAATTCCGGCTTTCGCGCATATAAAGGGAAAAGTGCACGTTGCTTTGCGTCGCGTCGGTTTGTGCAATCCGGGAATCCAAGAATATGAATCTGTATTTCGTAATGACTTTTTCTCTGCACATTCTGTGTAGCTGGGTTAGATATACTGCATTTAGGAATTAACAGTGGAAGCAGGTAACTTAACTCGTAGCGTATACTGTCGCGTGTAAGATGCGGTAGTGAAAAAGGCACGCGTTTGTGCGCCTAACCCTTGTATAGACATTGGGTGAGACAACCAACGCACCTTATGGGGAGTGCTTAACGCACTGATGATCAGATCTCAGTCCATGTATCATGTGTCTTTTTTCACAATGTGTTCAGTAAGGTATTGTGAAGTGGCAAATTGCATGGATTTAAAAGTTTGATGTCCAAACAGCAATTTAACCATCTGCAAGGTGGTATGCTCCAGTGGGGGGTGACCTGTGAGGAAAAGGGTATTTAAGCCATCTTGTTAGCAAGGCCTGTAGAGAGAGAGAGTGAGTTGGAGCCGGACACTGAAATAAGGCTTATAAGTCTGTGCAGTGGTGTGACCACCTCCCCCCCTTGCTGTTGCTGATCAGTGTAAGTGTGTTTAAACACTGTGTATCAGTTTGCATATATTTGCTCATATGTATATATATATATATATATATATATATGTATATATGTATACATGTGTGTGTGTGTGTGTGTGTGTATATATATTTCTTTTTTCCCCTCCACTGTACACATATTTTACCTCTGCACCTTGCGGTAATAAACACCGGCCTTGCACCATATTTTGTGGCATCTTGATCGCATTGAGATTGTAAACACAGATACAATCATATTTTTTGTATATAGCAGGAAGAATTTGGGGAGAGAGAATTTAGAGAGATGCCATTTCTACGCAGGGATTGCATGTTTCCTTCGACTCCTTCAAATCAATGGAAACTCATATCAATGGAAAAAAGTAGGAGCTGGGTATGCCCATATCTCGCCACACACTACCCACATGAATGAGGACTATATTATTTGGTGTCTCTACAGTTTACTGAGAGGCAGAATGTCAGGTTGTCATGCCATCACACTGTGAATTGTAAAACGAGGTGCAGGAAACTAGTTTAGTTTGTTATAGATACATGCAATCTGATTGTTTCTGATTTGGACCACTGCACCCAACATGCAGAAAACAAAGTGCAACTAACACATTGGTTGTATGCAATCTGATTGCTGCCCTAGAGATTTGTGATATGGTCCCAACATGCAAATACACCACTCAGAATGGTGTAATTCCAATGTGAAGTATCTTTACTTTCCAGTTGTGACGGTGAGCTCACTGAACACAGATCACTTACTCTGTTGAAAAAGGGGACTTAACCAATGTGAAAAATATAGGAATCACAACCAGACTCTGCCCCGTATGTCTGTGGCAGCATAATACTGCTAGGCCATGTTCCAACTCCACAAAGCCAGGGCAGGACACCAGGAACTGTACGCTAGTTCAGTAGTGTAGAATTAATAAAATAGCAAAAAGACATTCATAATCATTAAATATTGAAAAGTGGTCAATTATGTAGCAGAATTTTTTTTTGTTTCTGGAATTTTCCAGTTAGGTTTTTTTATGTAAAACTATTTTCAGAATCATAACAATAACACATCAATATTAGAGAAATTAGTGGAGAAAGTAAGGTACATAGGAACCTTGGAAATGTGGTCCTCAAGCAGTTGCCTTTACTGATCAATTTATGGGAGGGTTGTAAATCTAATTCTCCGTGCATTGTGGGAGGAGGTGAGCCATGGAATGCCTCCGATTCTTTTAGGTTTCACATTAGCTCTGCTGTGAGTATATGAGAAAACCCTATATGGCCATATGCAGAAGAAAGTTCTTCTGTTCGCACAGCGTGACACCAATGGCCCATGGAGGGTGTCAATGAATTTTGTTTCCTGAGGTGTCTCACAGCCTAATTAGCGTGGCTCAGTCTTGCATGTTTTATTGTATCCATAAAAGCCTTCATCTGAATTTCAAACAATTGCTAAGCGTATCAGTCCATCAGCCAGTTTTCATGTTGAATTAATCATCACTCCGCATTCAGGCAGTTCTGCTCTCCTTCACTCTAATTGGCTCTGGTGGGTAGTTTAGGCCAAGTTTAAAATGTACACTTCATTGCCCTTTCTGTCCTGTTTAGACCGCTGAATGTAGATATAAGATTTAATTTTTACTTAATTCTTGCATGACCATAGAAGAGGTATAATCTTAGGCAAAGAAGCAAAGGTTTTGAGTTAAAATTGTGCAAATCCAAATGAAATTAATGAAATCTATACTTTCTCAAAGTTCTTCTTTGTGTTTGAGGGAATAAAAGACTTTACACAATTTAACACAATATAGGTAAATGTTCTACCTCACAAAAAGTTTGACTATTGACTTTGTGAGGTGAGAAATCCATGTTGTGTACTGAAGCGTGTGTTGTTGTTGTTGTTGTTGTTGTTGTTGTTGTTGTTAGCATAACTATTCCTCATTTTAACAAGGAATGGCCTCTAATTTGCCCCTAGCACACTTGACATCACATTTTCTGACATGTTATGTATAGACACGCGTAAGACATGCGTACTGAAAAAAACCCTCTTAAATTGTGTAGACTACTGCCAAGCCGCCATACTGCATGAGTTTATGCATGTTATTGAAATTTATTGTCAGTTCCAATGCTTAGTTTTCCTTAGGATATCTGAGTAAGGATTTGTTCTTCAAAACATTACCCGTTGTTGATGCAGAAAGAATACTGATCAATAAACCGGTACTTACAATGCAAACAGGGCATATTTCCACATACACGTCCCAAAATATTGGCTTGTTTTTATCCTTAATTATTGGGTTCCCATACAAATAACGCAGCAGAAATGCACTTTTAACCAGCCGTAAAAAAAGCTTAATGATTCTCAATAGGCTTCTCTCACCTATGATTATTCCAAGGTTTATTGTTTAAACATCATTGCTGCTGAATTATGTCTAAGACAATGCAATGGATTATACAATGATGGCAATTATGTTTGACAATGGAACTTGGAACTTGGGTGTAGGTTAGAGTCTTGCTGCTATCTCAGCATTTATTCAGTGCCTTAACGGTTCCTCTTTCTTGACCAATACCAAGTAGTGCACACATACATAACCCCATTTCAAAGTTTGTTCAGGTTAAAATTCTTGAATCAAAACTGTTTGTTCAGAGAAAGTTTACCTTCCTTGCATATTTGGAAATGATGTCATAACCACTGAATGAATGCTGGGAGAGATGATTTGAATGATCTTCCTGCTGTGAAATAAAACAAAGGTGTCACAAAATAAAAAAGATCATCAAAATGCACATGGCATTGCCAAGTAGTTTGCATACTAGCTGTTTGTGCAATAAACAAAAGGGAAGTGGCACATAAACTTGAATGAAATGCTGACTAAACATTTTACCTTCACTTTAATTGGAAATGTATAATTCATAATGACTATAACAAAAACCCAAATTAAGGAATTAATTGAATTCAGACAACATGCTGTTTCTGGTGTGATTTTCAAAACTTTCAGGATTTTCTTATATTGCTCTACTTTCTTTCAAACAAAAACATTACAGAGTTTTAAACCAGTGAGATTGATACTGTCTAAACTTAAGCCAGCCATGCCACTGGTATTTAGTTTAACTCTTCTGATTCAAACAGTCACATTGATCTTTTCCTCAATAAATAATGCAATGAATTGCAAAAAAAAGATTGGTATTCAGAAGAAATCCATTTCATGTCATTGGGCAAGCATTGTAATCTGTAAACTGTAACCTTGAAGAAGGTACAACTTTCAAAAGTCAAGTTTTGATTTTCAGATGTCTGCAAGGGAGACACAGCTAATTCTCCCTGCACACGGTGTGCTGAATCAGAATGGAGCAATTCATAAACAGATACATTAAGCACACTGAAGGGAAAAAACAAGCTATTGACTACATTTGTTTTAAATTAAAGCGTGAGTTCTAAAACAAAGGATTATACAATTGTATTCTCATTCATTCAATTTTATATACTTTCTCATTTGTGAAAAATCCCATGCAACAGAATGTCCTTAGACATATTTTCAAGGTGAGTTTCTTAATCCCAACACCCCCTCTGCAACCACTTTACTCCAGCCAGCCCTCAGGGTCCTACGGTAATAGAGGAAGTGTTCTGATGACTTTGGGAGTTTTGGGTGACCCCTGCTCTTTAGTTTCCTGCCTGCAGTTTCATTGTGCTTCATTACATACATATGAACTGCATCATTTACTCTCGCAGTGGCCATCAAATCTATGACGATTACAATTGCTTTTGCAAATTTGTAAGCGCTTGGAGACAAAGCCTCCAAACTGCCCGCTGAGTCGGTCCTCTTAGTACAGAGCGAAAGTCCTCTGGACTTCATGAAACCCATTAAGACCTGCCTCCCAAAGAACCATTATTGCGCTGTTGGCAGATCAAGCTTTTCCATTTAATGTACTTAGGAGTGCATGCTGCTAAATGACTGAGCAGTGCGAAGTCCCTGGCTCTAAATGAAACCCTGTTGAAATGATTGTTATATTCTATTTTTTGTATGAGTAATTTGTATTGCATTTTGTTTTTAAAATATACCTGTACATTGTATCATATTATCAAGCACAGGCTTCATCCAGACCAACTCACAATGTGAACAAAGTGCATCTAGTAGAGCCGCATAAGCAATAGTACATACAGGAAATGATACATAGTACAATACTGCATAGTAACTCTTAGATGTCAATTGATTTCAGGCTTTCCAGGGCAAAAGTGGATTTTTATTTTTAATAAAAAAGGATTAGAATACAAAACCAAGTCCCAAAGTGGTCTTGCTAGTCCACCTATTTCACCAGGAATGAACAGTGACTCAGGGACTCGGTAACAAGATGTTTTCAACTCAAATCTCAGCAAGAGTCTGTTGAGCTGAAGAAAAAGCAAATAGCCAAAAACGGTGTCAGAACCATAGCCGTGAGAGGCACAAACAGGATGGTAATAGCACTTGTAGGAGCCCACTCCACACCCACAGCAGTGACTGAGTACCTGTCCCATCCCAATGTCCCCACGCCTCCTGCTGTGCTCTGACGTCCTGCTCTGTCACCTCTTATTCACAGCAGTTTATCTGTCTGCCAGAGAAGACTGCACAAAATGAACCGACACACTCCATAGACTGTTCCATTCATCACCTTCACCACACACACAAATATCACCATCACCAATGGCAAACACACACTCAGACATACCACCACTATGAAGCCCCTCCACAGACACACACACACACAAGCACTACAGCAGGTGGTAATGCAAGTCCATTCCATGGTTCAAACTTATTTTTCATTCAGAAACGACCAACTCTTACTGGCAGCTTTCAGTCATAACCCCCAGCCCCATAAATGATGCGGACATCCCCACAAAGCCTCAGGCCATTAAATAACCCATGGTGTTACTCTGGTAAGTGATATTGAGACTACCTTGGCTTTGACATCATGTCATATGATGGTCATTGGTAGTGCAATGGTGGAGGGTCCACTCTGTAAGAAAGCTTTGTTATAGGGGGTGGTGCCATAAAGAAGATTACTCACATTCACTGCATGTGTGGCCTTAAGGGGTGTATGAACAAAGAAGTCATGTTGGTCTTCCCTGTCACAGTTTGTATATATTTGTGTGTTTCCATCATGTTGTGTGATGATAATGGAGAGATTTCCTAAAAGGCACGGCACATTGCGAGTGAATGTGTCAACCAAACAGATTAATTGTTATAACATGGAAGCACATTATAATGAAAGACTGTCACATTAGCAGTCCCCCCGTAATGTTTCTTCATATCTTAGAAAGCTTTCTGTTTGTCTGAATAATTTAGTGATATTTAAAACTGTGTCAGACAGCTGCAAAGTGAAAGGGCGCCTGCAATATTTTCTCTGTTTTGCAGGATGTCAGCATGTGGAGGAGCAAATCACTGAGGCAGAAATGTTATTCAGACATTAAACAGGACCTGCGGGTTTGAATCCCCTGTTTGACATGGCTCTTGTACCCTGGAGTACAATGCTAACTAACTGGGGGGACTCCAGTAATATAAGCAAAAACCCTCATAACCAAAATAGACATCATAAGTGCTCCATCCCTAGAAAATCTCTTAATATACATTTCATTTATCTTTGGCTTTGTGTTTTCAGAATGAATGAGAAGGGTGATCTGGGAGAACTTGGATTTTTGCACATGTAAGAAAGGTTATGAAAGCCATGATTACCAAACAGTCGTATCTGCATATCCATGCAGTTATATTCATAGCACATTGACATTTAACACAAATTCACCCAAGTAGACCAATTTACACAGATGCATCAGCAAATGGAACTCAGCTTCAATTAACAAAAAGAAAGCATCTTTCATCTGCACTGGAAAAAACCTTGCGACTCACAGCTGGTTGTGGTGTTTTAACATTAGGCGTTAGCAGCGCTAAAGTTGAACTGAGGCTCTGTTTGGGTACTTTTGCCACTTTGAAGAAGCAAATGGACTTGGGAAATGAAAATTATATATCAGCTGAAATTACAGAGGTTAATTCAGGAGTCACAAGTAAGTGGAGGAATGTAATTGGTGTAATTAGCATCAAAGTAATGACTCCGCTCTCGCTGAACTCAGGTCAATGGGTGCATAGGCACCAACGCGTGGTCAATGTTGAGAGTGAACCTAAATCACAAAGACTTGATTTCTACAGCAGAACAAACTCAAACATTAGAGCACCTAATGTGCACATTAAATGTTTTGAATTGTGTTCACTATGTATCTCTCCCTGCATGAACAGTACAAACATCATTGTTTAGGTAAATGCAATATATACATGACAAAGCTCCTGATTTCCCATGCACATGCATAAGGAAAAAGACAAGGTCTTGTCACATCACTCAAGTGTCCATTCATAGTGCCTTTTGCCAGCACTCTCATTTGTCATTTTTCAGGAGTCTGGCACACTCAGTCCCTCATTTGACTGGGTTCTAGAAGGAGACGACAAAGGAGCTGGTCAACTTTAGAGCTCGAGAGCACTCCCTTCACCCTGTTACGTTTGATGCCACATCTGAAGGAGATGGGTGCCATTTTAGGCTGCCTCCACTCCTTCTCCCTTTCATAAAACGTGCCATTCTCATAGGTGCCTCCGAAATCGAGACTGTCCACTGCACTTTGTCAATTCACGCTTGCGTATCTCTCCCTCCCAACCTCCTCTTCAGGTTCAGAACAAAAAGTCTGCCATGGTGGATTCACTGAAGTGATTCCTTCACCTGGCGGTGAAAGTGAAAATGAGAGATTTTTTTTTTTATTCACACACCTGAGGAGAGGCCTCAGTGACACGATTCGCTCGACACCTGACAACGTCCCATGTCCCCCTGCTGTCAAAACAGGTTTAACTCTTAGGTTGGATTTATGGACCAGAAAACTCCCACAGTCACTGTCTCTGCTTTTGCTGCATTGCGGCTGGATACCAACAGGCCGTAGGGGCCATTAACAGCAATACAACGCCAGCCCATCGCCATTAATCACTGGGGGTAAAGTACCGAGCAATTTAATCTTATCAGTGCATTGTAACACCTCCAAAGCTGTCACTCTCCTTGCAATAATACACGTCAATCAATCATCTGGGCATCTGATGACGTGACTGCAATTGAACAGATTTCTGTGAGGATTGATGAATCGATGCACAGAGGATGTCCACCTGAAAGCCTTTCTGTACACTTTGCCAATGCAGAACATGTTTTTTTACCCCTTTGAGTAGAACAAGACTGTTTTTCTTAGAATCTAACACCAGTTAGCACATTCATCAAAAAAAAACAATTCAAAATGAACAGATAAACACAGGTGTTTTATGTTTTTCACTGTCATGAACTCATGATTGTGAATAACCTCCCCCATGGTCTCTGTCCATAAAATCCACATGTCAATCCAGTTCTCTTCTTTCCAGGCACATTTGGAGACAGCCGAACATTGGTGTCAAAGAGATTGCCATTCAGTGGAGGGGATGTACTTAGAAGGTGACAATTTGTAGTAGTGACACGCTAGTGAGTGTCTGGACACAGCAACCTTCTGGCTCTGGGCCACAGAGATAGATCGCTGAGATCGAGTGATCAGAGGTGAGGGGAAGACAGTGTTAACAATGGACAACTGTGTGTGTGTGCAGCATGCTGGCAATATTGACAAGTTAGCTGTGGCTGAGTGGTTAAAGAGCTGGCCTTGAAATCTAAAGGTTGCAGGTTCAAGTTCTATAGTCAGCCCTGCTGCTGCAAAAAGTATAAGCTGTAAAATGGAAGTGGCCTCAAATAGGGCTGTCTGTTAAGTGAATGAATAATGTAAAAATCCCAGCCATTCCAGAGTGCTAGCACCCCACCCACTTGATGAAGGCTGGATAATCTGGGGTCAAAACCTGTACCATGTCTCATTATGTAATCAAATGTAAAGAACAAGATGGCAAAATGCCTTAATGCAAAACACAGACTGTGTTAATACTGACAGCTCAGAACTGGGTTTTCTCTCTTTCATCTTCATATATGGACTCCTCCCTTAATGTATGATGTACTGCGTATATAATGCATGACTGAGGAATTTGTGCTAGCGAAAAGGAACTGAATGCTTTTTGTTTCCTTTTTACCATTTCACTGCTTTTTAAAACTTTTCAAATGAATGGTGAATACTGACATGGATTAAATCACCTTTCACCATTCTTGGACCTGTGATGTTGTGGTCCATTATTAATGTTTGAAGTAATTTTTTGTTCCCACATACTGTTTATGGTGATATTTAATAAAACAGTGCATTGCAAAACAAGTTCACTTACTATTGATGATCCAAAGGCTGTGGTGATACAGTAGGATAGAGTCATAAATTACCAAGTTGAAATCCTGTATTGGCAGAAGCTGACACTATTCATAGAGAAACAGAATAGTTCATGGATTATGCAGCAGAAAACTGAGAGAAGAAGTTACTGTAAAAGTCTTCCTAGGGATATTTTGCTTTCAATAATGTGAATAAACAGGCTTGTCAGGTATGTCTTTGTGTATTGATGTAAACAATATTGCAGAAAATTGGCACAGCCAAAAGGGACAAGCACTGTTTTCTGACCTCAGGAAATTTCAACATCATACTGCTGTGTAAAAATTATTTTTAAAAAATTCTGAGTGGACATGTGGACATAACAGAATGCATTCTTACATGAGTGAATCAAAGGCCAATTAGAGTGGCATAATCATGACTTTACTTCACTAATACATACATTTACAATGCCTACATAATGCACACAGGCAACCAGCTGTTTGGGCTTTGTGGCCCTATAATGATTGTCCTTGTCTTTTCCACCTGTGTGGAATGACTGTTTATGAGACAACCTCTGTGTGTGATGAAGCAGTGTCTCTGTGTGGCCAGGTGCCGTTTCAGTAAAATGCTGTGCCGTGCCCAGATCAGGTGGTGTCTGTCAACTTTGTTGCAGAGTGGAAGACTGCCTGACAAAGGGCCAGGCAGCTGCCAATATGCTTGTTTCAGGGGGAAGTGTTCGATCTCGCGGTAATGACCTCCAAACATCACTGGCATCTTGGATAACTTTATCTCTATCTCGCCACTCTTATCTCCCTCCACAGACACCAAACAATTTGGAAGAGCTTTTCTAGGCATTTCCATTATCACACACACACACACACACACACACACACACACACACATACACACACATTAAGTCACTTTATCATGCTTACAGCATAATAATGGCATGAAGGCAATTGTGCCTTCTGGAATAGGGAATGAGAAATATCCATACTGTGTTCATGCGGATGCTGTTTGATTCATTTCAAAGCATTACGACTGTTATCATTAAGTTGATTCGTAATCACAAGAAGAAATGTTTTTAAATTTGGATAAGTACCACAAGAAGAACAAAAATGAAATGGAAATGTCTTGAAATTAATATTGACATTTTTGTCTAACTGATATTGATTTCCTTGTTTGGATTTAACTTTAGATACTATTAATCCAGTGACATATAATCTGATCAGGTTTTTAATCACGAACCTCAGTAGGCATTTTTAAGGAAACTGAATTAAAAATGAACCACTGCTGATGCTGCTGATGATAAAGATTTTAGTCTCAGATATATGCAGTCGCTTTTTGAATGAGCCCACTAATCTCAGTTTACTCTGGAAAGACTGGAATCCATTCTGAGACAGGAAACACTCTGGCCCTCGGCAGGACCATCGGAATCAGGGATAATTTCACCTCCTTGGCTCTGACAGTTCATTTTGGACATGACTTTATTCATTCGAAATGGCAAAATAAGTGTAATCTGTCTCTGAGTAAAGGTGCAAGATGGCCTAGCTTCTCACTTTTAACTACGGAATGTGTTAATTGACTTTGTAATGCAAAGCATGATAGGAATAATGGTGTGTCACCATCAAAGATAGATGATTAAATACAAAACAATGGAAACTTGTAAATACAATGGAAGTGTCCCATTGAAAGATTTATAAAGGCTATAAAGTATGAAAAAAAATCTATGTTGACAAGCTGAAATGCTGTCATAAAAAATACTGAATTTATACTGTGCTATGTAATGTAGTGGCCACAGCAGACTCCAAATTCATGTCAAAATATGCATATTTTAAAAACATTCATTTCTGATGCTCACTTATATGCACCATAGAACCTACAACATGAACATCATATTAAAATGCACACTAAACATATCAATAAAAACATTTATTTTTATTTCACATTTTATTATATATTAATTTTTAATAAGGATGCATATGGCAGATTCTTAAGTATGGGGTGTCTGGGGTAGGTAAACCTCTACTCGAGCATAAATAAATTTTCTATAAAATGTTTCTGTTCCCTGAAATGCTTCATGATATTGGCAGAATCACCATTTAAAATGGACCTGCATGAAAATAAAAAATTGTGTCCATTGTCATGGGTAAAGCTGCTCGTCGCAATGCAATAGCGAACATGAGCCACTCAGTTTCCTTACAGCTTTTTTGGACATAAATGACCTACATTAGCCCCACTGTTACATTGCTCCTGAGAGCTAAGGGAGCTCCGTAAACATGCAAGGAATGCCTTTGAAAGATACAGTGAGGACGGGTGCCATTAGCAGTTTTCAGCTGCTCAAAGGCCACACACAAGTTAGCAACAGCACAAAGCTTCACACCAAAGGGAGGCAGTGGCCCTTTAAGAAGGCATCGTCCTACATCCTGAGCCTCTGGTCTCCCTTAGTGTTTAATGTTTAATCTACAGTGTTTATGGATGTGTATGATATATGTGTGTGTGTGTGTGTATGTTACATTTAGCAGACCCTCTTATGTCCTGTAAATACTGTTATTTTTTTACACATGCATGTAATACATACAGATAGCTAAAATAGAAGCAGGGAGGTGGATATGAACACTGTACCAGTCCCCTGGTACAATCTGGGGTGAAAGACATAAAATATTTTGTACCTACTGATATAACTTCTCAGATTATGACAGTTTTCAAGTGTCTAGTATTGATGCTTCTGGGAAATCTAGTTGCTCATCATCTAAACTGGAGGTTTATTAAGTGTATGCATGTTACTATCTATGAACACCAAGACAGACAATGGAAATTCATTAGAATATGCAAAATGCCAATAATGTAATGCAATGTAATGTAATATATTTTTTTCAGTCTTTAACACAAGCCAGCTGCACCATTTGTCTTACGAGTTTTTTTTTAGCCATGAATGTCTTCTCTCTGGTTATTACATAAAGCATATGTAATCTCACTAACAGGCCTCCTTTACATTGCAAAGCCAGTGCCTCAGGGGTTATCCTTACTTACTGGTGCTCCTCAGGGAACTGCCTCCTTTCCTTTTTAGCAGATTTTAGACTGTCAGGAGAGGAGAGCCATCCTCAATGGTTCGTAGATACCGCTGTTGCAGTGAGTTGCGTATCTGAAGGGGATTCCGTGGTATACCAGAGAGTCATCAAGTTATTTGTGTTGTGGTGTGCAGAAAATTAGTGGAAGCTCAACATGTCCAAAACAAAGGACCTCATGGCTGATTTTAGATGGAAGAAAGAGTCAACTGTACCGAGGTGAAGGCAATAGATTCTTACGAAAACCTGTGAGTCTTTATTGATTAAAAAAAAAAACTTGAAAGGAAAGAGACCTCAGTAATGGGTCTGTGTTCTACAGCATGGTGTAGACTCCCATCAGCCCATCTTTGAACAGAGAATGTGCAATGCTCTTATTTGCACAATAATCACCGAATAATCATCCACTACTCAGCATATGAGTGCAACAATTTCTTTTAAAGTTTCTTAATTCCTAAGTCTATCTGTCTCTATTATTATCTATATTATATTATTATATGATTAATGTTAGTGAATTAAATATTGTGTGCTCTTTTAACTTGTGCCATGCACAGTTTTTAAGATCAACATGCAGAAATTAATATGAAATGCTAAAATATTAAATGTCTGTACATTGTGTCTAAGCAAATACTGCATATACACACATACATATGCAGAAACATAGCCACACAAACATTATGCTGACTCCAACCATAGCCATTTATTCCCTGTCAGCAGTTCTGGAATTCAAGGTGAAAACCTGATTTATTGCTCTGTAAACTTGTGGCAGATGCGGTTTTATTCCTGAGGACTTTGAATTTAGTTATTTATATGTTTATTTCTAGGAAAAATGGAATGCGAGCGGAAGCTCTGCATTTTATTTTTCAATCAGGCAAAATGGTGTTGATCTGCGAGGAAAGCCACAGTGCTCTGACACCAACCCAGCAAGAGCAGGGTGAGAGGGAAATGAATTGCCTCCGTTTTGGATCAGTTAACAACATGGAAAGCACTTCCCAACATGGAAAGTATGTCCCAATGTTACCTTTCCATTTAAGCATAATCATAATTCTTTACCATGGCTGAGGTAAACATTTGACCTAGGAAAAGAGGAACTGTTAGCAATCAGGTGTTCAAAAAAGATGATAGTATAAAAATCCATTACTATTCCTATTCTCTGGATGATTTAAACCTGAGTTTACCAAAGTTCGGAGAGGACAACCCAAGTTTACCAAGGTTGCACCGGACAGGAGGAAACAGAATAAAATCTATCACTTGTAAAACATAATTATTTT